>JAWWTY010000068.1:4816091-4843807 GCA_035222235.1 Margarornis squamiger | reverse complement strand
GCCAGGTGAGACCCTCAGAGCCAGGTGAGACCCCCAGAGAGCCCCTTGCCCTCCCCAGAGCCAGGTGAGACCCCCAGAGAGCCAGGTGAGACCCCCAGAGAGCCCCTTGCCCTCCCCAGAGCCAGGTGAGACCCTCAGAGCCAGGTGAGACCCCCAGAGAGCCCCTTGCCCTCCCCAGAGCCAGGTGAGACCCCCAGGGCCAGGCGAGCCCCCCTGGCTCCCAGAGCTGTGCCAGTCTCTCCTCCAGCCTTGGGGGTGACACATTTGTCCCCCTCAGCTGTGGCTGGAGCACCGGCTGCTTGTGCTGGGGGTGTCTCCTTGCCCTGCTAGGGCTGGGCATCCCCTGGATGTTCCCTTGTTCCTTCACCCCTCCTTTTCTCCCCCCACTTTATGCCCTCTGCCCAGGCTCAGGGGTGCTCTGGGTGCTGCCCATCACACCCCTGGCTTAGGGGTAGGGGTGGGCTCAGAGGTGCTGTGGGTGCCCACAGGTGCCCGACCTGCCCGTGCTCAGCCTGCCCAAGGAGCCCCTCAAGGCTCACAGCCGGTTGGAGCCCAGCGTGCGCCCGCCCTTCATCCACCACCGAGAGTCCCTGTGGAAGCGCTGCCTCAGTGCCTGGTGAGCCGCCCCCCAAAGTGCCCCCCAGACCACTGGATCTGCCCCCCAAAGAGGGCAGGGGGTGCTGAAGGGCTGCCCCCACTCTGGCTGCAGGCGCGATGTGGGGGTCTGCGGGGTGCTCAGGGAGGTGGCCAGCGCCGAGGAGGAGGGTGAGTTGTTGGACACCTCCCAGGCTCTCTGGATCTGTGACCCCTCTGTTCTGTCGTGCCGGCCCTGCCCGTGCCCCCTGGGGTGTGGGTGGGGGTATCTGAGGGTCTTTTGCCCCCCAGGGCTGCAGTGGCTGAGGACGGGCTCGAGCCACGCGCTGGCTGTGTGCCGCTGGCTCTCCTCACTCCACGGATCCCTGTTCCCACACCTCTCCGTGAGTCCTTCTGGGGCTGATCCCTGGGGCTGGGTGAGGCCAGTTGGGGTGGTGGGTGGTCCCTTCCCTGCTGAAACCCCACTGAGATGCTCCTCCCGGTGATGCCCAGCTCCAAATGCTGCTCTTTCCTCCACCAAAGGGAGAACACTGCCCTAATGCCTTCCCAGCACCCAAAGTGCTCCAAGAGGGGTCAAAATCTGGGTGGGGGGAGAGGAAAAGGAGAGGTGGGCACAGGGGGTCCTTGCTGCCAGCTCCATGTGCTCTCCCCTGCAGCTCACCAGCGAGGACATGATCGCAGCCTTCTCCCAGGCCGTGGACTGGTGAGTCCTGTGCATCCCAAAACCTCAGTGCCCAGGCTCTGTAAACCCCCCCATGGCATTGGGTGAGGGGTGGAGGTACAACGGGAGGGTGGCCCCGTTTGGGTGGGCTTGGCCACATTGAGGGCAAATACTCTCCTACTGGCTTTGGCTGCCTTGGTTTGTGTACAGTGGTCAGAGAGAGGGAAAGCCCCTGATGTGCAGAAATCAGGGATAAAGGAGATCAGAGACTGCAGGATTCCTTCCAGTTCCAACCCCAGACTGTGGTGACCAGCCCCTCAGCAGAGCCCTGTGAATAACTGCCAGCAACGGGGAATTTCTCAAACAAAACTGTCCCGTTCAGCAGCAAAAAGGAAGTTTTATTTCACTGGGGACTCTGGGAAATGCCTTTGGCAGCTCAGGGGGTGCTGGGTGCCTAAGAGCCCATCACCTTGGCCTGCCTTGAGCCTCACTCTGCCCTGTCCCTCCCTCCAGGGCCGGATGCCCCATTCGGGCCTTTGCCTGGCATCCCCATACCAACAAGTTTGCTGTGGCACTTCTGGATGATTCCATTCGGGTCTACAACTCCAACAGGTGGGCCTGGAGCCACTGCCATCTCCCAGGATTCAGGGTGCCCTGGTCCTGCTGCTGCACTGTGGCTGGTGCAAGCCAGGTGCCCTTGGCCTTTTTGCCCAGCTGGGCACTCCTGGGCTCACGTTCAGCCCCTCCCTGGTCCTTTCCTGCCACTCTTCCCCTTGCCTGGAGCATGAGCCTGATCAAAACCTTGGCTTTCCTTTCTCTCCCTGCTCCGTAGCTCTGGGGGCATCCTGTGGGTGACTTAGCCTGGGGGCAGTCACAGAGCCTCGGGGGTCCCACAGCCCGGGGGGTCCCATAGCCTGGGGGGCACAGGCAGAGCAGTCTCTGGGGTGTCCTTGAGTCTCCTCTCTCCCCCAGGTCTCCCTGCTCCCCCAGGGAATGCCAATCCCTCCTCAGGAGAAGACTGTGCCGGCTGGTCCTGCATCCCCCTCCGCGCTGCCCTGCTCCAGCCCCCTCCCCCAGCTGGGATTTCTGGCCAGCCCAGGCCCCCTCCTGCCCCAGGGCCAGGCTGGGGGCAGCTCTGGCCAATTGCACCAGGTGTGCTCTGGCTCACTCCGGTGTCACCTGGCTGGGAATTCATGTCCCCTGCTGTAAACTGGCTGGGAATTCCTGTCCCCACCACCCTGGGAAGCAGGGCATGGCGGGGCCTAACCCTAACCCCCCTTCCCACTCTGCTTCTCCCCTGCACTGTGGTCAGAGCTGGCAGAGGGCACTGGGACACTGCCCACACTCTTGGTCCTACACTTTCCCCCTTGTCACATGTCCCCCCTCCCCGGCAGTGCCACTGTCCCCTCGCTGAAGCATCGCCTGCAGAGGAATGTGGCCTCCATGGCCTGGAAGCCTCTCTGTGCCTCCATCCTGGCCGTTGCCTGCCAGACCTGTGTCCTGGTGTGGCACCTGGATCCCACCTCGCTCTCCACAAGGTGACAGCCCCCACATCCTCTGCCCTGCTGTCGTGACCTCGTTTGGGTTGGCTTTGGGATGTCAGGCAGGTGCCTGATCTGTCAGCCTGTCCCAGCCCTTCCCAGTGGTTTCTCTCTCCCTTCTAGACCATCATCAGGCTGTGCCCAGGTTCTGTCCTACCCAGGGCACAGCCCTGTCACCAGCCTGGCCTGGGCACCCAGCGGCGAGCGGCTGCTCTCGGCATCACCAGTGGACACAGCCATGCTGGTGAGGAGCCCTGAGCTGGCTGTGCCTCCCTGGGGGGATATGGGAACCACAGACACCCCACGGGGTCAGCTGGGGACAGTTGGGCAGAGGGTGGGTCAGGCAGCTCCAGAATTTGAACTGGACCTGAAAGCATCACTCTCTGTTCCCTAATCCACACAACCCCACCTCCAAAGCTGTGCTAATGACCCATCAGTGTTCCAGTTCTGGTGTCACCATTGCCCTCCTTGTCCCCTCCTCCAGGTGTGGGATGTGTCCACCGAAAACTGTGTCCAGCTGCAGTGGTTTGGGGGTGGCGGTGTCACCTACTTGGCCTGGTCACCTGATGGCAGCAAGGTGCTGGCAGCCACTCCCTCTGCTGTGTTCCGGTGAGCTCCCTGCCTGCCCAGCTCCCTTCACAACCCTTATCCTGATTTTTGCTCCAAAACCAAGTGGATCTGGATCCTCAGTGTCCTCCCATTCTGTGGGGGCAAAAGGGGAAATGGGTGGGTGACTGGGGTCTGACGTTGTGGGCTCCTGAAGCGGCAGGATTGGGGCAGATCCCAGGAATTCACTTTGCTCACTCCAGCCTGTCTCCTTGCAGGGTGTGGGAGGCTCAGATGTGGACATGTGAGCGGTGGCCCACGATCAGAGGACGCTGCCAGGTAGGGTGGATTCCTCACCCATGGAATCATTTAGGCTGGAAAAGCCCTCTGAGACCATGGAATCTCATGTCCACAAGTGCCACATCCACACAGCTTTTAAATCCCTCCAGGGTTGGGGACCACCTCCCTCCCTGCCCTGGGCAACTGTGCCTGGGCTGGACACCCCTTTACGTGCGGAAATTTTCCCAATATCCAACCAAAAATCCACTGGTGCAGCCTGAGACCATTTCCTCCTGTCATGTCCCTTGTTCCCTGGGAGCAAAGCCCAACCCCCACCTGGCTCCCCACTCCTGTCAGGAAGTTCTGGAGAACAAAAAGGTCCCCCTGAGCCTCCTTTTCCCCAGGCTGAGCCCTCCCAGCTGCTCCTTACACAAATTCTCCAGACCCTTCCCCAGCTCCATTCCCATCTCAGGACACTCTCCAGCCCCTCAGTGTCTGTCTTGTAGCCCCAAACCTACCCCAGGATTTGGGGTGCAGCCTCACCCTGTAGGGTAGATGTCACCTCCAAGGCCCTCGGGGACACGTTGCTGGGTTTTAGTAAAAACCCCCCATTCTCAGCTGGCTCCAAGTGATCCCTGGCCAGGGGAGGGGCCATCCACGAACCCTTGAGCTGGCCCTGGAGCCACTGGAGTCTCCCTGCAAACCCTTCATGTCCCACAGACGGGGTGCTGGAGCCCAGATGGCAGCCGACTGCTCTTCACAGTGCTGGGGGAGTCTGTCATCTACTCCTTGTCCTTCTCCGAGTACCGGGGTGAGTCTGCCCAAGCTGGAGCTTCCCATGGGCTGAGGGGGGGTCCAGGTGATCCCTCAGCTTTGGCTGAAGCTGGGTGAGGGAGCTGGGACAGAGGCAGAGAGCTGGGACACACAGAAGGGATTTTGGGGGTCTCCCAGAGCACAGAATCTCTGGGGTCAAGTTTATCCCCACCCTCATGTTGCCTCTCAGTCATGTGGACACGATGGGTTTGCAGGGAGACTCCAGGGGATCCAGGGCCAGCTCAGGGGTTTGGCAGCGGAGGGGCCAGTCCTGGTGTTTGCTGTCTCTTGTCCTCCATCCCAGACATGGGCAGAGGCTGCTGGGATACCAGCAGATTGCTGTGAGGAATGGATAATTAATACTCACTTGGAAAAAATTCAGTGGGATTTATGGAGTGACCAGGCTGTTCCCTCCAGGGGAAATGCAGGGGCAAGTGGGAGGCTCCAAAACAGCCTCGATCGTGGCAGACCTGTCAGAGACCACCTTTGAGACGCTCTACGGTGACGAGAGGTGGGTCTGGCTGTGACACCTGGGGGCAGGGGGAACCCTGCTTCCCTTGGCAGCAGCCCTCAGTGCTGGGACACTGGGGAGTTGAGGGGATCTGTGCCCCTCATTCTGGGGATGCCCAGGGGGCTGAGGTGGTCTGTCCCCCCTGATGCTGGGGGTGCCTGGGAGCCCAAGGGGCTCCATGCCCCCCAGTTCTGTGGCTTCAGTGCTGCTCCTGCTTTCAGGATCGGAGGAGAGGTTCATTCCATGGTGTGGGACCCCACTGGAGAGAGACTCGCAGTGATCATCAGAGGTGAGTCCTGCCTGATCCGGTGCCAGGCTTTGCCTGAAAATCCCACTTCCAGCAGGGAAAAGGAGCACCAAGGTGCCTGTCCATATGTCCCTGGACCAAGGGAAAGCCTTCCTGCTCCCCTCCCTCCTGCAGGACATCCTGACTCTCCAGGCAGCCAGATGGTCATCGCTGTGTTCCGCACCCGCAACAGCCCCGTGTTTGAGCTCCTGCCCTGGTGAGTCGTGGCGGGGTTTGGGTGGGTTCACTGCAGCACGTTTGGGTTCACTGAATACCATTAACCCCCCAGGGGTGTGGTGGGGAAGAGCTGCCCGCCCCTCAGTGTCAGGAGACACAATCCTGTGCTTCTGCTTCAGGCTCTACCACCATTTTACCTCCAAATCCTTTGTTTTTTGGCCATATTGTCCATTATCCACTCAAACCCCTTGGCTTCAGGTTGTCCTTGCCCAGTGCATTCCGTGATGTCCCAAATGTCTCCACTTCCCTGTGGCTGGCCCTGGGAGCACGGGGCTTTCAGGGGGTGCCCATGGTTGTGCTGTAACCGTGGCTTCTCCCGTGTCCCATAGTGGGTTCGTGCGGGGTGAGCACGGTGCCTGGCCCCAGATCATCGCCTTCCACCCCTCCTTCCCACAAGGAGCCCTCCTGACTGTGGTGAGTCACTGCCCCCTTGGTGTCGGGGGCTTCCATTGCTGTCCTTGAGGGAGACCAGTGGCTGGTCTGAGACTGTATGGGAAGCTGTCTGGGATCTTGAACCCTCATCCCATTCTGTGTCCTCTTCCCCTGCAGTGCTGGTCCTCGGGGAAGATCAGCCACATCCCCTTCTTCTTCGTCAGCGCCCACTTGCCCCATGGCAGCCCCCACCGCAGCCCCATCCCCGTCGTGCCTAGTGTGAGGGAGCAGCCCCTCTTCTCAGAGCTGTGACCAGAGCCCGGGGCCTTGGCAGTTCCTCTTCCTCCCTATGCAGCCTCATCTTCCTCCCAAGGCTCCCGGCGTGGCTGCAGGTGCCTTCAACACCCGGGGGGGCAAAGGGGGCCTCATGGAGTCTTTCAGCGCCGATTAAAGGTGACTCTTTCCCCCCTCTCTTCTCTTTCCTTGCCCTGGAAGTTTTTGGTAGGGTGAGTTCTGGAAGTTTCATGGGTCTGCAGGTGCTCCAGAGCTGCTTTTGAGGGTCAGAAAGAACTCAGGGTGAACTTGCAGAACTTCCCTGTGGTGAAACCTGTTGGTGTGAGCCCGTGGGTGAGGGCTCCTGTTCTGGGGTTAAAGAGCCCCATTTTGGGGAAAGGTGAGGGCAGGGGAGACTTAGGGGTCCTTGACTGCATATGCAGTCCCCAGGCTTTGCCTTGTGGGTGGGTAGAGCCCCCCAAAGTTAACTGAAAACCTGTGGGTCCATAAAACCCAAATGTGAGTCCAGTTGGGGCTGTGAGCAGGGCTGGAGGCCCCAGGATGCTCGTGCCATCCCACGTGAGCCCCACCCCCAGCAGCAAAGGAGGGGGGGAACAGATGGACCCCCCTGCCCAGAGAAGGAATTAATGGGGAAGGGCAGTGTGGTTAAATCCTGGGATTACATATGGTTAATCCCTGGGATTACGCTGCAATAACAGGGATAATGGAGAGAGTGCAGGGTCCCTGCTCATCCCCACACCCAAACACCCCCCAGACCCCCAAAATGCTCCCCAAGGTGGGACAGGGAGCCCCCACCACTCCACTCCAGCAGCATCTGGCCCCTCTGTGGGGCTGCACAGGCAGGAGGACCCAGGGGGTAAATTGGGGTATGAACCCACCGCAGCTGCTGGGGCAGGTCTGGGGGGGCTTCACCCCCTGGGACTGCCCGGTTTGCTCCTGGTGCTGCCTCCGAGGAAGGTGCTGAGTGGTTCCTCCTCCTGTCCCCGGTGCCCAGGGTGGGCACAGGGCAGTGCCCGCAGATATTCCAGGTGCAGCTGCGTCTCCGCTCGGCTCCTCCGCACAAACCGGCCCACGTAGACCAGGACAGCCCCCAGCCACCCCCCCATGGCCACCAGCACCACCACGTCGGGTGCCCGCGCTCCCCCAGCCCCCTCCAGCGTCTCATTGTGGCTGCTGGGGAGGGGCAGCGCCCGGGAGGCCCCCCCTGGGCACCGGCAGCCCCCTGGGTGCCCAGGTAGCCCCAGTGCCAGCAGGAGCAGCCAAGCTGCCTGCATTGCCCTGGGAAGGAGGCTGGGTGGCAAGGGAGGGGGGGCTCTGTGGCCCTCCCCAGCCCCTGCGTGCTGCTGACATGCAGGATTGGGGCGGGCCATGGCTGCACCCGACTCAGAGTGACACCCAGTGCCACACACGGCCCTGCCCATGTCCCCAGGACACCCCCACTGCCCCAACAGTGCATCCACTGGGCACACGCTGGTTTTTACTGGTGCTGGAAACCCCTTGGAACAGGGATATAGCAGGAACGGGAGCACAATCCAGATAAACAGAACCGGCAAGTCTCTGACTGGGCTGATGCCCATCCATGGCTGGGGGGTGGGCACACTGACACCCTCAGGGGGGGCTGGCCCCCAGCAGGACAGCAGGTCCTTCAAAGCTTCTCATTGCAATCCCGTTACAGGAACAGTCCCAGCCATCCCTGGAACCCCCCACACTGGGGCAGGGGGGTCCCTTTTGGGGTGACCATGATGGGAGGGGGCTCACCCACTCTGTGTGCCCCCCCCGTGCTGCAGTGCCCACCGTGCCATCTCCAGAGCCCCATCCCGGGTCTGGTTCCCTCCAATGAAGCCGCTGGCGTGGACAAAGACACAGCCGGGAATGCCAGAGAGCTGGGACAGGGCCTCGTCCCGGAGCCCCCGCCACGCCTCGGGCAGAGGGAGCCTGGGGGAGACAGGGGGGACAGCAGGTGACAACCTGCACCATCCCCCGGGGTGGCATAGGGGGCAGAGCGAAGGTGCAGAGCTGTGTATGGGGGTGCAGGGATTCAGAGTGGGGGTACAGGGGAGCAGAGTGTAGGTGCACAGCATGGGGGTGCAGGGATTCAGAGTGGGGGTACAGGGGAGCAGAGTGTAGGTGCACAGCACAAGGGGAGGGGTCTCACCTGCTCTGGAAGGTGTGGGGTCCCGTGGGGACGCTCTGAACCCGCCACTGCCCGCTCCGGTCCGGGAACAGCACGAGCTGAAGTGGCCTGGGCAGAGCCAGCTCCTGCTCCAGCTGGAAAAGGTGCTCCTTCCAGGGGCAGCCACCCTGGGGCAGCTCCAGCACCTGCCCACTCGAGTCCACCTGGGAGGGGGGACACGATGGGCATTCAAATAGCCCTGGGGCTCAGCTTCACCCCCCTAGGGCTCAGAGACACCCACATGTGTAGGGGGAACGTGGTGGGGAGAAAGGTGGGCAAAGTGAGGGTGCACAGCCTGTGCGAGGGTATGAGGGTATGGGGTGGGCAGAATGGGGGCGCAGAGCTGTGTGTGGGGGCAGAGTGGGAACTGCATGGCCACGCAGGGAGGTTTATGCTGAGGTGATTTGGTCTCCCCACACCCCAGTGCTCCCCCCAAACTTTCAGACCCCCCGTCTGGTTGGTGGTACCTCGAAGCGGCGCCGCACGGCCTCTTCCACCAGTGCCCGCGCCGGCAGCCAGGAACGGTGGTAGAAGTCGAGCCGGTCCATGAACTCGCCCCCCACGAGCTCCATCGCCCGCCTGAACCCCGCCTGGGGACACAGTGGCGGGTCAGGGGTATCCCCGAGCCAGGTGGCCCCAAGCTGGGTGTCCCTGAGGGGCTGTGGGGCCCGTACCCACCTCAGTGTCCTGGTCGGGGTCGTTCCAGCGGGGGTTCAGGTGCCCCACGCGGGCACTCAGGGTGGTGGTGAGGGCATAGCGGGGCTCCCCCTCTGCCTGTGCAATCCCATTGTCGATGGCATCGATCTCCTCCACAAAGTTCTCGTAGAGCTGGGGCGGGGGGGACAGTGAGTGTATCAGGGGGGACTGAGGGGACAACGGGGGGGCAGGAGGACAAAGAGGACAGTGGAGACAGTGAGGGGATGGGGAGGGAACAGTGTCACAGACAGCAGGGGAAAATGGAGAGGCAGCAGTGGGGGGACACCGGGGACAGAGGGGGTGACAGTGAGGAGACAGCAGAGGCTCAGTGGGGACAACTGTGGGGAAATGGGGGGCAAAGCAGGAGGGGAAATGGGGGAAGCACAGCGGGGGCCAGTCTGCCTGGGTGTCCAACCACACACACCAGCTGCTGCCACAAACTGGTCTCTTTCCAGGGGTGCTGCCCCCTGAGCGCTCTCGTGTGGGGTGACCCCCCCAAGGGGAAGTCCTGGGACAATGGAGGGGGTCAGAGCCCCCGCGGTCCCCCGTACCTTATCGTAGAGCGCTGTCACCACGGGGCCGTCCTCCGGCTGCCCCAGGAGCCCCGCCAGGATCCGGGAGCCGAAGTGACAATAGACCAGCCCGGCGCTGCTCAGCTTCGTGGTCCAGGGCTTGTCGGGCCGGAGGCTCCTCATGGACGCTGTGAAGGACCTGCAGGGCCCGGGCTCAGCCTCAGGGGCCGCCGGGGCCGCCGCTGTGCGCGGGGGGGACGGGGCTCTCACCTCTGGTGGTGGTCGTAGCGGTGCCGCTCGGGGTCGTACTCGCCCCCCACGTCCACGACCACCTCACACTGGGCCAGGCGCTGGGGGTCCCGCGTCCGCACCACCTCCGCGTCCTGCCGGGCGACACCGAGCCTGAGGGGCCCCGGGAGCCGCCCCGGGCCACGGGCGGCCCTGCGGAGGGGCCGGGAGCGGCAGGAGGGCCCCGCCCGGGCTGGGGCCGAGGGGGCGGCGCTGGGTGGGCCCCCAGGGCGCCACGCGGGGCCGGGAACTCAGCGGTGTGAGGCCGGGTGGGCCCGGGAGACGCGCCCGGGGCCCACACGGTGCCCGCGCCGCCCCGCCGCACGGGCCCGGGGCCGTACCCGGTAGCGCGGCAGGAGCCGCAGCAGGAAACAGGCGAGCGCCTCGTCGCAGTGGAAGGTGCCGTCGTGGGTGCCGATGCGTGGGGCGGGCTCGGGGCGAGGCCGCTTCAGCCCGGGTTCGGCAGAGCCGCTGCCGGTGCCCGCCATGGCCGCCATGAGGCGCGCCGCGCGTGCGCAGCTGCGCATGGTGGCGGAGAAGCCACGCCCCTTCACCCTAACCACGCCCCCACCTCAGGGCCCGCCCCGCCTCCCCCCGCGCACGCGCAGTTCGCACCGCCCGCCAGGGGCGGGGCCAAAGGCGGGACTTGGGGACGGAGCGCTCCCCGGTGGGCGAAAGGGGGAACACAGGGGGGGACACGGGGACAGGGACACACGGACACGGGGGGGGCACGGGGGGGACACGGGGACAGAGACACGGGGACAACGGACACGGGGACAACGGACACGGGGGGACATGGGGACAGGGACACGGACACACGGACACGGGGACACACGGACACGGGGACACACGGACAGAGCCACGGACACGGCGGGGACACACGGACAGGGACACACGGACACCTCCGGCAGCCGCCAGGACAGACAGAGAGTCCTGCAGCCCTTGTGGGGACGGACGGACACGCGGGGACAGACGGACCCGCAGCCCCGCACGGCACTCGGGGCTGAGCTGGTTTGCCCAAGCAGGAGTTTATTGGCCAGGACCCCTCCGGACACCGCGCACGGCCCGGGGGGCTGCGACACCTCTGCCCGGAGCCCCCAGTCCCCCTCCCCGAGTTTGCTCCACAGCCCGAGTGGGGACAGTGACACGGAGCTGCAGGACACGGCAGCACGGGGGGACCGTGCTCACCTTCGCATCCCGGGGGTGGTTCCCCCACCCTCGGGGTCGTTCCCCCCTCCCAGGGGTCGTCACCCCATCACACAGCGGGGGAAAGGCACCCAGAGATACCCCTGCCCCCTCGCTCCAGGCAGAGCTGGGAGTGCAAATGGAATTCATGTGGCTCTTCCCTTTGGGGGCTGAGCACAAATTTCCTCTCTCGGGGCTCGCTCAGCCCCCTCTGGCCCATCCCAGTCCTACAGCAGTTCGTGGGATGTGCCTGAGCTGGTCACCTGTGGGGTGACCCCCCACCCAGGGTCCCCTCCTGGCTGGGACTCAGGGTGTCCAACCCCACTGGCATCTCCTCCTGGAAGTGGGGAGGGAGCGAGTGCTGCAGGATTTAGGGAGGGAGCAGAGGATGCTCAGCAGTGCCCCGAGTCCATCTCCTGGTGCAAAACCACTTCTCCTTCCCAACAGCCCCAGTGCCCAGGTCGAAACAAGACGGGCTTTGAGGCAGCCCAGCCTCAAAATCTCCGTGAAGGGATAAGTCAGCTCGCACAGAGGGCAGGGAGGTGGGAAAGCTGCTCCTGGGGGGAGAGCACACCCATCTGGCTCTGTCACTGCGAACCTGGACAAAACAAAGCAGGACTTCCAAAACCAAACCCAGGGGGACAAAACTCCCGCAGGGACCGCGTTCCTCGGGCCAACCCAGGTGGCCGTGCCCCTTCCCTCGGTGGGTGCTCAGCCCCCGGGCCCCCGGTCAGGAGATCTCGTTGCCGAAGACCTCGAGCACGAGTGGCGTGAGCTGCATGCTGTGCTCGGGCTGGAAGGACAGGCAGCGGTACTGCCGCGAGTGCTCCTCGTTGAGGCTCCGCAGGTCCGCCAGCTTCTGGATCATCTTGGCGTAGAGCAGGCGGCTGCCGGGAGGAGGGTGCCGGCAGCGGATGTAGGTCTGCAGGATCTCCGACAGCCTGTCCTGCAGCGACTCCACCTGAGACGTGTCCTGCACGCCCGGCCGGTCTGGGGGAGCACGGGATATGCTGAGTTTGGAAGGGACCCACAGCCCTGCACAGGACCAGCCCCAAGAGTCACCCCCTGTGCCCCAGAGCATCATCCAAGCACTCCTGGAGCTCTGGCAGTCTTGGGGCTGTGCCCACTGCCCTGGGGAGCCTGGGCAGTGCCCACCACCCTCTGGGGGAAGAGCCTTTTCCTGAGATCCACCCTAACCCTGCCCTGACACAGCTCCAGCCATTCCCTGGGTGCTGCCCCTGGTCCCCCCAGAGCAGAGATCAGTGCCTGCCCCTCCCCATGAAGTTGTCCCTGCAGTGAGGTCTCCCCTCAGTCTCCTCCAGCTGAACACAGAAAGTGCCCTCAGCCACTCCTCACTCAGCTTCCCCTCAAGACCCTTCCCCATCTTTGTTGCTCTCCTTTGGACATTCTAACATCTTAACATCATTCCTATACTTTGGTGCCCAAAACTGCCCCGATATTGCAGGTCATTCCCACCCTTTTTTTGGGGGACACGCCAAACCCTGGCAGGTCCGTGGCCCTGGGGGTTGAGCGTGGTCCTACCTGGGGACAGGATGCAGATGGCCATGAGGAGCACGTGCTCTTCCTCGTGAAGGTTCAGCTTCTTCAAGCCAACTTGGAATTTCACGAGCGGCTCGAGCAGGTCCATGCTGTGGCCAGCTGGGAAGAGAAGGGACCTTTAGCACAGCTGGCTCTGGAAGAGGATCTCCCACGGAGCTCAGCAGCTCATCCTGCACAGCAGGGATGGAGGAAAACGACTTTTGATACAGCTCAAAGGGTGCTGGATTTAATTGTACTTTTTCCCAACAGTCTCCCTAAAGCAGGAGATTACAGAGCAGACTTTGTCTTTGTAATCCATAAAGACAATTAATCTGCAGACATTTTGGCTCCTCTTCCCTTCTACAAGCCCCAGGTTACTCTGAGCCTTTTCCAAGTGCAGGGAGAGATTTAAGGTCCCACTCTATCACATGCATGCCCTGTTCCCCATGTTGGCCCCCAAATCCTCCAGTGGAAGAGGTTCAGGGCAGGATCCAGCACCTTTCCAAGCAGAAGGGCTTGCTGGGTGCAGAGGGAATGGCTTTCCAGAGAAAAATCCATGGGATTTCTGCACCTGAATTTAAGGCTGGGGAGAGATTCCTCAGCAGGAGAGGGTCTGGCAACTTTACCTTGGGTGACATCGCTGACCCTGTACTTGAAGTCGTTGCTGCCACAAGTCCAGGTCATGTCCTCGAGGGTGAAGGACTGGTTGGAGCGCAGCATAATCACCTCGATGGCACTGGACTTGAGCAGGACAATCTGGTCCTCTGCTGACAGGTCCCTGCATGGCGGGAGGAGGTTGAAGTGAGACTTGTCCACGAGCAGAGGAACAGAAACTGCTGCTCCCTGAGGGTCCCATCTGTCACCCCATCCCTTAGTGGGGGCAGCCCAGCCATTCCCTCCCCACGCTTCCTGTGTCAGGGGTTTCTGCAGGTGCATTTACTGACGCCCTGGGCACCAGCCTGGAGTGAAACAGGTCCTGAGGTCCTTCACAAACCCCTCAGGTGGCCTTGAGTGTTGGGAGCAGCTCAAGTGGTTTCACTGGCAGAGTTTGGGTGATGAATTTTCCAGAGTTTGGAAAGAGAAGAGAGGAGAACCCCAGGAAGGAGGAGAGACAGAAAACATCAAAGGAGGAACAGACCTGGGAAGGGAACAGAGCCAAGGGACAGCTGTGAAGGTGACACAGAGAACACAATCTGGCTGTGGAGGGTAGCACAGGGTTCCCAAGAGTGGATCTGGGAAGAAATGTCTCACCTGAATCCCGGGATCATTTTGGCAAAGCCGATCACCTTCTGTATGCTGTAGCTGACCAGGTCGGCCAGGTGTGGGAGCATGGAGAGCTGGGAGAACTCGATGTTCATGGAGGAGCTCTCGTCGTTCTCCTCGGAGAGCACCAGGTTGGAAAACATCTGGGGCTCCACGGACTCTGGAGAGAGGGAGACCCTCAGAGGGTGATGCTCCAACACCCCAAGGAAGGTTTTGCAGCTAAATGAGCCCCCACAGGAGGTAAAACAAGGGTCTGAAGGGCCAGATTTCAGTAAAGCTACTGCATTTCTGCCCCTGTCACCTCCAGAGAGGTGAGTGTGGTACCTGAGTACGTGCTGAAGCCATCAGAGCCAAAGAGATCAGTGGAATCCTCCTCTGACAGGTCCTGGGTGACGATAGAGGAGGACTTTGTTGCCCCTCTGTTGCTGGGGTGGCATCTCACCGGGGGCTGGAAGAGAAGCACAGGGCATGAGGAACGGGGCTGGGAGGGGAAGGTGTGGCAGTGGTTCCCTTGCTGCCAAGAGCAGCGAGGACTGTGCAGCTGCATTTTTGGGTGAAAGGGGGGCTGGGAGCATCTGGGTACCCGGAACTTGGTGAAGTCGGCGTAGGTGGGGTCGTAGGTTTTGCGATGGGCCTCGAGGAGGATGTCAATGACCTTCTGCTGCTCCTCTGAGAGTTTGGGCTTCAGGCTCTCCTTGAGAGCCTCCTCCTCCTTGCGCTTCAGGATCATCTCGCGCTTCCTCTGCACCTCCTCGTCCGTCAGGATGACTGTGGGGCAGGGCAGGTGTCAGAAACAGGCACTGAAACAAGCCCAGGCTGCAGCAGAGCATCCCCATCACCTGGATACTCAGTTATTGAACCTGCCTCAAGCCCTGCAATTTGTCCTGCTGGGTCACAGCCTCCTGCTGTGCCCGGCTCTTTATGGTGCTTTTAGGCAAAGACTGGGTGCAATAAGGCCACGTCAGCACTGCCACATGCCTGCTCTGCTCCCTTGCTGTTTGCTCTGTGCTTTCAGGTGACAGAAATCCTGACCCTGCCAGGCTCAGGTCAGGGGGTTCACCCAGCCCTGGTGCCCAACGCAGCTCTCCTCAGCCCCAGCTGCCCCCCTGGGTATCCAGCAGCACTTCTGCAGCATCCCCAGGAGAGTTCTAACCTTATGTTTAAGCTAAGGGCACATGTAAACACCCCCCACTCTCGGGGTGGGTATTTATGGCTTTTAATAGGAGTGATGGCCCTCGGCATGGGCCAAGAGTTGGACTCCAAGGTGATACACAAGGCTTTTCCCATTCCTTTAGGGAAGAGGAGCGACCACAGACAACCTGGGCTCAAATCTTAACTTTATAAAAAAGGCCTTGAAGACCTGAAAGGCCTCAGGGGGCTGAAAGAAAAGAAAAGAAAAGCACGAGGGAGCTGCACAGATCTCGTGGGTTCAACCTCTGTCCCCATACCAGAGTCACCCACTCCCGACAGCTCTTGGTAACACATCCACCTAAAAATAGCAATTGCCCTTCCTCAGGCTGTTATTAGCCCTTGCACCAGGCATTTCAGAAAACCCCAAGCATGTTATCTGATGCCAAGGTGGCTCAGCCTGCCCTGGATGCAGGGATTTGACTCTGGGCAAGCTGAGGTGGAATTTGGGCTGAGGCAAGGAACTGTTTGCCATCCCTGCTCCTTTAGCCCACGGCATTTTTCCAATCCATTTTCAAACTTGCACAATCTCAGAGGGCACTGGGAGGTCTCGGAGAGATGGGAATGACCGGAGCTGAAAGGTCACCTCCACCATGGGCACGTTATGGCAGCTCTGCAGGGCACAGCACAACTGCTGGGGGAGAAAAATCAGGATTTTGCCATCTCCTGCCCCAGTTCTTATTCCTAAAACATCAGCTCCATCTGGGCACTGCATGCAAGGGGAGAAACCAGTGGGGCTTGCCATGTATGGGGCTGGGAATGAGGAAGGGCCAAAGCCAAGCACTTGGCTGTGGCCATGGTGGCAAAGTGTCCTGAGGACTGGGGCTTCACAGAGGGTTCTTGCAGGTTACACCAAGGAGATTTGGGATCCTGCAAGGACTAGATGACCTTTATGGGTCTCTTACAACCCAAACTCTTCTATGATCCCAGGAGCATGAAGAAGTATCCATAGAGCGGATTGGAAAGGTAAGGATGTTTCTGTGCTGGGGCAAGACTGCAAGGGAAATCAGCTTGGGATTCCCTCTTTTAGGGAATCCAGCCCTCAAAGAGGCTGAAAACAGTCTGACAGTGGCATTTCTTAGCCTGGCAGGAGCTGTTTCTGGTGATGAGCCACAAATATGAAATGCTCCAAGCTGAAGGAAGGGCATTTCCATAGGACCAGGGATAACATGGATGAGGGATGTCAGTGCAGTGACCCCCCCCCCCTGCTTTATAAAGTGCTGTGGAAAAGGATTCAGTGCTTATTTGGACTCACAGGAGTCCAAATGTTGCCCATCACGTGCCTTGAGTCAGAGTTCAGCACTGGGGAGCAGCTCAATGCCTGCACTGGGATTCCAGCTCACATCCCCAACGCTGAGCCAGAGCCTTCCAGCCACAGACTCCTGGCACAGCTGGCGCCGTGGCTGAGCCTCTGTGGGCTGCTCTGACCCCAAAGCCGTGTGGAGCCCGAGATAACATCTGCCCATCACGTCCAGCCAGACACTGGCCCTCTCTGGAGACACCACAAGACAGCAGAGAAACAATGCCAGGCTGATGGAGCACGAGGATTCAGGGATCCAGCTGATGGGGTGGGCACTCAGCTCTGCTCTCACGGCCAAAACCAGGGGCTGGGAAGTGCTGGAGGACAGGGGGGAGCAGCACAAAGGCTGACTCACTCCATCAACCAGGAAAGAGCAGCAAAATATAAAGGAAAAAGGAAGTTTAGGAAACATCTGGGAGTCCCAGAGCCTGGCAGCAGCTCCCGGGCTGGGGAATAACACATCCCACATTCAGAGCAGCAGGGATGGTTTGGCTTTGAGTGCCACCACCTCTTTGGGAAGTGGAGGCGAGCAGGAAACCCTACACAACCATAACCCTTCCTGTTCCCCTGAGCATCCCTGTTCCCCTCCTGGCCACCCAGGGAAATTCCCCTCTTTCCACACGATCTGCCAATTTCTGCTCCTCTCCCCGGCTCTGAGATGATGGTTTGGTTCTGGTTTGTTCTCCTCTCCTTTGGGGATTTTCAGCCCTGAGATCATAAATCAAAACTCATGGGGAGGGTGCTGAGCATCAGCTGCTTCTGACTCCAACCAGATCCCAGCAGGGCTTTTCCTTAGGAAAGGGGTAAGAAGATCCACAGGGTGCTGACCCCAGGCAAACCATAGACAAGGAGGGGGACTGACTGGCACTGCCCTCCCTGATGTCTGGGCATGTGTTTGCAGAGGGACAAACAGCCCCAGGACACCGCTGGGGACCCTCCCAAGGAGAGTCACTGATTTCCAGCTGAGTGGCACCACAAGCACCAAACCCATTCCCCAGGAGCCAGTGAGGTGTTGGGGAGGGGATAATGTCAATGCCAGGAGACCTCTGCTCCCCAGGGAGCCTGTGGCTCCCTCCAGCTGCTCCATTTGAGGGTGGACAATTGTTCTTCCTGCTTTACACCACCTTTAGTCCATGTCAGGCAGCTGACCTGACCCAGGCCCTGCATGAAGACAGGAGAACACAGGAGCTGTTAAAGCCTGGGGGAAAGGGGCAGAGACACTGAGAGGTGAATCCCCTTGGGGAGCCCATCTCACCCCCCCACCATGTGGCTCTGAGGGATGGATGTCCCTTCCCCAGCTCCAGGCTGCTGGAAAAAGGCAGTTTTGCAGGGAAGGAGTAATTCCCCATTTTCTGGCCACCTAAACCAGTGGCACAGAAGGTGGGATAGTCCAGCACCAGACTCTCAGCCCTGCTTTAAAGTCCATTCATGCCAAGTGTCATCCTAGGGAAAACCAGCAGGAAGGGAACAGGGCAGCCAGGGGCATCCCTGGGCTGGAGACCTGCCCTCCTTGGAGCCATCCCAAATGCCATGGCTGGGAGGTGGGTTGCCCTGACAGATAAGGCAGGCAGAAAACCACAAAGATTTGCTAACATTGGCTGTGGGGAGCTTGGGGTGGGCCCAGGCTGTGAATGCTGCCCTGGGACCTCAGCTGAGCTCCAGCTTCCACCTCCTCCCTCCCTGCTCCCAGCTCAGGGCACGGTGGCTCTCCTGGTCCTGTCCCAGCTCCCCAGGGAGTGCCACTGTCCTGGGGCTCTGCTGGGTTTGAACACAACCCCTCATGGACAAGCCCTGGCTCCTCCTGCCCATCATCCCAGTGTCTGGTCCACAGGGCTGGCTGCAGCCAAACTGGGATTTTGGGCCAGGGGAGGGACCCTCAGCATGGCCACGCTGCTGCAGGACTTGTCCTGCATGGTTGGGGCTGGAGGGGATGTCTGAAACCATCCAGGTCACCCCCACAGCCCACACTCTGGGGATGGAGAAGGGTCTGCCTGTGCCAGACCCCAAATGAACACAGGCACGAGCCCTGCCAGGGTCTGCCTTCCTCCTCCTCCTCCTCTTTCTCCCCATCTCACACTCAGATGCCACTGGCAGCAGAGTGGAGCTGGCCCAGCCTCACCCCTGAGGCTCCTCCTCGCCCAACACCAGCCTGGACGACACAACACAAACAACAGCCTTGTGGAAGACACAAACCCCCTCTAAAGCTCCAACCTAATTCAGCCTAAAAATAACAGCAGCCTCTCATTCTTCCTCATTTACCCAGCACCAAAGTCCACGGGAGGCTATTTTTAGTCCCTTGGGGTTGGTTTTGGTTAATCCAATAACAGTTTGCTAACGGAGTCACTTACACATTAACTCCTCTGGAGAACATGCCCATCCCCAGGATCCAGAGCAAACACCTCAGCATCACTGCCCAGGAACTTTCCAGCCTGCCCTGGGTAATTAGTGCAAGCCAGCACATTTTCCTCGTTAGCAGCAGCCACCCCAAAAGAGCCCCAAATGAGCCCCAAATGAGCCCTGTGACTGGCAGCCATGGGTTCCTCAGACTCCCCAAACCACAGGCACAGATGGTGCCCTGGGTGGTTTTTTCTCCCTCTAGTTTGAAAGAATAAGATCTGGGGATTTTCTGCTCATCAGGGATCTTTAGAATCATTGGAAATGTATGTGCTTTTTCCCCGTGAGCATCTCCAAGCTCTGATTTTCTGGAGGACCTGGAGGCTTTGGTGCCACCCTGTGACATCAGGCACAGGGGTTTGTCCCCTGCTCACCACATGGGGAAAGGAGCACCCCTTCCATTGCCTGGATTTCCAGGTCCATGGACAGCCTGTGTAGAGAATCCCAGCAGAAACTGCTGTTGGGTTTGAACACTCCAGGAACACCGACCTCTTCCCGAGGACTGGGGTGGGGAAAGCTTGTGCACGTAGCAGGGAGCATGTCAAACACATCTGGTTTTTAAAAGCTGCTTAACTATAAATAGACTTGAAGAAAATAAATATTTGGACAACGTTAGTGTGTTTGGATTGGGTTAAAAACTACTTTCCTTCCTTCTGCTGTTTACTTCAGTCTCTGTTGTGCTGGGGGGACCCACATGGCAGGGCCCAAAGAAAAAGCCCAGAGCTACAGAGGAGGAAAACACCAGCCAGTTCTGTTGGAAATGAGAGAACTGCTTAATAATTTTAGTTAATGGCTTGAATTAACTTTTAATTAGTTGTTCTAATTAATCACAAATAATTTCTATTAATTATAAATAGTGTGATAGTCTTAACTTACTCGTAGCCAGCACTTGGCAAAGTGGTCATAAGGTGATTTTCTTGGAACACAGCTTGGGAAAATGAAGTTTTAATGTAAGTCTTAATTTAAATTAAAGTTTTGATAAACTAACTCTGATATGTTTCAGTGAACAAAGCCTGGGAGGGAAAGAGGGATTGTTGAAGTTGGACATCTGGAATACAGACTTTATGGACCACAAAGACATTTTGCAGAAAGCAGAAGATAAAGAAGAGACTACCAAAGCCTCTGCCTGTGTGTTGCAAAGGCCCTACCAGAGGACAAAGCTGATGCTCCTCCAGAGCCAGGAAAAGCCACTTGGCTCTGGGAAAAGCCACTCCTGGATCACCAGTGCCCACAGGAACAGCCTCAACCATTAAACAAGCTCCTCTCAGTCATTACCCACCACATCCCCTGCCCTTTCCATCCCCCTCGGGTCCTCAGGGGCTGTTCAGGTTTCCTGCTCCCCTTCCCACCCCTGGCACCACCAGGAAGGGAGGGAACCAGGAGGAACCCGGAGCTGGGATGTTCCCAGCCACACTCACACTCCTTCATCATGCCAATGTCCACGCAGCGCTTGAGCCGGCACGCCTGGCAGTGCCGCCGGTTGTCCTTGGTGATCTTGCAGTCCCCGTTGAAGGGGCAGGTGAACATGGCCTTCCTCTTCATGCTCCTCCTGGCCAGGAACAGGGAAACACCGAGTGAGCCCTGGTTTGGGTGCCCAGGAGGCTGCTCCAAACATCCAGAGGAGATGGAAAGACAAACGTGGCTCCCACGCAGGAAAGGGCTGGAGAGGGATGGGTGGGGATGCTGGAAGTGTCTCTGACCTGACTCTGTTCAGCTTGAGAAGACCAAGAGAAGACCCTGAGATGAGCTCAGCAGGTTAGAGCCCCATGCTAATCACACCAAATTGTGGGTTCAATCCCCGTACAGGCCATTCACTTGAAGAGCTGAACTTGATGATCCTTGTGGGGCCCTTCTAACTCAGAATATTCTGTGATTCTGTGAAGCTGGAGGGGCTGCACCTGGCTGGGTGCATCTACTGCTTTGAGTGAGAGGTTCAGGCACTACTGGACAGTGTTGAGAAGGAGAACAGAGCCAAAGGTTTCAACCACAGGCTAATCCTGGAATGGTTTGGGTGGGAAGGGACCTTAAAGCCCATCTTGTTCCAGCAAGAACACCTTCCACTAGACCAGGTTGCTCCAAGCCCTGTCCAGCCTTGTGGGTTAAGCAGCTTTCTGGATCTAAACAGGTATTTTGAAGGCCATAGGAAGGGTGGAAGGATTGTAGAGAACCCCCCCAGTGACAACAGAAACCAGAGCAGGGGTCGTGTTATTAAACATTTATGCACCCTGAAGCCTGGCTTTGCTGGAATAACTGGCTGAAGCACATGCTTGTGTGTGCAGGAGAAAGAAATCTCACTGCAGGATACAAGAGAAACAACACTGAAAATAACAACCCTCTCTTCCCCCAAAACCACACTGTGCCATGTTAACCCACCGCTGCAATCGGCGCTGTAAATCTTCCAAGGACAAAGGGGCAAAGAGTCAAAGCCAGAACCTTCCAAGGCAAAGGGTCAAAGGGCCAGAGGTAGAACCTTCCAAGGCAGAGGGTCAAAGGCAGAGCTCCCAGGAGGGCTGAGATGCACTAGTGGCACTTTACAGGGAGGGCTGAGCTGCTCCATCAAGGACAGTTTCTCCACTGCCTTTGGGGATGCCACTTGTCTTTGGATGAAGCTCCTCGATGACCTGCCCTCAGTGAGCAAAGCTCCTCTCTGGGTTTGTGAGGATTTCTAGAGGGCCTGGATTTCAAGGAGGTGATTTGGAATGGAGGCAAACCAAGCCCTGGGGGCTGCCAGGCTGGAAAGGCGAAGTGAGAATGTTCAGAGGGGGAAATTCAGCAGAGGAACAGGGCAGAGATGCAGCTCCAAGAGAGCTGGGAGGGACTTGGACAAGGGGGAACGGCTTCCCACTGCCAGAGGGCTGGGCTAGATGGAATATTGGGAAGGAATTCTTCTCTGTGAGGGTGGTAAGGCCCTGAAATAGATTTCCCAAAGGATGCCCCATCCCTGGAAGTGTTCAAGGCCAGGTTGGACAGGGCTTGGAGCAACCTGGTCTAGGAAGGTGAACCTGGCCATGGCAGAGGGGCTTTAACATCCCTCCCATCCCAAACCATTCTGTGATTCCAGGAATTCAGGTTGTACAGTGAGAAATCTGCCACCAAGCTAATGCTGAGTTCAGCATGGGCATGACAAGTCTCCTGTCACAAAGAGTTGCTCTTGGAGCACTGAAACCCCTCTGCCAGACCGAGCTGATGGGGCACAACCCCTGCACCAAAGGGCTGGCACAGAGGGGCCCCCCAGCCCCAGCTGGCACCCTGCCTGTGCTTGGAGGGTATAAATATAAATATAAAATATGTCCTCTGGCTGCAGACCCAGCAGCATGTAATTAGAAGCTATTTTAGAAAGGGAGATGCAAACAAAGAAGCTTTACTCTCCCTTTTACCTGACATGAATAAATGCTTTTAGGAAAATTAATACAGAAGAGGGGGATGGCAGAGCCCTCCCTAAGGCACCTTATGCCAAGAAATCCCTGTCTCATCCAGCAACTGGCTCTCAGTTTACTGCTTTTCTCTGGGGTTTTCCCTTTCTCCAAGACCAGCAGGACATCTGCTGTCCAAAAAAGGGGTCAGACATTGTTCAGCTTGAAGGCAAGTCAGGATTTGGAGCTGAATACCCCAAAATCCCTCACTTTGAGTAAACAACTCTGCTTATGAGCCTCTGGGGCCAGCAGGCAGCTCATCTTTTCCCCCACAGCCCAGGGCAAGGCTGGGGAATGCACAAACAAGCCAGAGAAACACGAGGCCCTCAGGCAGGAAAAGATGTCCTGCGTCCAAGGGCAAGCCAACAGATTGGGTTTGGAATGAAAATTGCAGTTTATGCAAGCCCAGGGTGGCCGGGCACAGGAGCTGCTTTGCTGCCCCGAGGTCCTGGTTGTTGGCTCCCAGGGGCCCCCAGTGCCACCAGCAGGGCAGGGCAGGGCAGGGGCTCTTGGACCCACAGCAGGAGCTCACGACATCTGGCTCCAGTGTATTTTTATAAAACTCTAGAACCAGCCATTTCAAGGCTCATTTAAGATCTCAGGCTGCTAAAAATAACAAGCTCCCTCCCTGCTCAATGCCAGCCCCAGGGTGGGAGCCAACACACCCAGGGTCAAGGGGTTTGCAGAGCTCCGAGGTCAGGGGGATTGGTCCTGGGGGTGAAGGATGGGGACAGAGTTCCCTGGTGTGACCAACGTCACCACTCACCACGGACAAAGGCAGCACTGCCAAGGACAGGGGAATTCCCTGGCACTCTCAGGATGCCCATCTTGGGGGCACAAACTGTCTCTGCACCAGGGAAAATCTGCAGGAGGAACCAAGAAGCCACGGAAGCCTCAGCCAAGTGGCCCTGGAATAAATCCCTCTGGCTCAGGTGCTGCTTCAGAGCTCCTGAGCAAACAGCAGAGCCCAATAAAAGGTCACTGTTGCCCTTGGCATCATCAGTAAACTGGACTTTGAAGCCAGCAGCCAACAGCCTCGTGCCTGTTTGTGCTGCAGGCTACATGCACCCAGAGGTGCCAATAAATCCCTAATTAAGGGGATCATTAAACCCAGGACTTCCTGGGGGACTTTGTGCAGGGGAACCATGTCACGGGTGCATCCCCAGGGCAGGTGAGGGCCACCAAGGGGTCCTGCAGCAGTTCTGTTGTCACTCCAGTGAGCCAAGGCTCAGGCTCTGTCCCTCCTCCAGGCACAGCAGAATCAGTCCCAGACTGACCAGGGAGGGATGGAGTCACATCACAGCCCCCTGTTCTGGTGGGGACACCAGGGCAGAGGAAAGGAGAGCACTTAGAAAGAGGATTTAGTGAGGGGAATGGAGGAAAATGTTGTTGCTCAGGTTGGCCAAGCTTTGAAGCCGCTGTGGTTGAAAACAGGTCACAAAACTGGTATGTGAAAACGTCCATCTGCCCTGAAATTCCTGCCAGAGGAGGAGTTGTGACTTTGCTGTGGAAATTCAAGCCCCAGTTGCTGACAGAGCCCAGCTCAAAGGGGTAAACCAGGCCTTGATGGTGCAGAACACTTGAGCAAGGCTCTTTCCAGCCCATCATCATCATCACCTTCCTTCATTTCACCAGCAATTAGTCATTCTCTCACTTGATGCAAGTGACCTGAACTCCCACAAGGAGGGGTCAGTCCCGGAGCATCACTGGGACAGACACTGGGGTGAAACTGAGCCTTTAAAAAAATGAGGTCTGCCCTCAGTCTCCTCCTCTCCAGCTGAACACACCAAGTGCCCTCAGCATCCCCACACGCTTCCCCACCTTCCCTGCCCTCCTTTGGACACTCTGCAATGGCTCAATATCTTCCTTACATGATGTCACCCCAAAACTGCCCCAGCATTGCAGGTGAGGCCACCCCAATGCGGAGCAGAGTGGGACAATCCCCTCCCTCACCCAGTGATGCCCCCCCAGGGCAGGGATGTCCCTTCTGGCTGCAGGGCAGCATGTCACTCCCAATCCCCAGTCCCCAGGGCCCCCTCTGACCTGAAGAAGCCCTTGCAGCCCTCGCAGGTCATGGCATTGAAGTGGAAGCCCGTGGCTCTGTCGCCGCAGACGCCGCAGATCCGGGGCACGGTCCTGTCACAGTCACTGCTGGGGTCGGGCAGCGACGTGCTGGCAGCCCCAGGCTCCATGTCTGGGGGAGCAAAGCCATTTATTTTATCAGGCTGCCACAGTTATACAAGAAGTAAAGTAGATAAAGAATTCTTTTTCCCCCTTGGCATCGACAGGAGGAATTCGCACCCCCTTTGGCTCCGTGTGCCACCACCACCAAAAAACAGGTCTCACAGGAGATGCTGAGCTGGAAGGGACCCACAAGGATCACCAAGTCCAGCCCTCAGCCCTGCACAGCACCCTCCCCAAGAGTCACACCACATGCCTGAGAGGATCATCCAAACACTCCTTGAGCTCTGTCAGCCTGGGTGCTGAGCCCACTGCCCTGGGGAGCTCTTCCAGCACACACTTGGTGGTGTCCTCAGGAAAACCAGGGCTAATCCCCCTCCCCAGACTGCACAGAATAGGCCTCTGCAGTGCCTCAGTGGGAGAACTCCTACAGCTTACCCCACACCCTTTGTATTTCCTTGTCCCTTTTACTTCAGGAAGCCTCGGAGGGGGCAGAATTCACCCTAAACCCCAGGGCAGGGGGTGAAAGAGCCCAGACACAGCAGAGAATTTCCCTTGTGCTCTGACAGGAAGCAGCACCAACTTGCTCACGCCAGCTCCCGTAAGTGAGACAAAACCTAAACATGACTCAAATGAAGATTGTTTTTAAAAGTCCTCTGCAGGGCTCTAAATGAGGGTGGGAGGAAATAGTGCTCCTAGTGCAGATTGATGGAATGAGAACTAAGCAGAGCTTCTAGAAGGCTTTCCTTGGTTTGTGACATGCCCTGGTGGAAATCTGTCTGCTGTTAGAAAGACTAAAGTACCTGCAAGCACTAGGAAAATAAGGGTTCTACGTTTTCCTGGTGCCGTATCTGCTGCCTCACTGCATCTCAGCTACTTCCCCAAGATTTTAGCTGGTGCTGGACTTGTCCTGTGTAAAATACCCTTTATCAGTCACTCAGTAACTCCAGGCAATGAGACTGGAGCTAAAATGAGTTCGGGGGTGGGAAAAAAGAGGACAACCCTACAATTAATGCAAAGCTCTTGCTTGACCCAGGAAAGCCTGCCAAGCTCACTGCCAGGGGAGAGCAGAGCTCCCACACAAAGCCCAAAGGCTCCACAGCCCTGGAGCAACTAGAGATGCTCCCAAAGCAACTCCAGGAGCTTGGAGTTTCCTCCCATCATGGGTACACCGGGACCTCAGCTGAAGATTAGCACAGCCAGTGGTCCTGGCACCTTTAGAGAGGAGTCCTGGTCATCAGTGTTGCTTGGAGAAAGGTCCCAGGAAAAGGCAGACCCAAGGCCAAGGAGAACACCCCTTACCTGGATCTGGCAGATATGCCATGCTCTGCTGCTGCACTTCCCAGGAGCTCTGGAGCTGGGACATGGAGCCACCCCCACCTAAAAAAGACAGACAGGACACGATCTGAGACAGCCCCAAAGTTCCCCAGGTCAGTGACTCAGTTGGTGTCTGAGCGTGCCCCGGTGCTGCTGCAGTGCCTGGGAGCAGCGTGCCTGGGGTGGGGTGATCTCCAGCTAATCCTGCCAGCTCAGGTACCACTTGTCTGGTTCCCACACCACCTCCTCACCCCAGATCCGGGAGCAGATAGCCCAGATCCCGGCCACCCTCAGCGTGCCGGGGTTGCCACGAGAGCCAGAGGAACAGGCAGGGAACAAAGGGGCACAGGAAGGGAAGGAGACAGCCAGAGGTGCTCGCCCCGTTCCTCTGACCTCAGGAATAATTTCCTATAAATTTAAATCTCACAATCCAGCCTGTCAAGTGCAGGGGGCTCAGAGGGTGGCATGAGGCAGAGCTGGGTGGCTGCTGTAAACACAGGTCCTCTTTCCATGCTCAAAGTCAATGGAATCACCTGGGTACCCCAAGGGGAAGGCTTTTCCTCCCTTTTCACGTCATTTTGTTCTGTCAGCAGAGCTGAGACTGGATAAGGGGAAAACAACCTATCTCCCACGGTGCCGAGAAGGCTGGGAGAGAGGTAGGAAAAAGCTTTTATGAAGGTGCTTTGCCTTCCCTGAGCTCCTCCTCAAGCTGTGGGTAACCTGTCCTTACAGCAGGTGATGGGTTGGTTTGGGATGGTCACCCCCGTGTTCAGCACAAACCCACCGGTGTGATGGTGCCACGGTGTTGGGCCAAAGCAAGGGGAGAAAAACACATCCCATGGACAGGCAGCTCATCACACCAGCCTCAGCTCGGGGGTTTTGTCACCCCCAGGTGCTGCACTGGAGGACAAGGCCACCAGGTACCACCATGGCAGAACACCTGCTGAGCACCTGGATGGGAACCTGCTCCCTTGCCCATGCTGAGGTCACCCCACATAACTATTTTTTGTTTAGAATCTGGCTGAATGTTTTCTCCAGAGGAGCTGAGGTCACTGGTGCTGGACATGTCCTGTGTAAAATACCCTTTATCAGTCACTCAGTAACTCCAGACACTGAGACTGGAGCTAAAATGAGTTCAGGGGGAAAAAAAAGAGGACAACCCTACAATTAAAGTCTCAGTGCAAAGCTCTTGCTTGACCCAGGAAAGCCTGGATTCCTTTTGGTCCCTGCCAAGGGACAGCAGCTCTGCAGAGCTCCCACACAAAGCCCAAAGGCTCCACAGCCCTGGAGCACCTGGGGATGCTCCCAAAGCAGCTCCAGGAGCTCAGAGTTTCCTCCCATCACAGGTTCACCTGTACCTTACTTGAAAAGGAGCACAGCCCCTGGCCCTGGCACCTTTAGAGAGGAATCCTGGGCATCAACACTCCTTGGAGAAAGTCCTCAGGAAAAGGCAGACCCCTCCCTCGTGACACCTCTTCCTTTCTCCAGCCCTCAGATGAAAAAGCAACAAGTTGATTTGGTGACTGATGCTCAGTGGAGAGTCACAGCCCTGTGCCAAGTGCAATTCCCACAGGGATGACAGGACTACTTCGCCTCTCTCTGTCTTCTTGGGAAATGTTACTCAGCCCCAGGATGGAAGTGACGTGGGAGCGCGGGAGGAGAGGCACGGGAGTTTCCCTCCACCCCCAGGAAGGGCTGCTCAGTCATTAAACCTGACATTTAGCCTTCTCTTCTTGGAAGCAGCAGAATAATTAAGCGTTCGAAGCGCCCAGCTCTTCCCAGCAGCACCGGAGAGGCCAAACCAGTTCTGGTGCTGGTTGGAGCAAAGTCACAGCCACCCTGTTGTCGCCCCAGCGAAGCCCCAAAGGGGCTGGAAGGACCATTTTGGGGGGCTGGAAGGACCCTTTGGGGGCTGGAAGGACCATTTGGGGGGCTGGAAGGACCATTTGGGGGCTGGAAGGACCAGTCTGGGGGCTGGAAAGACCATGTAGGGGGCTGGAAGGACCATTCTGGGAGCTGGAAGGACATTTGGGGGGCTGGAAGGACATTTGGGGGGCTGGAAGGACCCTTTGGGGGGCTGGAAGGACCATTCTGGGGGCTGGAAGGACAATTTGGGGGCTGGAATGACCCTTA
>JAWWTY010000068.1:4797262-4815991 GCA_035222235.1 Margarornis squamiger | reverse complement strand
GTCAGGGAAGGGTCAGGGTCAGGGAGGGGTCAGGGTCAGGGTCGGGTCAGGGTCAGGGTCAGGGAGAGGGAAGGGGCAGGGGCAGGGGCAGGGAAGGGGCAGGGGCAGGGGCAGGGAAGGGTCACGGTTAGGGTCGGGGCAGGTCAGGGTCAGGGAAGGGGCAGGGAGGGGGCAGGGGCAGGGGCAGGGTCAGGGAAGGGGCAGGGGTATGCTGTGGGGCAGCCGGTCCCACCACAGCCCATCCTGGTGCTGGTGCTCTCCATGCACCCGATCCCACCACAGCCAGTTCCAGCCCAGCCCATCCCGTTACAGCTCGGCCCTGGGGGTGCTCCTGCTACAGCTGATCCGACAATAAATGGTCCTGTTACAGCTTATCCCGTTATACTTTGTCCCCCCATAGTCAACTCTGTTATAGCCGATCCCATAATAGCTTGTCCCTGCAACTGATCCCATTCCAGTCAATCCCATTCCAGTCAATCCCATTATAAGTGATCCCATTACAGTTCATCCCTAGAGTGATCCCATTACAGTCAATCCTGTTACAGCCGATCCCTTTACAGCCAATCCCAGTTCAGCCAATCCCATTATAGTCAATCCCTTTACAGCCAATCCCATTATAAGTGATCCCATTACAGTTGATGCCTAGAGTGATCCCATTCCAGTCAATCCCGTCACAGCCGATCCCTTTAGAGCAGATCCCATTACAGCAGACCCCAGTACTGCCGATCCCTTTACAGCCGATCCCTTTACAGCCGACCCCAGTACTGCCGATCCCTTTACAGCAGATCTCAGTATAGCCGATCCCTTTACAGCCAATCCCAGTTCAGCCAATCCCATTATAGTCAATCCCTTTACAGCCAATCCCATTCCAGCCAATCCCATTATAAGTGATCCCATTACAGTCAATCCCGTCACAGCCGATCCCTTTAGAGCAGATCCCTTTACAGCCGACCCCTTTACAGCAGATCCCTTTACAGCAGATCCCTTTACAGCCGATCCCTTTACAGCAGATCCCATCACAGCCGACCCGTTATAGGTGATCCCATTATAGCTGATCCCTAGCGCCGATGCCATTACGGTCAATCCCATTACAGCCGATCCCGTTACAGCCCATCCCATTAAGGTCAATCCCGTTGCAGCGATCCTGTCTCGTCCCCGGTGCCCGCGGCAGGCAGGGAATGGTGCCCGTCCCGGAGCTCTCCCCCGAAGCCTCCCGGCTCCTCGTCTCAGCCGTGCTCTCCTTCGCCGCCCTCCTCCTCCTCCTCACCTTCCTCCCCCCAGCGCCGAGCCGGGGTCACCCGCCAGGTCAGTGCCTGCTGGAACCAGCAGGGGGGGCAGACTGGGACCAGTAACACCCACACACTGGTGCCAGCAGTGCAAGCAAACTGGAACCAGTAAGGATGATGTCCTGGCATCAGCTGGGAATACTGGAACCAGTAAGGAAAGCACACTTGTATCAGTAGGGAGGGCAGGCCAGTAACCACAGAGGATACAGACTGGCACCAGTAAGGACAGACTGGCACCAGTAAAGAGGACAAACTGGCACCAACAGGGAATACAGACTGGCACCAGTAAGGATAGAGTGGCACCAACAGGGAATACAGACTGGCACCAGTAAGGACAGACTGACACCAACAGGGAATACAGACTAGCACCAGTAAGGACAGACTGGCACCAGTAAGGAGGACAAACTGGCACCAACAGGGAATACAGACTGGCACCAGTAAGGACAGACTGGCACCAGTAAGGAGGACAAACTGGCACCAACAGGGAATACAGACTAGCACCAGTAAGGACAGACTGGCACCAGTAAGGAGGACAAACTGGTACCAGCAAAGAATGCAGACAGGCACCAGTTTGGAGGGCAGATTGAAATACACACTGAACCAGTAGGGATAGAGTGGCACCAGTTTGGGGGACAGGCAGTGCTGGCAGGACGGTGCCCCCCCATTCTGGGGGGGACACACCCCCGATGCCAGCAGGGCTGTCCCTCCTCCCTCCAGGGGCCCCATGTAAGGACTGGTGGGGCATCGGGTGCCAGTCTGCGGGTGCCAGCAGGACAGGGGGCACCTCACCACCCTTCCCACACTTCTTTTTTTGCCTGATTCTCCTCTTTTTTCCAGCCAGGAAGATGGCACAGACAGCAGCAGGGCACCGGCACTCCGAGAGGATGGGCACCGGCAAAGCCATTGCTGTCCTCACCTCCGGGGGGGACGCCCAGGGTAAGGGAAACCCCGAGGAGCCCAAAGGCTGGTGGTTGTGGGAGGGAGAAGCCTCATTTTGGGGAAGAAAACAGGTAGAAATGGGACTTTGGTCCTGACGCTGTTCGAATGGTTTTCTCCGGGTTGCAGTTTTGGGGGTGACCTTGGGAGGACATTGGGGTGAGGAAAACATGAGGCAGAGAGTCAAGGGGAGTTTTGGGGTGCAGGGAGGGGGCTGGGTCTGGATACCCCACACCAAAATTTGTGAGTGGGGCTTCAAAGGGTAGTGGTGGCACTTGGCACAAAGCCAACACTGGGGGGGGAAAAAAACAACAAACCTGGTTGCCCAAAACTGCAGGGATTCAGCCCAAGCCCCAGGAATGGGGAGTACCAGAGATGGGTGTGGGGGGGGGGGGAGGTTCTTCCAGCCTTCAGGAGTCTCTGCTTGACTCCCCCACCCTGTCACGGTGTTTGTCACCAGGTGTCACGCGCTGCCACTGCCACTAAATGTCACTGGAGCAAAAATAACCCAGCAGCTGCAGGCGGGGGGGAGGGGGGTCTAGGGGGGCTGGTGGCTTTGGGGGGGCCCCCAGGGAGTGGTGAGTGTGGTCCCAGGGTGATGGTCTTGTCCTCCCACAGGCATGAACGCGGCTGTCCGTGCTGTGGTGCGGGTGGGCATCTACACCGGTGCCAAGGTCTACTTTGTGTACGAGGTCAGTGCTGACCGTCCCTCCCTCACCCCCTTTTCACAGCCCCCCCAGAAACCTCGCAAGGGGATCATTTAAACACGAGGTTGTGTCCCCCCCCACACCCCAGGGCTACCAGGGGCTGGTGGACGGTGGAGATCACATCAAGGAAGCCACATGGGAGAGCGTGTCCATGATGCTGCAGCTGGTGAGCACGGGCTGGTGTAACCCGGCACCACTGGGGTCAAGCCTGAAAATAACCCGCAACCAGAGCCGGGATGGGGGGAAGGGGTGGATGGACAGATAGTGGGTCCCCCCCACCCAGCACCCACGTGGGGGTCCCTGCAGGGGGGCACGGTCATCGGCAGCGCCCGCTGCCAGGATTTCCGGACGCGAGAGGGACGCTTGAAAGCAGCTCGAAACCTGGTGAAACGTGGCATCACCAACCTGTGTGTCATTGGTGGTGATGGCAGCCTGACCGGCGCCGACACCTTCCGTGCCGAGTGGAGCGGCCTCCTGGCTGACCTGGTCAAAGGGGGTATGTGTGTGTCCCCCACAGGACCCCCCCAAAATTTATTCTGGGGGGGGCGCCAAGGAGGTTTTGTACCAAAATCGGAGGTGTCATACACAGAAATGCTGTTTTGTCCTCCCATAATGGAGGTTTGTGCCAAGGGGATGTTTTGCTGCGGGGTGGGGGGGAACACAGAGGGAAAAGGAAGTGTCCCATTCTTTGGCAGGGGGGATCACAGCAGAGGAGGCAAAGAAATCGAGTTACCTGAACATCGTGGGCATGGTGGGCTCCATCGACAACGATTTCTGTGGCACCGACATGACCATCGGCACCGACTCGGCACTGCACCGCATCATAGAGATTGTGGATGCCATCACCACCACAGCCCAGAGGTGACAGGGACCCCCACTTTGTCCCTCAACACTGGGGGTCCCACTCGGGTTTGCCATGAGGTGAAACTCCTGTTTTTCACAGCCACCAGAGGACCTTTGTCCTGGAAGTGATGGGGCGTCACTGTGGGTATGTCCTTGTGAGACCACCCAGACTCAGCACCCTGTTTAGAAAGTGGAGAAAAAAACCCCCTAAACAGACTCTTTTTAACCCACTCCAGCTACCTGGCTCTCATCACTGCCCTGGCCTGTGGTGCTGACTGGGTCTTCATCCCTGAGTCTCCCCCTGAGGATGGTTGGGAAGACCATTTGTGCCGGAGGCTGACAGAGGTAGGACAAGCTCCAGCGGGGGTCTCATACCTGTCCCAGGCCCCATTGTCACCCCCTGCCACTCTCCCAGACCCGTGATGGTGGCTCGAGGCTGAACATCATCATCGTGGCCGAGGGGGCCATTGACAAGCACGGCAAGGCCATCAGCTCTGACGACATCAAAAATGTGAGTGGGGAGGGGGATGAAGGAGGGAAGAAGCCCCTTTTTTTCCTCCCAGCCCTGCTGTGGGGCTGGATCCAGGCATATCCCTGTCTTGCAGCTGGTGGTGAAGCGTTTGGGATATGACACCCGAGTCACCATCCTGGGCCACGTTCAGCGTGGCGGGACACCCTCTGCCTTCGACCGCATCCTGGTAGGCAGCTCCCTCCCAGCTCTGCCCCTGGAGGTGAGGGAGGCCAGGGTGGTAACACCCCCACCCCTGTCCCCACAGGGCAGCCGGATGGGGGTTGAAGCTGTCATGGCTCTGCTGGAGGGAACCCCTGAGACCCCTGCCTGCGTTGTCAGCCTCTCGGGCAACCAGGCTGTGCGCCTGCCCCTGATGGAGTGTGTCCAGGTGGTGAGTAGGGGGGCACAAAAGCCCCCCAGGAGCACCCCCAGGAGCACCCTGAAGCTGCTCACAGCTGGATCCAATGTCAAGCCAAGCTGGGAAGTGCTGTACAATCCCACCCATTTCTGCTCCTCCCCAGACCAAGGACGTGACGACGGCGATGAACGAGGGGCGCTTTGATGAAGCTGTGAAGCTGCGGGGCCGGTGAGGGTCTGCACTCCGTCCCCCCACCCTGTGGGGACCCATGGCTTGGGTCACCCCCGGGGCTCTGGTCACCCCTGGGGCTCCAGCCACTCCCATGGTTCTGCCACCCCTGGGCTCTGCTCATCCCCAGGCCTCCCACACCCACCTTCCCCCCAACTCCGCAGGAGCTTCCAGAACAACTGGAACGTGTACAAGCTGCTGGCACACATCCGCCCCCCCTCCACCAAGGTACAGCAGCGGCGAGGGGGTGACTGGGGCCACCCCCCTGAACCCAAACGCCCCCAACACCGGCTCCTTTGCCCCCCCAGAGTGGCTACACAGTGGCTGTGCTCAACGTGGGCGCCCCGGCTGCCGGCATGAACGCGGCCGTGAGGTCCACCGTGAGGATCGGCCTCATCCACGGGCACCGGATGCTGGCAGTGCACGATGGCTTCGAAGGGCTCGCCTTTGGGATGGTGGGATCCCTGGGGGGAAAAAGGGAGGCACAAAAAGGGTGGAGTGTGGGCCAGGAAAAGGGCAGTCACGGTCCTGTAAGGAAAGGGAATTCCCCAATACAGGGGTGCTCGACCCCCTTCCAAAACCCAGCCCCAGTGTGGTTCATTGGCCCCGAGTCTGGGGCACTGTGTTACCCCAATATGATTGTCCCCAAACCAAGGGGCACCCTGTAGCCCCACTATCATTGTCCCCAAACCAGGGGCACTGTGTAACCCCAAGGTCACTCTGCTATGTCTGCAGTGAGGCCAGTGTGACCCTAAATCCTTCTTTCATCCCCCTATAACTCACTGCTTTCTGCCCAGGTGGAAGAGATCAGCTGGAACAGGGTTGGTGGTTGGACAGGGCTGGGAGGATCCAAACTGGGGACAAAGAGGTAACAATCCCCCTAGGGAGATCCCTTGGTGGTCAGTCACCAGGTTGAGTCCCCCACCCTGGGCAGGCTCATCCAGGGGGATTTCACCTTCCCAGGACTTTGCCCAAGAAATACTTTGAGGAAATCAGCACCACCATCAGCAAATTTGGCATCCATGGGCTGATCATCATTGGCGGCTTCGAGGTGAGTGGTGAGGGGCAGTGGGTGGGCAGGGTGCCCACGTAAGGGCACCTGTAAAGGGTAAAAACCTGATAAAAATGCAAAGGGCTCTTGGAAAAAGGGCCTGGGAAGTCAGGAGGCAGCAGTGGGTGCTGATAAATAGCTGGGATTTGAGCCGATGGTTTTAAGTTGAGCTGGTTGGGTATTGGGAAAAGGTTCTTCCCCCCAAAGGGTGGCTGGGCACTGGAACTGCTCCCCAGGGCAGTGGTCACATCACCAAGGCTGGCAGAGCCCAAGGAACGTTTGGCCAGTGCTCTCAGAAGTTGGGATTTTGGGATTAGTGGGATTTAGGGGTGTTCTGCGTAGGGCCAGGAGTTGGACTGGATGATCACTGTGGGTCCTTTCCAACTTGGGGCATCCTGTGATTCTGTGCCAACCTGCTGCCCCACCCCACTCCCTGCAGGCCTTCACGGGCAGCCTGGAGCTGATGGAGGGGAGGACCAAGTATGAGGAGCTCTGTATCCCTCTCTGTGTCATCCCCGCCACCGTCTCCAACAACGTCCCTGGCTCCGACTTCAGCATCGGTGCCGACACCGCACTCAACACCATCACAACAGTGAGGCCCCGCAGCCCCTTTCCCATTGAACAGCAGCAGCTCCCGAGAACCTCAATCCTTGGTTCTCCCACCCCAATTCTTCCCCCCTCTGCAGACCTGTGACCTCATCAAGCAGTCAGCAGCTGGGACCAAGCGCCGTGTCTTCATCATTGAGACCATGGGTGGCTTCTGTGGCTACTTGGCCACCATGGCAGGGCTGGCAGCTGGCGCCGACGCCGCCTACATCTACGAGGAGCACTTCAACATCCGCGACCTGCAGGTTGGGACCTCCCCCACACCCCGTGCCCTCCCCCATTCCAGGCTGCAGCCCTGGGGTAGTGGGGGATGATTCCCACTTCCAAGCCTCACAAGGCAGCTCTGCTCCACATGTAGGTCAACGTTGAGCATTTAACTGAGAAGATGAAGACAACGGTGAAGAGGGGGCTGGTGCTCAGGTGTGTCCCCAGGGTAGGGTGGGGGTGCGTGGCTCAGACCTGCCATGCTTGTGCCACTTCCATATGAGCCCACGTCCCTCCCCGGTGTAGGAATGAGCGGTGCAATGAGAACTACACCACTGACTTCATCTACAACCTCTACTTGGAGGAGGGGAAGGGAATCTTTGACTGCCGGAAGAACGTTCTGGGACACATGCAGCAGGTAGGGACCCCTCAGGGAAGGGGCTGCCCCCCTCACCTGGGGCTTTCCCCTTGTTTACCCAGTGACTTTTCTGGCACAGGGTGGCTCCCCAACCCCCTTCGACAGGAACTTTGGCACTAAAATGGGTGCCAAGGCAGTGGCCTGGATTACTGGGAAGATCAAGGAGTGTTCCCGGCACGGTGGGTGCTCTCCTGGTGCTCCTGGGGGGTCGGGTTTCTGCTCATCCCCACAGCCATGGAATTGCCAAAGGCGACCCCCAGCTCTTTCCCAATGTGCCACCATGTTCTGACACCTCAATGCAAAGGGCTCTGACACCACCCTCAATACCATCACCACAGTGAGGCCCCGCAGCCCCCTCCCTGTAACAGCAACTCTTGGAACCTAAATCCCTTTTCCCACCCCAATCCTTCCACCTCTGTCAACCTGCGACTGCAGCAAGCAGTCAGTGGCTGGGACCTAGCACTGCTGGGTCCTGGGTGGTCTCCCTTCCCTGCAGGGTCCAACACAGTCCTCCCCTCCCCTCTCAGGTCGGATCTTTGCCAACACGGCCGACTCAGCCTGTTTGCTGGGGATGCGCAAGCGCAGCCTTGTCTTCCAGCCCATCGCCAGCCTCAAGGAGGAGACTGACTTTGAGTAGGTGCCCCTTTTTCTCCTACCCCAGGAAGGATAAACAATGGCTGGGGGTGCTCCTCTGGGCGATGCAGCGTCGTTCCCACCCAGGAGTGTCACTCCATCCCTCTCTCTTTCGCCCAGGCACCGCATCCCCAAGGAGCAGTGGTGGCTGAAGCTTCGCCCCATCCTAAAAATCCTGGCCAAGTACCACATCGAGCTGGACACGTCGGAGACAGCCCACCTGGAGCACATCACACGCAAGATCGCTGCACCCGAGTCCAACATCTAAGAGGGGGGAGCTGACACAGCTTTCCCTGTTCTGGAGAGTGTCCCTGTGCCACGCCAGGAAACCTCTGGAACGAGTGCTCCCCATTTCTGCTCACACCCCCTGGAAACCAGACAGCACCTCCACACCCTGAGGGAACCCACTGATGCTTTTCCTAAAGCAGAGCGTTTCCTCAGGGGCAGTTTTGAGTTGGTTTAGGTATTTTATGGGCTTTTGAAAGAGAAAAAAGTTCCTGCAAGCGTTACAAGCCGAGAGCAAGTGGTATGGGTAGAGTCCCCTGGGCACCACTTTAGCATTAAAACTCACAGAATTAAGATGCTTCAATAAACTCATCACTCATTTGTGGTGGCAAGTACTAATTGTGCACCAGCCTGCAAGTAGTCACTGCCTGAGGGAGACAAACATGGCTCCCACAGCCACCCCCACCACCTGTGGCCCTGACAGCTCAATTCCCCAGCACAACTGGGAGGAATAAAACACATAGAATCTGATTCTTCTTCCCCAAAGTTTCTGCCATGAAATAATTGTGACAGTTTGATTTCCCCTGGGAGAGCACAGAGCAGCTCTTTCAGTGGATCCTGGAGTATTGTACTGTTTAGTGCTTCATCAAGATCCCCCCAAAAATACCAGAGAATGGGGTGTGTGAGATGTGAGAGGTGGGCTGGAAGCAGTGAGGGGGATCAAAGGGAGAAGTTACTGCTCAGGGACGTGGGTGATCCCAAGGTAAATGGGAGAGAAACCCTCAGCTCTGGGGCACAGAGCACCTCGTGCCCCAACTGGGCTACTCCAAAGGGACAGAAACATTTCCTTTGCTCACACAAATAACAGCCCTGCAAAACTTGAGGTGCTCTCACCCTCTGCAGTGCTGATGCACTTTAAAAATTATAGATAACAAGGGAAAACTGCACTTCTCCATGTTGAAGGGACACCTGAAGCCCTGTGAACTGCAGACGCTGTCCTGGCTGTGTCACACTGGGACTGTGGTCAGGATTCCAGCTCACTCCAAAGGCTTTGCCAACAGAATTTCAGCCAGCATGTCCCACAGGACTTCTCTGGTTCTGGCAAGACCTTCTCCTAACTTCCTGCCTCAGGTCCTTCCTAGAAGGAGAATTTCCCTGTTCTCCCTGCCTGAAGAAATCCTTCCTCTCCCCAAGCACTGCCCCAATGCCAAGAAAAAAAAGGAAAAGAACCCACATTAATCCAACAGCTGTGATATAATTTGCCATCAGGGAGGAACTGTTCATTTCACAAGGCTGGAATGGGGGGAAAGCATGTGGGAGCAGCTGCTGAGCAGGCTCGGAGGGCAGAGAGACGACACGGAGCTGTCTGTGGCACCAGTGGATCCCACTGCCCTGCACCCCTCAGGCGGCAGAGCAGAGCAGGGTGAGGGCCAGGACAGTGACCAGGGGGAGGAATCCAGTGCAATCAAGTCCAAAACCAAGATGTCAACCTCCTCCCTGGCACTGCCATGAGGAAACAGTGGCAAAGGGAGGTTGAGGGAGCCGCGTGCTGGCACGGGAGAGTCCGAGCGCCTCGGTTTTCACTTAGCTGAGGAGCAGCACATACTCCTTGAGGCAGGTGGGCAAGGGCAGCTGCTCCACAGCCTCAGGCAGGAACCTCACCCCCAGACTGCGGCGCACAGCGTAGCGGGACAGGGTCTGCAGGGTCCCAGGGGCCGAGCAGAGCAGGGTGAGCTTCTCACAGAGCTGCTGATCCCTTGTCACTTCCCAGGGCATGCTGCCGTTTTTCCTCAGCTCGAAGTGTCCGATGGCCCGGTGCAGCAGGTCGAAGCAGGAATCCTCGCGCTCCGTCCCCAGGCCCCGCACCAGCAACGCCACCAGGCGCGAGATGGGGCTCTGGCCTTTGAGGTTCACCACGCGCACCTCGGCCCCGAAGTCGAGCAGGACGCTGACGCTCTCCAGGTTGCCCTTCATGGCTGCCCAGCTGAGCGGGGTGTCGTTGTTGTAGTCGCGGGCGTTCACCAGGGCCCCGTTCTCCAGCAGCACCCGCGCGCACTCCGCGTTGTTCTTGAAGGCGGCCCAGTGCAGCGGCGTGTCCTTGTTGCCGTCCAGGGCGTTGGGGTTGGCCCCGTACTCCAGGAGGATTTCCACGCAGGTCTCGTCCTTCTCTGCTGCGTAGTGAAGGGCTGTGCGGTTGTAGCCATCCAGGGCATTGACCTGCAGAAAAGGGAGGGAGGTCACTGGAGTACCCCAGCTCCTGCTGGCATCAGGGGAAGCTCCGGGGTTCCCACTGTAGCAGGATGTTTTGTTCTTATAAAGGATCTGTTTGGCCTAGAATCTGGGTGGAGAATACGAATAACGCAGTTTTGGTCATGCAGTGTAAGAAAGATATTAGGCCATTAGAGAGCAACCAAAGGAGAGCGACGAAGATGGGCATTGAGGGGAAGCTGAGGGCACTTGGGGTGTTCAGCTGGAGAAGAGGAGACTGAGGGGAGACCTCACTGCAGCTCCAACTTCCTCAGGAGGGGCAGGCTCTGATCTCTGCTCTGTGGGGACCAGGGGCAGCACCCAGGGAAGGGCTGGAGCTGTGTCAGGGCAAGGTTATGTGGGATCTCAGGAAAAGGTTCTTCCCCCAGAGGGTGGTGGGCACTGAGCAGGCTCCCCAGGGCAGTGGGCACGGCCCCAAGACTGCCAGAGCTCCAGGAGGGTTTGGATGATGCTCTGGGGCACAGGGGGTGACTCTTGGGGCTCGTCCTGGGCAGGGCTGAGGGTTGGACTCAATGATCCCTGTGGGTCCCTTCCAACTCAGCAGATTCTCATAACTCAACGAGAGGGCTTCTCTAATGAACTTGGTCTAAGCTCTGTGACACCTACACCCTGGATTTAGGGGGTGGGAAAATGAGGCAGGGAAGGGGGAACAACCTCCCAAAGACCAGAAGGAAGCACAAAAAAATCCAGCAAATACAGGTAATATAGGTTTCAATTCTTCCTTCATGTTTCCACTGCAAGCCCACCTCTCCCTGACACCCCAAACTGACATCTCAGCACAAACATTCCCTCCCCACTGGGGTGATGAACCTTCCCCTGGTCCCTCTTTGCCCTGTGAGGAGACACAAAACCACAGAATCACAGGATATCCCGAACTGGAAGGGACCCACAATGTTCATTGAGTCCAACTCCTGGCCTTGCACAGCACGCCCCAAAATCTCAACTCCTCAGAGTGTTGTCCAAATGCTGCTTGAGCTCTGGCAGGTTTGAGGCCGTGACCATTGCCCTGGAGAGTCTGTTCAGTGCCCAACCACCCTCTGGGGGGAAGAACCTTTTTCCAGTACCCAACCAGCTCAACTTAAAACCATCGGTTCAATTCCCAGCTATTTATCAGCACCCACTGCTGCCTCCTGACTTCCCAGGCCCTTTTTCCAAGAGCCCTTTACATTTTTGTCTTTTACAAGGCTTACCTCTGCTCCTTTCTGCAGCAGCAGCTCCACACAGTCGGCATCAGCCACCATGCAGGCGCAGTGCAGGGGCTTCAGGGTCCCATGCAGACAGTTCACATCCGCACCCTGGAGAGCACAGGGACCACCCTGGGGTCAGCAAACCCACCCCCCTTCCCTGCCCTTTCCCATCGCTTCATTTTTGGGGTTAGAAAAGGTTAATTAGCAGAAATCCCACGGGTTTGTTTTCAGGTTTGTTTGCATGGAACCAAACCCCTCCCAATCCATTCCAGTATCCCCCCAGTAAACCCCTAATACACCAAATTAATCAAATTAATGGTGGCCTCGCCCCCTCGCTTGAGGCCGCACCCCCTCGCTGTCTCCACATCAGGGTCCCCCAGCTCAGCCCAATGCCCCCCAGTCCTTGCCCCTCACCTGTCCCAGTCATGGGGGGCACTAAGGGGGGAAAAGGCGCATTAGGTGGGGGACAGTGGGGTTTGGATCCCCACAGACCAGGCTCTGACTGGCGGACTCCAGGAGCCGGGCCAGGTCGGCAGTGCCCAGAGCACTCGGGGGGCTCAGCCCGGGCTCTGCTGCCCCTCGGAGTGACCCGGGCCGAGGAGAAGCTCCCGGAGGCCTCTGCTGCGGGACCCTCGGAGGGGCTCGGCCCCCCCCGGCCCGGCGGGGCTCACCCGGCCGATGAGATCCTCCACGTTGTCCCGCGGGAAGGAGCGGATGGCGGCAATGGTGCGGATGAGCCGCTCGGACAGCGAGTACTTGCTCTGGATGCTCTGCATGATGTACCACATGGCGCGGGCCGGGACGGCGCATCCCCGGGTGGCCCCGCCGAGCCCTGCCACGGACCCGGGGGCGGCGGGGGAAGCGGCCGGGGCCTCGCCGAGGGAAGAGCCGCGGAGCCCGGGGGTGCGGCCCGGGGGTCTCCGAGGGGTCCCGGGGGCCGCTCCGGGCCCTGCGGGACGCGGAACGCACCTCAACGCGGAAGTGGAGCAAGGCGCAACCGCGCAGGCGCGCTCAGTGCCCCGCCTCCTCTGTGCGCTCACCCAATGGCCAGGCGCCTGACGCCCTCAAACCCCGCCCCCTCCCCGCTCTCCACCAATCCGGGCTCTCCGCCGCGTTCCGGGGGTCGCCAATGGGCGGCGTGTGGCGCCCCCCAGCGGCCGCCCGGGGTCACCGCGGGGGTCCCCGCGGGGCTTGGGGGGCTCCCGAGAGAAGGGCAGGGACCCCCTGGCTTTGAGGGGACCTCCCGGGTTTGGGGGCCTGCAGAGAGAGGGGGTCGGGGCAGGGCCACACCTGGAGCCCCAAATCGACACCTTTCCCCCTCAACTCCCCAAATTCAGACCGTGTGCACACCTGCAGCCCCAAGTCCACACTGGGTGCCACACCCGGAGTCCTAAACCTACACCTTTGCCACCCAAATCCCCAGACTGAAACCCATTTGAGGTGCGCAAAACCTGGACCGGGGGCCGAGCAAACGGAGGACTCAAAAAAAGTCCCGGTTGTTTAGAAGAAGCGAGGCCAGAAATAAAAATAAGAGGCTGGGAGAGTGAAAGGCCAAGAAAGGGTGGGAGGGGAAAAGAAATGCAGAGGCTGAAAAGGGCGGGAGGCCAAACTAAAAACAGAGGGTGAGGAAAAGTGGAGGCCAAAAAGGGCGGGGGGAGGGCTCAGGAAAGCAAGGGGAGGTGAAAAACCAGATGGAGTAGGGATGGGGGGGGGGGAACAAATGCCGGAAGGGGTGGGGAGAGAAGTGGGAAACGGACAGGAACGAGTTTGGGGTTTTCGGGGTGCTGGGGTTGGTTTGGGGAGCACCAAAGGGGTTTTAGGGGTTCCAGGGGTAGTTTGGGGAGCAAAGAGGTTTTTGAGGTGCTAAAGGGGCTTTGGGGCTGCAAGGGGGGGTTTGGAGGTCTCACATGGGGCAGCAGCGAGGCAAAGTACTGGGGGGTCCCAGCATAAGGAGGTGACATCAGCCTGGAAGACGCTCAGAACCCTCAGTGACTCCCAAATCCCTTCAGTGCACCCCAAAACCCCTCTGAGCCCACTAGACCCCACTGATTCCCTCCAGCGTCCCCCCTTCCCATCCTCTTGGTGACTCCCCCCATTTTCCCCCCAAACCCGCCTCTTCCCCTCAGGCCATGCCCTCCCACCGCGCCACCAACCAATAGGAACACAGCATGGGCCACCAAAATAAACCCGCACCCTAAGAACGGCGGGCACTCAAAAACCACCAAAAACACGCCCCAAAGCGTTCCAGAACCGGCGGGTTTTTTTTACTCTCCTTCTGCTCCCAACCTTTCCAGCGCCAATCAGAATCCAGGGGCCTCTTCAAGCATCCCTGTCCCGCTCCTGCAGCTCCACTACCGTCGTGACTCCATCCTGCTTCTGAGCGGATCCAGATGCCGCAGCGAACGGCCCCTCTCTGGCCACGTAGCGGAGCTCTAGAGGAAGAAAATTGGCAGTGGCTACCGAATTTGGGGGGCGGGCACCGAACTTGGGGGTGTTCTGTATTGATTTAGGGAGAAAAAGGGTGGGACAAGGGAGGGGGGGAGCGGAAATGGAGTGGCATCGCGGCTATAAAGGCAATGATGGGCAGAGTCAGCTGTGAAAGGGGAGCAGCCAGAGGGACACGGAGAAGACTGATCCTCCCAGTCCCTCCAGTGATTCCCAGTAACAGCAACCCCCTCCCCCAGTGCTTCCAGTAACACTAAACCCCCTCTCCATAACTCACAGTAACACAAAGCCTGTGCCAGTAACCCACAACCCCTTCCAATTCCTCCCAGTGCCCGAAGTAATCCCCATCCAGCGTCCACAAATCCCTCCCGCTGCTCCTCACATCCCCTCCCAGTCCTCTCCAGTGTCTCTGAACCCCCTCCCAGTTTATCCCAATTCCCCCCAAACCCCTCCCAGTCCCCCCAAAACCCCCTTTCAGTGTCTCCCAGTATATGTCCCAAAGCCCCTCAGTCCCCCCAAACCCCTCCCACACCTAACCCCTCTGAGTCCATCCCAGTTTCCCCCCAGTAAACCAGTAATAAACCAAATTAATTAAACAGTGGCTCGATCACCTTGCTTCTGTGGCCACATCCCCTTCCTGTCTCCACCTCAGGGTCCCCCAGCTCAACCCAGTACCCCCCAATCCCTCCCAGTTCTCCCCAGTACCTGCCCGTCACTTGTCCCAGTCATAGGGGGCACTAAAAGGAAAAAAGGGGCATTAGGTGGAGGCCAGGGGATTTTGGCGTTCCCATAGACCAGGGTCAGTTCCATAGGGGCTTCTGCTAGGAAGGTTTGGGGTCCTATACGGCGACTTAGGGGGCTCTGGGCTCCTCCATGGGGTCTTAGGGTCCCTATAGGAAGTGATCAGTTCCCCCTAGGGGCACCGGGGGGGGGGGGTTGGGTCCTATATAGGGTTCTGAGATCCCCTCATGGGGTTTTGAGGTCCCTATAGAAAGAGATCAGGAATTTGAGGGTCTGACCACAGGGGTTTTGGAGTCCCTATAGGGAGAGATCGGGGCTTTGGGGTCCCACCAAAGGGAGTTTAAGGCCCTATATGGGCTTTTGGTATCCCCCTGTGGCACTCTGGGGGCACTGGGGTCCCACTTAAGGGGTCTGGGTGCCTCCATGGGGGGTTGAGGTTCCACCAAGGGCGGTGGGGTCCCAGACAAAGGTTTAAGGAATCATATGCAGTTTTGGGGTCCCCTCCATGGGGCATTGGGGTCCCTCCATGTGGCTGGGCCCCTCGGGGGCTGCAGGCAGTGGCGGTGCCATCTTGCTCTGTGGCCACCCTGTTGGCCGAGGGCAGGGCCAGGCACGGGGCCGGGGTCTCACCAGGAGAGACGGTGTTGGGCAGCGACGGGGTGGCCCAAGGGACCGACAGAGTGGGTCCGAGGGTGGCCCTGGGGGAGGAAGGGGATGAGGAGGGGTCAGGGGGGAGTCTGTACCCCAAAATCCCCCAACTTCTCCCCTTGACACTCACCTGTGGCTCAGTCTGTGGGCAGACTGGAGGGAGGTCAGGGGGGAGTGTGTACCCCAAAACCCCCCAACTTCTCCCCTTGACACTCACCTGTGGCTCAGTCCGTGGGCGGAGACTGGAGGGAGGGCTGGGGGTAGAGCTGGGGGCAGTGTTAAGGTGAGGGGGAGTGCTGGATAGTGGGGGGGCCCGGCTACGAACGCGGGGGGCAGGTTTTACAGACACAAAGGCTGGGACTCAGGTAGAGGATGCCAAGCGGGACTGGTGAGTGGAAGGGGCCGGGTGTAGGTGTAACAGGGCGTTGCTTAGGAGCCCAAAACTCATTAGAGAAAAGGGGACGGGGCTTATAACCAAGGGATGGGGCTTGAGCTGAGGTGAGGGGCTTGTAATGGAGGGGTGGGACTTGAGCCAGGGGAAGGGGCTTAGACATTCAGGGGTTAGGAATGTGGGGCTTGGGGCCCCGAGGGGCGGGGCTCAAACAGTGCAGGACCGGGACAGAGCTTGTTGCTGAGTAGGTGGGTCTTGGGGGCAGTATTTTGGGGTAAAACTTTATGGATTGGGGGTTGCTCACCCATGCTGGAGGCCAGGGGGTTCCCTGACTCCCTGTAGGCTCTGCCTACCTGTGGCTGGGGTGCAAAGCATGGTGGGAAACACTCCCTCTTTTGGGGTACCCCCCATTTTGGGGGGGGTAGGGAAGGCCTCACCTGCCATATTGGGGTGCTGCGGGACTGGGGGGGCTCCAGTGGGGCTGAGCGGCTGCAGAGGAGGGACGGGAGGGTTTGGGGACCCCCCTGTGCAATTGGGGGACCCCCACCCCAATTTGGGGTGCTGCCCTTACCTGACTACCTGACCACTGAGCCGCTGGCGGGGTTGGGGAGTGACTGGAAAAAGATGGGAGAAATTTAGGGGGGACCCCTCTGATGAAGGGGGTGGGGAGGGTCTTTAGTGGGGTGGAGGGCTCCCTTAAAAATGTGGGAGGCCCTTACCTGTCTGCGCAGGGGAGGTGATGCCGATGGGGCGGGGGGTGCTGCTGCGGCTGCCCCTAAGCCAGCCTGGGGAGAGCTGCAGAGAGAATGGGGGGGCAGCTTGAGGGGGCAGCTTGGGGGGGCAGGGGAAGGGAAGGGGACATGAGGAACTTGGGGGTCACCTGGGTGCGGCGCAGCTCTGCGTTCTCCCGGCGAAGTGACTCCACCTCCCTGGAAGGGGGAAGAAAGTGATGGGGGGTAGGAACCACCAGGTGGGAACCATCCCCCTTTCCCCCCCCGCCCCCCCATTGGGCTGGGGAACTCCCAAACAGGGCAGCTGGGGGGGTAGAACTTTATCAAGATGGCAGTGAAGAGGAGGGCAGGCTCTCACCAACACGGCTGCCAAGGTTGGGCTAAGACCCTCTCAAGACAGCGGAGCCCCACCAAGATATTGAGCAATGGGGTCGTGCCTCACCCAGATGCCCACAGGAGTGCAGACCTTCCCAAGATGGCAACTGGGAGGTGTGAACCCCCCAGCATGGCAGGGTCCCTCACCTCCTCCTTTCCTCCAGCTCCTCTCTGGCCTCTTCCAGCGCTGCCTGTGCCCGGCTAGCTCTGTTCCGGAGCGAGTCCAGCAGCAGCTGCACCTGCATCATCTGGAACCGCCACACCTACGGGGTGACAGTGAGGGACAGGGCTGGAGCATCATCCCCTCCTCAGCATCACCCTCCTCACCTGAGGAGGGGAGCAGGGGCAGGGCTGGAGCATCATCCCCTCCTCAGCATCACCCTCCTCACCTGAGGAGGGGACCAGGGACAGGGCTGGAGCATCATCCCCTCCTCAGCACCATCCTTCTCACCTGAGGAGGGGACCAGGGACAGGGCTGGAGCATCATCCCCTCCTCAGCATCACCCTCCTCACCTGAGGAGGGGACCAGGGACAGGGCTGGAGCCTCATGCCCTGTCACCCACGTCCTCCTCACCTGCGAGACATGAGTGAGGTGCTTGAGGGCGATGGCTGCTGGACTCTTGAAGAAAAGCTTCTCCTGTGGGCGCATCTGGGGGATGGGTTTGGGGTCAAAATGGCAGGAAACAGGAGGGGAAAAGGGTGGGAAGGGGTGAGGGGAGAAGATGGTGGGGGGGACAAGGGGCACAACTGGCCTGGTGGGAGAGGGGCAGGTATCGGCAGACGACGGCACAGACGGGGCAGGGACCTGTGGGAGAGGGAGAAAAAAGTCAAAAAAATGGGGGAAAAAGGGGCATTTGAGGGGAAAAGAGGTTTAAATTGAGGGAAAACCTTGTTTTCAATTTTTTGGGGTTTAAATTGAGGGAAAACCTTGTTTTCAATTTTTTGGGGGTTTAAATTGAGGGTGATTCCCCTTCACCTGAGATTTTAAGGTTTCAGTTGAAGGAAAAGCTGCCTTTTCTATGATTTTAGGTGTGTCAGTGGATGGGGAATCCTCATTTTTTGTTAGTTTCCGATTTAAATGGAAGGGGAAAACATTTATGATGCCATTTTCTGGGTTTGAAGTGAGGGGCAACCCCCCCATTTTTATCATGTTAAGGTTTAAGTTGAGGGGCAGTCCTTGTTATCCCTCATTTTTACGGGCTTAAATAGAGAGGAAACTCTTCATGTGCCATTTTAAGAGTCCCATTGAGGGGGACCCTCCTTCTTAGGTGATAAAAATATATCCAAAACCCCTCAAAAATAGTGTTTGTTAAAGGAAAAATGGTGGTGGGAGGGGGAAGAATCTTTAGGAGTTAAATTGACGGGGGAACCCATTTTCCCATTTAGGGTTCAAATGGAGGTGGGATCCTCCATTTTAAGGGTTTAAGTTATGGGGAAATTCCCCTTTTCCCATCATTTGAGGGACTTAAATTGAGGGGAAACCCCTCTTTTTTCAATATTTCAGGGGTTTAAATTGAGAGAGGAACACATTTTATTAAGTCGGGGTAACTCCCCTTTTCCCTCATTTTATGGGGTCAAATTAAAGCAAAGCCCCCCTTTTTCAGCATTTTAAGGGTTTGAACTCAGGGCGGGGGGTTCCCCTCCATTTCAAGGCATTTCTACCTGTGCCCACGCAGCCCTTGCACAGGATGTGGCCGCAGCTGGTGACGGCAAATTGGGTGCTGTCCTGGCGGAAGCAGCAGTTGCAGTGGAACCAGTCCATGGCAGGGCAGCCCCTGGTGTGTCCACACCGGGTGGGAGCCCGGCAGGGAATGAGGGGGACGCCAGAGGGGGACCAAAAGGGAAGGAAACGTGAGGGGGACCAAAAGGGTGGGAAACGTGAGGGGACCAAAAAGGGCGGGAAACGTGAGGGGGACCAAAAAGGGCGGGAAACGTGA
>JAWWTY010000068.1:4773931-4797162 GCA_035222235.1 Margarornis squamiger | reverse complement strand
ACGCCCCTCCCTCTCCTTATATGGGCATGACCACGCCCCCACTCCTTATATGGGCATGACCACGCCCCTCCCGCTCCATATATGGTCACTACCACGTCCCCAATTCTTATATGGGCATGACCACGCCCCTCCCACTCCATATCTGGTCACGACCACACCCCCAAACCTTATATGGTCCTGACCACGCCCCTACTGCTCCTTATATGGTCATGACTGCGCCCACACTCCTTACATGGTCATGATCACGCCCCTTCCGCTCCTTATATGGTCATGACCACGCCCCCAATCCTTAAATTGGCATGACAACGCCCCTCCAGCTCCTTATATGGTCATGACCGTGCCCCCAATCCTTATATGGGCACGACCACGCCCCTCCCGCTCCTTATATGGTCATGCCCACACCCACACTCTTATATGGTCATGAACATGCCCTCCCCCTCCTTATATGGCCGCGCCCACGCCCCTCCTGCTCCTTAGATGGCCGTGACCATGCGTCTCCCAGTCCTTATATGGTCATGAACACAGCTCAACCCATTTTATGGAGATGACCATGCTCACACTCTCCTTATATGGTCATGAGCACGCCCTTCTTGCTCCATATCTGGTCACGACCATGCCCACATTCCTTACATGGTCATGACCACGCCCCTCCCGCTCGTTATATGGTCACGACCACACCCCAAATCCTTATATGGGCATGGCCACGCCCCTCCCGCTCCTTATATGGTCACGACTGCGCCCCCAATCCTTATATGGGCATGGCCACGCCCACGCTCCTTATATGGGCATGACCACGCCCACACTCCTTATATGGTCATGACCACGCCCATACTCCTTATATGGGCATGACCACGACCCTCCCTCTCCTTATATGGGCACGGCCACGCCCGTACTCCTTATATGGTCACAAGCACGCCCCCTCTCCTTATATGGGCATGACCACGCCCATACTCCGTATATGGCCATGACCACGCCCTTCCCACTCCTTATATGGTCACGACCACGCCCACACTCCTTACATGGTCATGACCACGCCCATACTCCTTATATGGTCATGACCACGCCCATCCCGCTCCATATATGGTCACGGCCACGCCCTCACTCCTTATATGGTCACAACCACGCCCCCAATCCGTATATGGGCATGACCACGCCCCTACCGATCCTTATATGGTCACGACCACGCCCACACTCCTTACATGGTCATGACCACGCCCATACTCCTTATATGGGCATGACCACACCCCTACCGCACCTTATACCGTCACGACCACGCCCCCAATCCTTATATGGGCATGGTCACGCCCTTCCCGCTCCTTATATGGTCATGACCACGCCCGCACTCCTGATCTGGTCATGACCACGCCCCCTCTCCTTATATAGTCATGGCCACGCCCTTCCCGCTCCTTATATGGTCATGACCACGCCCATACTCCTTACATGGGCATGACCACGCCCCTCCCGCTCCTTATATGATCATGACCACGCCCCTCCGCTCCTTATATGGGCACTGCCACACCCCCAATCCCTATATGGGCATGACCACGCACCTCCGGCTCCTTATATGGTCACGACCACTCCCCCAATCCTCATATGGGCATGATCATGCCCCTCCGACTCCTTATATGGACATGACCACGCCCACATTCCTTACATGGTCATGACTGCACCCATACTCCGTATATGGTCACGACCACGCCCCCAATCCTTATATGGGCATGACCACGCCCACACTCCTTATATGGTCATGACCATGCCCACACTCCTTATATGGTCATGACCACGCCCTTCCCGCTCCTTATATGGTCATGACCACGCCCATACTCCTTATATGGGCATGACCACGACCCTCCCTCTCCTTGTATGGTCACGGCCACGCCCCCTCTCCTTATATGGGCAGGACCACGCCCCTCCGTCTCCTTATATGGTCACGACCACGCCCCCAATCCTTATATGGGCATGACCACGCCCCTCCGTCTCCTTTTATGGACATGACCACGCCCTCATTCCTTACATGGTCATGACCACGCCCCCACTCCTTATATGGGCCTGGCCACGCCCTTCCCGCCCCTTATATGGGCACGGCCATGCCCCCACTCCTTATATGGGCATGACCATGCCCCTCTGGCTCCTTATATGGTCATGACCATGCCCACATTCCTTACATGGTCAAGACCACGCCCCTCCCGCTCCTTATACGGTCACGACCATGCCCCCAAATCCTTATATGGGCATGACCACGCCCACACTCCTTATATGGTCATGACCACGCCCCTCCGACTCCTTATATGGTCATGACCATGACCATACTCCTTATATGGGCACGACCATGACCCTCCTGCTCCTTATATGGTCACGGCCACGCCCGTACTCCTTATATGGTCACGACCATGCCCCCTCTCCTTATATGGGCATGACCACGCCCCTCCGGCTCCTTATATGGTCATGGCCACGCCCACACTCCTTATATGGTCACGACCACGCCCCCAATCCTTCTATGGGCATGGCTACGCCCCTCCCGCAATCCTTATATGGTCACGACCACGCCCTCACTCCTTATATGGGCATGGCCACGCCCCCAATCGCTATATGGGCATGACCACGACCCTCCCGCTCCTTATATGGGCATGACCACGACCCTCCCGCTCCTTATATGTGCATGACCACGCCCACACTCCTTATATGGGCATGACTACGCCCTTCCCGCTCCTCTATATGGTCATGACCACGCCCATAGTCCTCATATGGGCATGACCACGACCCTCCCTCTCCTTATATGGTCACGGCCACGCACGTACTCCTTATATGGTCACGACCACGCCCACACTCCTTATGTGGGCATGACCACGCCCCTCCGTCTCCTTATATGGTCACGACCACGCCCCAAATCCTTATATGGCATGACCACGCCCACACTCCTTATATGGTCATGACCACGCCCACACTCCTTATATGGTCACGACCACGCCCTTCCCACTCCTTTTATGGTCGTGACCATGCCCATACTCCTTATATGGGCATGACCACGCCCATCCCGCTCCTTATATGGTCACGGCCACGCCCGTACTCCTTATATGGTCACGACCTTGCCCCCTCTCCTTATATGGCCACGACCACGCCCTTCCCGCTCCTTATATGGTCATGCCCACGCCCATTCTCCTTATATGGACATGACCACGCCCCTCCGTCTCCTTATATGGTCATGACCACGACCCCACTCCTTATATGGGCATGACGACGCCCCCACCCGCTCCATATCTGGTACGACCACGCCCACACTCTCCTTATATGGGCATGACCACGCCCCTAACGCTCCTTATATGGTTACGACCACACCCCCGTCCTTATATGGTCACGACCACGCCCCCCATCCTTATATGGTCATGACCATGCCCCCAATCCTTATATGGGCATGACCACGCCTCTCCCGCCCCTTCTATGGTGATGACCACGCCCACACTCCTTATATGGCCATGACCACGCCCTTCCCGCTCCTTATATGGTCATGACCACGCCCCCTATTCTTTTATGGTCGTGACCAGGCCCACACTCCTTTTATGGTCACGACTGCACCTCCTCCTTCTTTTATGGACTTGACCTTAAAATGCCGGCAGCTCTCATCCTGGAATGCCACAGCATCATTTAGGTAGGGAAAGAACTCCCGGATCACCGAGTCCAACCTGTGCCCAATCTCTCACCAATCCCTTGGACCGGGCGGGGCCGCCCCACAGCTACAGAACCACAATTCCCCTGATGCACCGCGCCCCAACCGGTTCTTAAGCACCAAAAGGCAGCGCTGGGAGAAAAAAAATGTTTTGACATGCAATTCCGCCTTTCCGACACACGGTGGCGCCACTGAGCTGCTTGCCCCTGCAGTACCGGCTTCCGACACACGGTGGCGCTACTGAGCTGCTTGCGCCTGCAATACCTGGGCAATTCCTTTTTGGGAATTCCAGGACCCCACCAAAACCAGCCAAACCCCTCTTTGGGACTCCCAAACCCCACAACACCCCCCAAAATACACTCAGAGCCACAAACACCCCCCCCCAAAACTCCCCCAGGCCCCCCAAACTCAAACTGGAGCCTCCAAACACCCTTAGGATCCCCCAAACTCCCTTAGAACCTCCCAAGCCCCCCTCAGGATGCACTAAGCCCTCTCACATCTTGCCAAAGCCCCCCTCATCACCCCCCCAATTCCCTCAGGGTTCACCAAATTCCCCTGACGACCCTTCAAACTCCTGTAGACCTCCCAAACCCTCCTCAGGATCTCCCGAAATCCCTCAGGGCCCTCATGGACCCCCCAGGACCTCCAAACTCCCCTGAGTCCCCCAAACCCCACCCAGGCCCCCCAAACAACCCCCCAGGACCCCCCAAAACTCCCCCATGACCCCCTAAACTCCATCAGGACCCCCCAAATACCACCCAAACTTCCCTCACAACTCCCCCAACTTTCAACAGAATCCCCTAAAATCCCCTCAGAGCCCACCCAAACCCCCTCAGAACCCCCAAAATCCCCAAAGGCCCTTCAGGAAGGCGCATTGAACAGCTGACACACAGACCAACCAGGGTAAGGGGAAAGAACAACTGAGAGAAAAGGCGCATGGAAATAAAAAAGTATATTGCAATGGTGTGGGGGGGGAGAGGAAAGGGCCATGGAGGGCCCAGGACACACAAGAGGGACAGGCCCTGAGGGCTGGGGACTTGTCACAACTCTGGCAGTCAGTGCTGCTTCTTTCTCCCTCTGTCCTGCCTTCTCTTCAGCAACTCTGCTCACTTGGCTGTCCTACACAACAATCTAAGCATTAATAATAGTTAGAATAGACAAAGCTGTATCTTAAATATTGCTGAAAAATTAATAGCTGGACAGCTCACAGATCGTGGGATATGAACTGTAACAACCACTGCAAACGTGCCCGAAACCTGCACTGAAACCCATCTCCAGGGACGTGAGGGGGCCAAGTGGTAACAGAACAGCAAAGAAATAAAGAACAAGACCCCAGCCTCTAACAGTGCTCTTGCTCCAGACTGTGTGAGGCGTAGAGAGTTGTCTCAGTTCAAAAAGAAACCAAGATGTTTATCAAGGTTCTTCTGGACTAGGAAGAAGGTTGCCCCTCTCTCCTCAGGCAACCACAAGCTTTCAAATTAAGAGACTTTAATCAGAAAATATAGATAAGAGTTCTTTATGTATGCATAACCAAAACCAGAAAAGAACAAACAGCAACACTGCAACCAAAACCCTCCAACAAATCCGGTTCTAGCCCAGCCCCTTCGCTAGCCACACTCCCAGCCAGCTCGGGGGGTAGAGGGGGCAGCGACTCCCCCGGGGGGGGCCGAGCAGAGCCCCTGTGGGAATGGGGTCCCAGGGACGGGCTGGAACCTTCCCGTGGCCAGTGCAAGGACCCTCTCACCATCTTCTGTCCAAAACCGTCTGGGGCGGGGTTAGCAGCTCCTCTGCAGATGGTGCCGGCCCCTCCGTGAGTCTGTAGCGAATGCAGGCAGCGGTGATTCTCCCTCTCAGCAGAGCAGTACAAGGTGTGCAGAGCCGGAGGGCGAGCCATGACCCCCCCTTGCCAGGGCTGGCACCAGCTCAGCAAGTGGCGGCTGCACCCCCGAGCACAGGGAGGACAGAGGTGTAATGAGACACCAGAAAACCTCTCTCGCCACCTCCCAAGCCAGGGAAAGAGTGAAGTCCTCCCCCAAAAAAGAAAACACCTTCCTCGGCCCTCCCTGCCCCAACCATCATGTTGGAATGCAAAGCTATTACCTATGCCTTTGTTCAGGCTTTAGACAGCTGGCTCCGGGAGCAGGTAGTGAGAGAGCTGGCCTTGAACAAACCATCTCGTTCTGGCTTCCAACCCTCAAACCCCAGTGCTGGCCAAGGACCAAAAACCCAAATTCCATGAAAGACTTTGAAATTATAACAATTTACCGGCATTTCTTTCTTTGGGCCCTGCTTTTTTGAGGCACAAGCTCAGGCTACCAGATATCATCACTGATCTGTGCCAATAGGTCTATTTGATGGAGATGCAAGGCTAGTGTCAAAAATTCCTTTAACAGGCAAACTGGAAAATGATAGCATTAACATTACTGTGGTCTGTGTCAGAATACCATGTGCAGCACTTGTGACCCAAACCCTAAAAGAATAGAGTACACAGGGCCTGGGACTAGGGATGATTAGGATGACAACTTCATACCAAGCAACAGAAAAGTCTTTCTAGTGAGAGATGGAGTAAATGTGAGGCAAACTACATTAAGTAATTACCTCATTTAACTGTAGGACTATTTCCTGAAACTGAGCAGGACAGGTCAATGTCTCTGATTCAGAACCAAAAAGCTACAACTCTTCTCTTACACTTGGCTGATCATGCTACACAATTACATTCTTTGTAAGAGTGAAATACAGAAACACAAAAGACACAAATTACTTGCACAACAGCTTATTTTTGCCCTTCTAGAACGTGTCATTCGGGATGAGAAGATTTGACAGAAACAGAGGTGAAATTCAAGAATTTGCCTGACATGTAACTGCAGGCAGCAAAGCAATTTGCTACCCATCTCTCAACTACACTTCAGTTGGAAACTAAAGTTCTTGACAAGTAAGATTACTGAGACAAAAAACCAAAACCATACAAATGAAATTACGATATCCAACACTGAAGAATACTCAAAAAAACCCCATCTAAACCCCTCAATATTAGCAGATTTTCTGTGTTTTGTTATAGCTACATCAACTGTCTTACAAAGTAATAACTCAGTTTCACCATTAACTTTAGCAGTCGTCAGAGGAGACACCTCTGGACATGGGAATTGATTTTTCAGTCCTGTATTTTAGTTAAAATTACAACTTTTTAACATTCATGTTTTAGCTATCTAACATGGAAACATGGCTTCACTAAAAAAAAATAAAAATAAAACCACCAACATCATCTTTCAGATGAAAACAGCACTATATCCAGTGATTATGTCCTTGGGATGCATTAAGAATTAAGCAACCCAGTTGCTTAATTCATCTCTCAAGAAACTTGCACTGGTGCTAGTTAGAAGAGCCCCATTATTGCTGCCTGTGCACATGTGATAGAACTAATGCCATGAGCAAGTTATCCATTACCTTTCTTGTGACATATCATCTGCTCCAAGGCCTCTTTGACAGCTGATCTTGGGTGGGAGAGCAAATAAATTATACAAGTATTGTTTAAAGCCACAAAGCTATGCACTAGTTTCCAGATACCAGTGTTAACAGGAGGCTTCTACCAATCTGATCCACACCCTTATTCCTCTTGAGTTTCCCTATCAGTCCACACCACAGGCTCTTAAGACTTCCAGTTCTAATATCCCCAGAGTAGAGACTCTGTCATGGAAAACACATCAATAAGTAATGCTTCCAACAGGCTACACACAACAAAGTTCCAAAAAAATAAAAAGAACAATGCAAGAACAGCCCAAACAAACCCAAACAGGCTGCTAGTGGCTATTGCCACACTAAGTTTGAAGAGGAACACAATGCATTAGTCCATCCCAGTTTGACAAGCTTGTCCAAAGTAGCAAGTTAAAGCAATCTTCAGGCATTCTCTATAAAAAGCCTTCACTGTCAGCTCAGCAGCCATGGGAAAGCCTCCTCCACCTTCCAAAATATCTTTTGCAATGACCAAAAAAATCTGTTAAGTCCACTCTCTTTTCCTGAGATTTTTTTCCACGTCTTTCTTTGCAGGTAGAAAACTGTTCTAGTTTCTAATTTTTCATCCATGTGGCAAGTTTTTCCAGCATCCACACTGCCGTTTGAGTAACATTATCAAGGGAGGAAAAGCATTACTTTTGACAGAAATAAGACTTTTCACCCTGAAATGCTACATTAAAATGTACTCACTAGACACCTGAAAATGCTGCAAAGAATTAACACAGAAAATAGCTTGTTTTCCACTCCAAGTGATCTTCCAAACTTACCAGAAACAATCTCTAAAATAAAATACAAGACTGCAAGGTAAAGCATATATCCACCCCACAAAAAGAAATGGAGACTTCTTCAGACAAGATGTCCTTCCTGATAAACACTGCTGAAGGTGAAAATCCATTTACATTTAATGTTACATTTGGGTCTGCAGTTCATCAAACATTTTCTCTCCCATTGAACCTCCTCCCAGTAATGAGCAGCTTTGTCTAAACAAGGACTTGAGGACTCTGCCTCATTACAATACAGTGCCTGCTGCTTCAGTGTACACAATCCAGGGAAACCAGCTGAAACGCTAGCAGGCACCTTCCACCTCTCTTAAAAACTAGAGAGAAAAGCAGTGCCTTAGGACATCCAAAGAATGTGAGGGGAGCTAAGAGATGGCATGGGGTTTGTTTGCATCAGCAAGGTTCCACCACTCATGACAAGCTGCTTCTGAAGTGTCTCAGGATTCAAGTTTCTTAAGCACAGTGGCAGAAAGCGGCCAACTCCCAGCAGCAGAGATCTTCCTGTACTTGCAAATGAAAGCATCAGTCTTCCCAAGACTAACCCCATAGACACCATGTGGCACCAGAGACCCAAAATGTGTCTGTCTGCTGCTGAGTAAGGATTCCCCAACACCAACTGCCACAGAGAAAGAATTCCCATCAGCACTCAGAGCTTTAGCAGGGGCCGTTTCACTGGTGTCACCAGCAGTGGTCTCAGGAGAGTCACTTCCAGCACACTTGGTCAAGCCATCCATGTGCTTACGGAGATCTTGGCTCAGAAGCAATACAATAGTCCCTCCAACACGAAGCACTCTGGCAATTGCAGGAAAAAGAAAAGTTAGGTGTCCATCCTGGATGGCATTCCTTTGCCTGTGCAGAACTCCACAGTGCTGACACTTCAGATGCCACTTGCATTCAATAAAACACTGAAGTGTTGTGACTCAGTCCAGTAAACTACACCTCCAAATGGTATTTAATTCCCTATCTTCATGCCTCTTCCTAGATGGGAGAAAACTGGGCCCCCTCCTGACTCCTGAACGTTTCTGACCTTACCCGTTCTTTCTACTGGGTTAGCAGAGAAGATGGACTCATTTTTTAACCCCTTTTAGTATTCCTCCAAGGATCGAGGGCACCTTCAAGCCCTGGGTTTTTGGTGCCTCCACCAGACTGCAAAGGAACAGCTTCCCAGGGCAGCAAGAGCTTCTCAGACGATTTTGAAATTGGCTCTTCCCTTTGGAAACTTTTAAAAGTCTCTGCTTTCCCCATCCCACTGATCCTTAATGGCTTTCAAACTCAGGAAGCTAAGGAAAATTAACCATTGTTTGTAATTAATTTTTCTTAGTATATAATCAAACATTACATTTGGCTTTGCAAGAGGGGGAAAAAAATACTATCCTGACTCAGGTCTCATGGTTATGGTCCTTTCTTCATCTCCACCTTCTCAAGGGACTGTTTTGCTCAGGACAGCACAATAGAGCAAGTAAGACCAAAAGACAAGCATAGTAGGACTGCCCTGCTGTTTTGCCTCACCTTCTTCAGCACCTTCCCACCAAATTCCTGCATTGGGTCAGCAAGACCAACACCCACTGAAGACAAACCGTTTGTTCTCATACAAGAAAAGAAGGAGAGGGAAAGATGGTTTGAAGTGCCAGTTAGAAGCAGCCCACTATTAGCTTGGCTCAACTCTGCCACCAAATGGGAAGGTGAGAGATAAAAGGAGACACCTAAAAGTGGACCAGGTGGATAGGGAGACATCCCTGGATAAGCTAACAGAAAGAAAATGCATACCACTGTTTTCTGGTCTGAGGTCCTTCCTGCCAAGGCAGGCTGGTGAAAGCTCAGCTATGACTCCAAAAGGAAAGCTTATGAATTTACACAAGCAGACCTCAGCTAAGAAAGTATTACTGCCTCATTTGCCTGGACACGCTTTAAGTTTGTCCAGGATGGCCTCTCCTCTTTCTCATTTCTGCCCTGTAAAGAAGACTTTTCAGTGTGGCTCACAAATCTTTAACCATCCTGCCTTGTAAAGAGTATCTGTGAGCATGGCTCACACAAGAACATTCCTTGTCAGTTTGCACTGCCATTGGCACTCCCAGCTTGCAAGACACACCACAAGAGCCTCGAAGGAACAACCAAAAGGCTGACACTTTCACAGCCTGCCAAGGGTCAGGCTACAGAGCTGGAGAGTGCAAGAATGCAAATCTGTAGCTGACTGAACCATTGTGTAGATCACAAACCATTGTGGCACTTACACCAAACCCTCCACGTGCCAAAGCCACACATACCTCTGCATTTCCTGGAGAATATCTGGGAGGAGGAGCTGGGAATCATTTGTGATCTTGAACTTCTTCCCAAATGGAATATCCGAAATCACAGTGTCAAAGCTTTCTGAAGGTAACGGCAGCGCTGCAGAATAAAGGCAGGTCTTTCCCTCTGAATGTCTGAAAAATGCACAGCAGCCGTGACCCCATTCCCCTTACAAAGCTGTCTGCCAGCTCTTTTGTGGGTCATGCACCCAGACTCACAGCTCCTTCTGCACTTGCCCTCCCAAACAGCACCCCCAGTCTCCAGACCGGGAAGAGATAAAGGCACAACAGGGTGCTTTAGTCTGCACATTCCCTGTTACTGGTGATATGTTTGTCCCCACAGCAAGACTCTTTGAGCAGGCCACTGCATGGTCCCAAACTAACTGCTGCTTCTCAATACACAGTACATCTTAAACATGAAAATTCAGCAAAATACAAAAGAAGCTCATGAGCACTTCACTTAGCACAGATGTTCGAATGGTAAGGAACTACATTCAATTACTTTCCATTACCCTTTTCTCCCTTCAAAGAATCTGGTTACAGCCAGAATCACTTGGGATTCTGTGAGAACTAGTGTCTTTGAAGAGTCTTCCCAGAGTTTGGGCAGCCCAGGAACAGGTTGCGGTGCTCTTCTAACCACAATGCAGCACTACAACCTGTGGTGCTAAAGATCGACCTCCTACCAGGCTGTGCTGGACAGAGCAGAGCCAGCACATGGAAGGACAAAACTATGGGTCCTCCATCCATCAGAGTGCTCAAAACTGGCTGGCCAAGGCCCTGAGCAATCCCACAGAGCTTTGGAATTAGCCCCACTCTCAGCAGACAACAGGATCAAAGACCCCCAATAGCCCCTTCTCGCCTAAACCCTGCTGTGATTCTACACCAACTTTTTCATAGCTGGAGATGTTTCCTGGACTATCCTTGTATCAACACTTGCCACACAACAATTTTATAACAATTTTATCTGCAAACAGAAGGACAAGTCACCTATGGTCCTTCTCAAGATGTGCAGAAATAACAGCTTCTCAGCAGAGATGAAGACACCAATTACTTGTTCAGTATTAGAAAACCTGACACCTAATTACCTTCCACTATCCTAGAAGCCAAACTCAAATACAGCTTTTAACATAAAAACCTATATTCTTAAAAAAAATAATATTTCTTACAGTAAGAAACAAATATTGCAAGTAAAAAAAAGTGTATACTTGATCACCCATGCACAGGGATTGCCTGTCACAAATTTCATCTGGGGATAGTTTAGCCTCAGGCTTTGATGTTCAGAACACAGTCACAGGATTATTACCTTCTCTACAGACTGGCTTGTGGCTCAAGAGCAGAGTCCCTCTTATAGGAGAAATGTACTGTCATTCAAAATACTTCTGCTGCCAAACGTCAACAACTCAGCTGAGCTTAACGAGTCCACATCATTTACTCACCTGGTACATTGAATTGACGGGCTGCATTTTATCTGGGTTTGTCCTGGCTGTATTCCAATATGATACAAAGAACTCTCACATGGTACTTCCACTTCGTGGTGTACACACTTTTACCATTAAGACAGACAAGTACTGTCCATGCCTGACAATTGTAATGTTCATTGTCTTCTGCTGACTTCATTCTTACCAAAGTTCCTGGGAGCAGGTGGCAGGGTAGGGAGAGCAAGTAATTATCCCTTCACTAACACTACAGAGTCACTACTCAGCTATTTGTTGGGAGTTAGCTCTATGACATATCACCCCAAGAAATCTACATTACCTGTATAATGCCAGAACCCCAAAAACATTTCTCTTGGCAAGCCTACAGACATACCTTTCACTGAAGCTTTAAGCAACTCGATCTTATCCATTAAGCCTGCACTTCTAATATTCACATCTGCTCCCTCTAACTGGGAATCACTTATATCAGCACCCCAGTAACAGGCTTCCTGTCCAGAGAGAAGGAGAAAACGGATTTTGTTGAACACCCAGATTACTCATTTTATAAACTCTTCTCAGAATTGCCTTGTTGCACAGCTCTTGCAAGACAACCCCCTTGCTGGTGTAAGTCAGGGAACACGCAGGTACCCCTGAAATGCTGGGCAGTGCAAGGAGTTCAGGAACATTTATTCCAAAGTCAAGAACACTAGACTTACAAAGGAAATTTCTAACAGTGCTGCAAACAGCACTGGGCCTGAGAAAGACATCCTTTCTGTTCTCTTCAAGGGTTTTATCTTCACTGGCCTCCTCCCAGCCCCCCCAACCTAGAGACCTGTAACACCTCTGAGAGTTTATCACTCTTTATACCAGACAGAGAGACTGTAATTCTCCTCTGGAATGCAAGAGTTAAAAACATCCAGCTACCTTTGAGAAAGGTGCTTTTTCTTAGGTGGGAAAGTGTTCCTAAGCAAAACAAGCTCTGATTTCCTCATTATAAATTGCCTGAAAAGGGTATCTACATTCGCAGTGGGGTATCTACTACCATTACACAGAGCAACTCCCAGCTCAGGAGGAAGGGGATAAGTATGTGCCATGTTCACTCCTTTGATGTGCTGGCCCCTTCAGGACACTTGTAACTTACAGAAATATCGAGGGTATGTTCTCACAGCAAGAGTCCAGCTGGCTACAGCCAGCCATGCTGCCTCTAATGCTGACAACTGACTATATGGTCACATTGACTCCTCCAGTCCCAAGAGAAGGCAAGGCAGCATTAGAAGTCCATGATTGCCTAACATAAACCCTGCAGTGTGACCCAGGGCTGTACCAGCCTGTAGGACTTGGTTTCACATTCCTGTAGAGGAATGTTTGCACTAACACCCTTTTAGCAGCTGCCTAGAAACATCAGTTTGGTTTCACCTTTCCAGCAATGGACTTTGGCATAACTATTACAGAGAAAATTCTGTACCACAGCTGCCAACCATCCTTCAAAGGCCCAGCCAACTGCAGCTGGGATACTTACAGGCCACTCCTTGGCAGCCTCCAGCAGTATTGTTCCTAGCCCACACATAGGATCCAGCACGAAGGCACCAGCCTACAAAAACAAAGAGGTTATTGCATTTCAAGCAAGACAGACTCCTCTCTCAAGACAAAGACCACACAGGGCTGTACAGACTCCCCCTGAATCCAGCACATGTAACAATAATCGCTGGTTTACCAGGCCAAACTTGCTTGTAAGAGAATATAGTAAAAAGCATCAATAGCTTCACTACAGATGGTGCATCTAGGCAATCAGCCCTGAGGTGAAATTCAAGGGGAAACATTACAAGTGGACTGCAGACACATATTGGTACCACATTCATCTGTGGAAAGAGATCACATTTGCTCCTGTTTTCCCTTGGGAAACAACCCCAAACAAGGTATGAAGTCTGACAGTGAAAAAAATCTTGCCATTTAGACATGTATCTATACAAGGAATAACAGCTCTGCTGAGAAGTACCTGGAATTACAGCAGACACCTGGCTGAACAGCAGGTGACAGCACACTGACCACAGATAAAGCAAACCCTGTCCACATGCATCAGAAGATGGGGCATTAAAATCACCACACTCCTACAAAGCCTCCAGCTCCAGCCCTGAGGAGCAGCACCCCCCTTCCTCTTCATTCAGGACTCCGTATCTTTGCCAGGAACATTCACTGACACTGATTTCAGCCAGAGATGCCATGGCCCATGCGACTGTTGACCTCAGTCCTGCTGTTTTGATATACTCTCTGTTTGCCAATGGAAGCCTGCAGACAGAAAAAAAATAAAAATCTATGTAAGATAAATGTAAAACCACCCAGAAAAGCCACGTAATATCAAAGAACAAATGAACTGAACGGATCGGCAGAGAAACTGAAAGCAGAGTCTGCTTTTAACTGCATCTCACTGCAGAGTCTGGCCTGTGTCCTCAGACAGGTTCCAGGCAGATCACAACCCATTGAATACGAAACCAGAAGATACTCACAGTGGACAGCAAGACTATTTACAAATCCTGCCCATTCTGATGCTGCCAAGACAAATCTGGTGAGGAGAATGCCTACCTGAAAAGAGGAATTCCCACCACAGAGTGAATGTCATTAAGATGTACAAAGATCTAAAAGAGGAAAAAAAACAAACCAAACCATTTGATATTCTCAACCCAACATGACAATAGCTTTAACATATTTAAACCAGACACAGATGCTTTCTATGAACTTCCAATCCTAGTTTTTAAGAACAAAAATGCACACTTTAGGCAATTATGATTAATTGGAAGAAATCCCAGTAGATAACCTGAATGCCACTTTAAAGAGGATTTAATGCTTAAGCGAGCTGGAAGGGGATTTTGTCAGGCAGGAATTGAACAGCAAGCACTTGAATTTATAAGGGAACCAATTTTTTTGGTTGGATGGAAATTTACTCTAAGTGGGAGAATATTATTCACTGTACACTAGCACTCAAATATTCACATACCCCCCTGTATCTGGGCTTAATTAGATGCTTTTGGTCTGTATTTAGCCCAGCCACCTGTGAGAAATTATTCTTTTCCTGCCAAGTTATGGGAAAACAGGCACTGATAAGCAAGAACTTTGTCCTTGAGGGAAGTATTTTGTATCAACTAAAATTAATTGGGCCCTCACTATTGGCTGATGGCCCTTCAAGGGCACTTGAAGGAGAAAGTGAAGAGAAGAGTGATGAAGTAACCCCCCAGACACATTTAAAAAAGACCCCCTTGAATATACCAGGCAGGCACAAGGAAATTCCAGTGCACACACACGAGCAGAAGTGCCACTGACATAACAAGGGAAGGGACCAGGGACTCTAGCTGGGCAGTGCTGGCCACACCTGACCAGGTAAGATGTCACTCAGCAAATTAGATAAAGAGCAGATGGCTCATTTCACATGAAAAGACAAAGCTGCCTCTGGCGAGGACGCTCGCCACCCTGTGAGCCTGCCAACACTTGAGCATGCAGCCTCTGCTCTGGGAAGTCCGGGCATTCTGGGGTCAAAACGACAATCTTTTAAGTAACAACTGGGCAATTTGGGTGTTTATACACAGGGCTTATTTCTCTCCTTCTCTCTCTCTTACTCTCTCTCAGGTTCCCCTTTATTTGGCCACCTTTTGTAATAAAAATATTATTTGTGTTAAGCTTTCAATGATGTCTTAGTTTCAGTTTCAACATTCCTTCGAACCCTCCCTGAAACATCCCCTCATTTAAATAAAAGTAAATTTAAAAAAAAATAAGAGAAAGAAAAAAAAATAAGAAAAGAAAAACCAACACCCAGACTAGTGCCACTGAGGGGCATTTCAGATGGAAGGTAAATATGAGTAATCCTTCCAAAACTGTGGGCAGCTCAAAGAACTTAATCTGCTGTCCCACAGGGAGCATCCCAAAAGAAGACTGAGCTCCCCAGCAAATGTTGCATGGCTACAATCCCTGCCCTCAGGAAGTCCAAAGGGAAACATGACACTGTTGAAAAATCCCAGTCCTCAGCACGTGAATGAACACAATCTGGGCAATACTCAGAGCAAAAGCTGGGCAAGTTTCAGAGCAAAAATCTGGGCAAGAACAGGAGACCCATCTGAGCCTCAACAAAGCTGTACATAATGCCCAGCCTGGGAAAATCAGCCCCAGTAGATGAACTCAAGAGTTTTTATAGAAGGTCTCAGATCTCCTGCACTGGTGCTCTGAGCAGCTTCCACAGGTTAGACAAAGGGATGGAGAAACAGCTTCACAAGAGCAATGAGTCCTTTCCAAAGTCTCCAGGAGCCTGCACCATCGAGGGTGTGCTAAGCAAGCTCCTTCTCAAGGACAGGGTCCCGGGGGAGGCTCTTGAACAAACTGCATTCTGAAGTCTAGCTCCACGAGAACGTGACCTTGCTGCTTGCTCTCTTCTCCTACAAGAGGTTAAACCAGGTGCCCTACTGCTCAGGTGATCTCCATTGGCAAGGAGTCAGAGTTCAACAGTCTGTAAGGGTGCTGGATCCTGAGCCATCTCCTGTATGGATCCTTCTGCTCACATGCAGACCCACATGGCCAGGCTGGGTTTATCTTAGCGCTCTGGAAAGCACACACACAGGGCTACAGACATGCTTTGCTCAGACCACCAGGTGATTTCCAGTTAAATTCAGTGGCAGAAAGACAACCAGGGAGAGCCCACAGGCCACTATGTGAAGGGAGCTGAGAACAAAACAAAATATGTTGGGGGAAATTCCAGAAGCATCAACAGGCCAGCAGGCAGACAAGCACCACTACCTCTAGGTCGGGGTCCCGCAGATCAGCACGCCAGCCACACTGCTTCATGAGTGCTATGCCAATGGCTCTTCCGATCTCCTGCAAGGGGGAAGAACAGTCACAGGCAATAAAAATAACAGAACTTCCAGCCTTGACTGCACAACTCTCAGAAGTCCCCGGGAAAAGAAAGTGTGTCTCTTTATCCCTAGGAGAACAATTCACACAAAGACCAGAAGAGGTACAAGAGGGCAGAGCAAGTGAGTGAGGGGCAAAGCAAACACCACAGGACAAATGACCATCACCCAACTGGAGTGAGGGAGGCTGAAGCTCAAGTTCTGCCCAAGTCACAACAACAGTTGCTGCCATTTTGGAATTCTAAATCACATGCACAAAATACTTCCAATGGCTCTAAACCAGATTACTCAACAGAAAAGCTGTGAACGCACAGCTGCAACTCACAATTTTAGTGCTTTCATTATACCTAGAAAGCTGTGACTATCTTCAGAGTATGAGACTTCAAACAAACTTAAGCAAACATTCTTGTTGGGAGGCCCATGTGTCACACCTCCCCACGGTACCCACTTTAGTAGGAAAAAAAATGGAACTACTGTTACCTTCAAGTAAGAAAAACCCGCAAGTTCTTGCTTTTGCCCCTTCTTCTACACTGCCAGCCACAGCTGAGAGGAGTCTGGCTCCAGAGTTCTTGCAACGGCCCTTTAAGCAGTTGTAAACTTATCCGATCACTCCTCAGCCCCCAGAGGCCCAGACACCTCAACCTCAGACCTTTGCTTATTCTCAGTGAAAGGTACTGATTTGAAAAACAGTCAGGGTAATAGTGCTCAGAAAGTACCAACAGCTTTTATATTTTCACTTGTTTAAGGTAAATGCACACTAAGGGCTTTTTGAGAAAATATAGGAAAAGCTTACATCAGTTTGTTATTCTAGAACACACAACGTAACTGAAGCAACACTGTCCACCTGTGCGAAATTTATCTTTTAAAACACAGATACTTCAGCATACCTGTGAAGTCAGCATTTTGGCAATTGCTCCACTACAACGACAAGACACTCTGAAACTGAAGCTAAGCTGTTCATTTGCAGTTCGATTGTCTCCACTGTCTTTTGAAGGGTCTTCTGAACAAGTCTTCCTCTCAATCTGGCACTCCTGATCACTCATTCTCTCCGGCACCACACAACTCTCTCCAGCTTCCACCTGACATTCCTCAGACACAACCTCTTTCTCTTGTTCCATCTTCTGCCTTTTACTTGCAATATTTGCCTCTTCTTCTGACTTTCTCTTCAGAGCCAATGCATTTTCTCGAGCGACATCACCTTTTTTCCCCTCTCGTCCCTGAAGGTTTCTCCAAACAGAGATAATATCCAACCAATAATTCGGTTCCTCAATGACAAGGCTTTTAATCTCATGAAGCATTTTCCCTGGAAGAAAAAAGCAGTTTCATGCTAAGTAGCTCAGTCTCAGCATTTTGATTTTCCTACAGACTGGGAACAGCTGTTAACAGCAACTGCATTCAGATTGCATTAACATGCGAATCCAGGAACCAGCAGACAAACCAAAGGAATAGCTGAGCTCTCAGCACCCAAGTATCCACCAGCAGACACACAGGCATCCCTCCAATTATATGCTCTGCACAACCAGGATTAAATCACGCAAGAGATAAATTCTGCAGAAAAATTCAGCAGATCTAGAAAACCAGACCACCTCAGAGAGTCATTCCCTGGAACAGAGGACCAGCCTACCACACCATACTCCCCAGAAAGTTTCTTTGTTTCAGCTCAGGCAAAAAGCCACAAGTTTATTCTTTCAGAAAATAAATATTTCCTTTCATTCACCAGCCTGCCTTCCACCCCACAACACACACCTACACTTACATGTGTGGGCAGTCCTCCTGAACTACTTATAAGAGAGGCACGAGGAATACAGAAGCCGGTTCACCTAAATACCTCAAAGCTGGTGAAGAGGGGGAAAAAAACACCCTCTTTCTAGTTCCCACTCAAAATTTTAGAACTATGGTCAAATTTGATCCTCAAAGCTGAAGGATATCAGTGATCTCCCAAATCAAAACCCACCCGCAGGCAGATATCAATCTATCTAACTTGAAATTCTTATTCCAACACTGACAGAGAATATGACCCAAGTAGCTGGGTCCGGATATAGGACAGGATATAGGTCTAGATCCACTTTGCTTAGCAGAAAATGACTTACTATTAAAATGAACACAAGGGGTCCAGAACTGGACTTTGCTTTCTAGATGAGGTGTTTGTTTTCTTTTGGGAGTGGTGGGGGGGAAGGGGGTGGTGGTTCTTACACATATCCATATCCACTCAGTGTCAGCAGAATGCAGGTTGGAAGGCATCTACTGAAAACGATTTAAAAGCCCTTTTCTGCTAAAAAAAAAAGAAATCGAAAACAAAGCCGTGTGGAAGATAATTCAGAACTGATCACTGTCAATTAGAAGACAGCCCTGAGTAAAAAAAAAAATATCGCAAATACAAGTTTCATGAGCAGGACTCGAGCTGGGGCCTCCCGTTCCCGCACAGCCCGTGCCCGGCCCGCACCTTTGTTCGCAGACACCGCCAGCGGGCTGTGTTTCTTCAGCAGCAGGAACAGCCGCTCCCCCGACCGCAGCTTCCTCAGCTCGCCCGGCCCCACCGTCGCGCTGAAGAACACCTTTCCCGAGACACAGTGCACCTGCGGGGAGAACACACACCGGCCCCCGCCGGGAGGCTGAGGGTGAGCCCCTCCCGCAGCCCCAGGCCCCGCAGTGCACAGAGAGGCCCCTTCTCACCCCGGCCGAGCCCGGCCCCGAGGGCTCCGCGCCGCTGCCGCCAGGCCCGGGACAGGGCGCCAAGCGCACACGGACACCTCCCCGGCCGCGGCCGCGGCCCTCAGCCCCAACCACAACCCCAACCCCGGCCCTGGCCCTCAGCCCCGGCCCTCAGCCCGAACCCCAACCCCGACCCCGGCCCCGGCCCTCAGCCCCAACCACAACCCCAACCCCGGCCCCGGCCCTGGCCCTCAGCCCCATCCCCATCCCCACCTCCGTGGCGCCGAGCCGCGCCCGCACCTCCCGCGCCAGGAAGGGCTCCATGCCGCGGCCCGCCGTGCAGAAATACCGCCCGCGCCCCGCCGGGCCCATCGCGGCCAGCCCTGCCCGGGGCGGTGCCCGAGCCCGGCCCTGCCCGCGGCACCTCCCCGGCCGTGCCCCGGCAGCGGGCAGGCGGGGCAGGCACGGAGAACGGCATTTAGAAGAGCCTGGTCTTTTTTTTTTTTTTTTACATTTAGTTTAATTTAATTTTCATCTATTTTAGACAGCTTCCAGATACCTAATCCTAACGGTACTGTCTGTGCAGGACAAACGAATTGTCAAATGCTGAAAGGCACAAGCTGTTTGTCTCAACTGCTCAGTAGGGCAGGCTCAAGCACTGGCAATGTCAGTTCTGTGTAGCGATGACTGTATATAATATACATACATACTACACAGTATACACAGTTGTTTTCACTGTCAATTTACAAGAGAAAAAAATATTTTCCATTGTTACTCTAGATGAACACTTCAGTAGGAAGCTCTATCTGTTGTGCTGGCATGATCTGCAACTTGAAAGGAAAAAGGATGGGCAAACATGTCTACTCAGACCTCTAAACTCGACTCTGTAATAAATTACAGAGGAGAGATCCCAGCCCACAGAATACCAATTATTTAAGTTCAGTACACTTGTGATTCTTGCTCCTATAAAAAAAGAAAAGCTACAAGCTTGCATTATGTAACTAAGCCAAACCATGTATGGTATAGCCTTTTCTTCAAATGTTTGTGGACAATAGGCTTATGGTTTTAGGCAAGGAAGATGAAGTTTATGAGTTGGTCCTTGCACTCTTCACATATAAGCAGCGCCATAAAGGTGCAAGACCCCAACAAACACCTACATTTCATGCTTAAGAGCTAAAGCATGCATTTTGTAGAGTTTTACATATTCTGTTTATTAAGGCTACTGTGCAAAAAAAGATTCTCAACCACCAAAGATATCTCTGCAATTCTGTTAAAATTATTAGCAACAGCCTAAAGTTTAGCAGGCCTGTGTGAAGATTAATGAAAAAAATCATTCTTGTAGTTCACCCTTGATGCTGTACACAGGCCCTGTACACAGGCCCTGACCCTCTACACTGATAAATGAGAGAATAATGGCAGCAGCCTATGTGGCCAATGAAGTGTTGGGAAAAATGAGTTAATATGCACCGCAGTTTACTTTAAAATATATAAATATTTGAAACCAGCACAAAGCTTTGTACAGATATACAAATATATGACGCACCAAACTTTCAGGCCAGATGCTACAGCACTGTAAGTAAAATCAAATTCAAAAAAATTTTACAGCATATTCAGTACCAGATCATTGTAATTTCCCTATAATTTAGTTTCTGAGCTTCCACTTCCAAGACTGTTTCATTTCTTTTTACTTTTTAAAAACACAACCATTGATTTTCAAGATTTGAGACTTGATTCTAGGAAGAAGTTAAAACTGTACATGTATATTGGACCAATAACTATAAATGGCTGAATATTTTAACATTTTGTTTGTTTGAAATGTTAATAACTACTCTCAGGAACATAGTTATTGCTATTTGGGGACTTAAAATGAACCAATCAGAAGGAACAGACAGAACTAGTCCAACAGTGAAAGTTAAGATACAAACCAGCATTCCACCTAGAATTAATCCTTCTACATCTGAACACTCTTCAAGTTATCTACAGATTTCCAGGCAACTCTGATGACATTTACGTGGAGATATGGATTTAAATGGCTGCCTCAGGAACACTAGGCTTTTCCACTCTGGTAATTCTTTCTTGAGACGTTCCAGCTGCTCCCCCTGGGATATGTTTGATTGTTCAGGATTTAAGGAATACATCCTGAATAAATGAGAAAATAAACACTGATCAGTATAAAGTGACACTTCATAGAAACGTAGACTAGATGAAGCAACTGGGTTTTTTTATCCCTGCTAGAGCAAAATTAGGCACCAAGTCTATAAAAATAGTATATTTGAGGTTAATATCCAGAGTTTTGTTGTTTTGTTGTTCATCTTGCAATATAGAATGGTATTCCTTTTACACAAGGGTTAGTAATTAATTGGATATACTAAAAAGCTACCACTGGCATTTACCTCCCTTAGTCTCCTAAAAAATGTGACTTTACAGATGGCACAAAGCAGTGAAGTAAGAGCAGAGTTCCAGACTTCAAACATAAAAGCATAAGAAAGTTCAGAGCCCTGAGATTATCTGAACAGACCGTGATGCACTACTTGTACACTGCTGCGTTTGCAACGCCAGCATTGTACGGAATTGTCCAAACTCAAACCACGGTTTCAGTCTGACAGTGCAGGCACGGGGAATAATTCAAATACTGCCTTGGTGTAATTCTTTATACAGCGAAAGCATTTGTGTTCCTGTGACCTAACGCTGGTGTAACACTCACTGTGACAAGGGTACATCCTGCTCTCCCAACATTAATTTCTAACATCAGCATGTCACTTACATCCAAAATTTAAACCCCGTCATCCATCCCTTACCTGAGGCTGTTGCACGTTCACAGCTTCAGGTACTGCGGGTCTCCGGGTTTATCTCCTTCCAATGAAAACCTGTGAAACAAATTACCACCGCTTCTGCCTTAGTCTTTTATGAATATTCATACTTATGACTCCTTCAGGAAATCTGTTTTTGTCCCGTCCCCCTCTGTCCCCGCCACACGACCCGGGCACCCCCCCAAAGGCCCGCCATGTCCGCCCCGCCCCGCCGTGAGGCCGCGCATGCGCCGTGCCGTGCCGTGCCCGTTGCCATAGCAGCGGAGCCCACAGGGAGGCGCCGTGAGGCCGCGCATGCGCCGTGCCGTGCCCGTTGCCATAGCAGCGGAGCCCACAGGGAGGCGCCGCCATGAGCCCGCCCGAAGTGGAGCCGCTCGTGTGCCAGAAGTACGAGATCAAGAGGCGCCTGGGCAGGGGGGTGAGTGCCCGGGGGCCCACGGGAGCTGGGGCGGCCGTGGGAGTTTGTCAGTCCCGAGAGGAGTTCAGGGCCCCGTGGGAGCTCCAAGTGGCCTGGGGAAGCTGAGGAGTGCCAGGAGAGTTCAGGTGCCCGTGGGAGCTCAAGGACCCTGTCTGGAGCTCAGGGCACCGTGGGGACTCCAGGTGACCCAGGGCAGCTCGGGGTGGGGGCCAGGGGAGCTCGGGAGTGAGTGGTAAAATGGGTCCGAGTCTCAAAATACCTTCTTTCTGTGCCTGCCAAACCCTTCTGCATTTCCTGTAACCCCCTCACTTCACAGGTCATACTGCATCAAGACATGTCTTCTCCATGAAATGTATTTTTATATGTGAGCCAGTGGTAATTTCTAAGGTATTTCTCTTCAGACAGTCTCCTAAACCTCCCCAATTATCTGCTTTTCTATTCTGTCAGCTCTTTGTCCTTGTTTAGTTGCATTGATATCATCATCATGGGTAGGCTTCGTGAACAAAGGTTAGGGAAGGGCTCTACCCATGCTTGCTGTGAGCGCACTGATGGCTAAAAAGGTCAATGTGAAATAGGCAAGTCTGATTGCAAAAGGCACAGCGGAAAGTCTCCATCAGCACTGCCAGTGAGGCACGGTTCTTCCTGCATTGACTTTTTTCCTCCAGACTGATTCGGCGTGTGTTCTCAAAGGAAGCAGCAGCGTTATGGATGGTGTGTCTCCATTTCTCCCACTTGGAGGCCAGAGTGGACCATTGATGGTGGTCAATATGGCCGAGGCTGAGGGATTGTTTCAGGGAGTCCTTGTATCT
>JAWWTY010000068.1:4735576-4772450 GCA_035222235.1 Margarornis squamiger | reverse complement strand
GGGATGATGGAAGACTTCCTGAGGTGCAGGTTGATAGAGAACTTCTGTCTTCTTCAAGCTGACTTCCAGCCCAAAAAACTCAGCAGCCTCTGCAAAGCAGGATGTTAAGTGCTGCAAAGCTGCTTCTGTGTGAGCAACCAGGGCGGCATCGGCAGCAAAAAGCAGCTCACAGACAAGGTGATTTAAGGCCCTGACTAGCATGGGGGACTGTATCGGAGGCACATACCACCGCCAGCACAGCTCGCAACCACATAAGGGCGTGCAAGCTGCTCCCCTGCGACAAGGCGTTGTCCGTGGAGAAGGCATTGATAGGAGTGTTTAAGTATTTCATGTGCAATTACAAGGGGGCATGTGAGAGAGGCCCATTTACTTTATAGAATCTTGGAATCATTTGGGTTGGAAAAGCACTCTGGAGAGGGCTCTGAGGTCTCACTGGAGGCTTCTCTTCTCCAGGCGGGATAGTCACAGCTCTCTCAGCCTGTCTCCGGAAGAGTGGCTTATTTGCCTGATCTCTCTCTCTTCCAGGTAGCTGGTGATCACCTCTGCTTCCAGGCCTTTCTTGAGTACATTCTGGCTCCACTGCAGGCCTGATCTGGGTGCAAGGTGTCAGCACACTGCTCACCTGTCTGTGTTTCTCCCCAGGCCTATGGCATTGTTTGGAAAGCAATCGACCGCAAGACAGGAGAAATAGTTGCTGTTAAAAAGATTTTTGATGCTTTCAGGAACAGAACAGATGCTCAGGTGAGAAATCATTGTTGTGATGTGTTCTGAGATGTGGTGGGATTCCACAGGTATTTTGAAGAGTTTTGTCTCTGGAAGATGATAATTATGCATGTAATAATACAGCCTGCAGCTATACTGGGATAAAAAGGAATAATAAATGTCAAGCTTTCTGTATCCTGGCATCTACAAAAGAGGAGTGGATTTAACCCTCTCATTGAAGTGCATCCTTTGTTCTGCCATTCTCTTGAGGTGATAATAAACTGCTTTTTCTTTATTTCCAGAGAACATTTCGAGAGATTATGTTCCTGCAGGTAATGTCCATGCTCCCCTTCCGTTCTGATTTTTTATTATCTCTGATGTCCACGTATTTTCTTCCCATTGTTTTCCAAAATGCAGTGATCAATGATTAATGTTGACAACTCTTTAATTTCTTTTCTGGGCCATCTTGGCAAAGAGCCTTTCAGGGCAAACCCACCTGAATGAAACACTCTCCATTTGGGCTTGTTTTCACTTTTTCCTGCTCTTTCCCCATTTTTAGCAACGTGTCTTCTGCAGCATCAACAGATAGACTTGCACTTTCTGTTACTTCTTGCTTCTTTATGGACACAAACTGTTTCTCTTAGATTTTAGCTGCCGTGATCACAGGGGGCCGGGGGTGGGGGAGGGATTTACATGCCAGAATAGTTTTCCTTCATCACGTGGGAAGCAATTTGATCACTTAAAAAGTCAAAGTAAAACAAAAAGGGAAGATCTGCCAGGAATTAAGGGTGCCCTTGTTTTGGTATAATTGTCCTTATCATTGGCCTTTTAATTATCTGTCCACTCCTCCTCAGACTTACTGTGTTGAACCATCAATATTTTGAAATAATGTTGTTATAACTTGTGATTTTCTAAGGACACAGGCGAGACAGGGTTCATGGAATAGGTTATTACCTAAGACTGCCAACTTTAACTAGGAAAAAGATGAGGGTTTTTTTTAGTTTTTAGTCATTCTTAAAGCATGAAATAGAAGCTGCAAACTTAAAAGCTGAAAAATAAACAATTCCTTAGAAGTGAATTACCTGTAAGATAGATCATCTCTGAAAGTGCAGCACTTCTGGAGTGAATGGGTGGAGAAGGAACAGGGAAAAGAAGGATATTTCTCCTGAAGGAAAGAAAGAGTCATTTGGCAGCAGGGGGCCGGGCGAGAGAAGTTAATGTGCCGTTCAGCCTGTACATCCATGACATTTGGTGCTCTATACACTTAAGAATTTTAGTTTCCCTTCATATTTTATACCTCTTTCTTGAGGTTCAAAACCAAGGGATCAGAAAGGAAAAGATGTAAGAAATATTCTGTCATTGGGAAATAAAAGTTGCTAAAGCTGGGGATTAATTGAATGATCCCATCAGGACTGTCATTGTGCAAATGCGAGCAGGAACTCCACCCCCACTGTGAGATACCTGTGTTAGGTATCTGTGAGCTGTCTGATCTCTCAACAGAGCCAGTGAGTGTCCCAGCCAGCCCTCAGGTGGACATGCTACGGTCCTTTGGCTTTTTAACTGGGAATGGGGATGAAAACTATGATCTGTTTTCACACCACAAGAATTCTTTGACTCAGTAGGAAATGAGAGGTGCATAAAGGGGATTGGATCTTATTATAAGTGGTATAGAGGGAGTTTTAGAACCAATGTTTCAGTCAACAGAGATGACTTTTTAGATTAACTAGCTGGTTTCATAGTATGAAACAAGCTTAAATCCTTTTTTAAAGTTTATTTCAGAAGAAGCCTAATGGAGGAAACAGCACGTTAATGTTTGTTTCAGACAGTAATACAAACTGAAATAGGTTATTGTCCCTTTTTATGATTCACAAGCAAAACATGTGATTATGACAGCTGGGTCTCTTCCCTACACAGGAATTTGGAGAACATCCAAATATCATCAAGCTGCTCGATGTTATCCGAGCTGAGAATGACAGGGACATCTACCTCGTCTTCGAGTCCATGGGTGAGACTCAACATTGCAGCAGCCACTCAAATCCAGCCTCTCTTAGTAGTTCTCCTTGTTCCCACTGTGATAATAGTGTGCTGTTTTGTGTAGTGTATTCATGATAGTACTACTATTTACTGATGTAAATATATTACTGCTGTAATATATTTCAGAGACAGACTTACATGCTGTGATTAAGAAGGGGAATTTGCTGAAAGACATCCACAAGTGTTACATTCTCTATCAGCTCCTGAAGGCAACTAAATTCATCCACTCAGGGAATGTCATTCACAGAGATCAGAAGGTACGTTTCAGTCATGGTCTGTATTCTTCACTTCAGTTTTCTGTCAAACACTAAATAAAATCACAGACTGATTTGGAATGGAAGGAACCTTTCAAAGCCCATCCAGTCCCACTCCCCTGCCATGAGTAGGGACACCTTCCACTAGACCAGGTTGCTTCAAGTCCCATCCAACCCAGCCTTGAGCACTTCCAGAGATGAGGCAACCACAGCTTCCCTGGGCAACCTGGGCCAGAGCGTCCCCACCATGCTCACAGGGATGAATATCTTCCCAATATCCCATCTGTCTCTGCCCTGTTGCAGTGGGAAGCTGTTGCCCCTTGTCCTGTCCCTCCAGACCCATGTCCAAAGTCCCTCTCCAGCTCTCCTGGAGCACCTTTAGGCACTGGAAGGAGCTCTAAGGTCTCTCCAGAGCCTTCTCTTCTCCAGGCTGAACACCCCCAGCTCTCCCAGCCTGTCTCCATAGGAAAAGTATGAAAAAGTATGCAAATATGAGACTAATAAAAGAACCTCAATGATAATTTTCTGCTATTCAGAGAGTCACAAGCTAATTGTTTCTCCTGTGTTCAAGCCAGCCTTCCAATGTCCTGCTGGATGCAGAGTGCTGTGTGAAGCTGTGTGATTTTGGGCTGGCCCGGTCCCTGTGCCAGCTGGGTGAGGACCAGGCCAGCCCCGCACTGACAGAGTATGTGGCCACACGCTGGTACCGGGCCCCTGAGATCTTACTGGCCTCTCACAGGTGAGTGAAGGGATTGGAGTCTGTGACTTCTTCACCACTGAGAAAATTTCTTGTCTAAAAGTCTTAAATCTTTCCATTTTTGATGTGACCGGATGCAATGTCATGTCAGCAGGCTGTTTTCTCAATATACATTGAAACTTCAGTTCTGTAACATAGAAACCTCTCATTAATATGCACACATCCTTCCTATGTTCTTAGAGTGTTCATGTATATACATGAGCAGTGTATCTGTCACCCTTTCTCCTGCTAGTCTTATTCTTTATCCCCTTAAACCCACATCTTTACAAAATTTGCTTGAGAACGTAAGTCGTCTTTCCAAATTGAAGCAGTGTTTTTTGATAGACCTTCCAGAAATATTCCATAATCAAATGTGAAACCAGCTGCCTGTTAGTCAGGCTTAGTCATTTTTTTGACTTAAAGATGAAAAATCAGAAAAGTAAACGAAGAGAGGATGGGGTAGTATCCCGAAATTTAAATGTGGATGTTTTGCAAACTGTCCAATACCCATTGTTTGGTATTTACTTTACTTAAAAATGTAATTTTTAAGTAATTGTAAGTACTTTATACATACACTATGCCTTGAAAAGTAAGTTGTTTCTGAAGGTCAACACGTATCTTCATTCTTCATTATATGAAAAGGATAGATTACCTTGTTCTGGCATTACCTTTTGTATATTGCTCTGGCATTTCTCTGTAATATATTTCCTTTTATGGTTTCCTAGACTAGCATTTGAATAGGATAAATCTCCTTTCAGTTTCATGCTTGCCAGTCTCATGATTCCCAAATGTCATTCAATTTATAGTTCAAATGTGAGCATTCATATCTGAGAAGTCACCAAGCATGTTTTCTAGCAAAATAAGTCAACATAGGTGATGTGAATAGCAGGTACAGGAAAATACTTGCTTGATTTAGTCCTAACTCTGTTCTATTCCTGTTTATAGTTACACTAAAGGTGTAGACATGTGGAGCATTGGCTGTATTCTGGGAGAGATGCTGCTTGGGAAGCCCCTTTTTCCTGGAACATCAACAATGAATCAAATAGAGCAGATCCTAAGGGTCATCCCGGCTCCATCCCCAGACGGTAGGATTCTGCTGTGGGGAAAGGCATTTAGAGAAGGGATTAAAGAGTGGGAGAAAGCATCCCAGCTGTATAAGAGGATAAAGTAACTCTTGTGGGTCATTCTGGCAACTCTCCAAGGAAATTAGAGACTTAATTGTGGATGTTAGTGTTAGAGAAAAATAAGAAATTCAATTATCTTAGTGCTTCTGCCTCTGTGAGTATTAGAGTGCAGGTTCATGAAGTCTATTGTTAATAAATAGGAATTCAGAAATCAACTTAGGAAATTTGTAAGTAAATATTCCATCCCCCTTCCACAGATCTCCCATTATGTTTTATGATGGTAATTTCCTATGCTAACATCAAATACTTGCTTTCCTTCATCAACTGTGTAGCTCTAGTAATTCTCATCTTGGTACTAACAGTATATTTTTATTATTGCAGATATTTTGGCTCTGCAGTCAGAGTACAAGGCCTCAGTTATTAACCACATGAGTTCCCGGTAAGCCTGGGGTGTTTATGTGTCTCAGATCACCTACTATATAACCACAGAATCATGGAAACCCAGTGTGGTTTAGGTGTGAAGTGACCTTAAAACTCATCTGGTGTGACTCCCTGCCATGGGCAGGGACACCTTCCACTAGACCAGATTGCTCAGAGCCCTATCCAGCCTGACCTTGAACACTTCCAGGGACAGGGCAGCCACAGTTTCTCCAGGAAATCCATTCTATTCACTCATTACCCTCACAGACAAGGATTTTTTTCCCAATATCCCATCTAAATTCCCACTTTTCCAGTAGGAAGCCTTTCCCCCTTGTCCTGTTGCTCCCTGCCTGTGTCTGAAATTCCTGTCTAGCTCTCTGGGAGCCCCTTTAGGCAATGAAAGGGACTCTAAGGTCTTTCCTTAAATAGAAATTATTTAAAATATATGGGATTTTATCTCGATAAATGTATAAGATACTCTCTTGTTGATTATATTCACAATTATATTTAGGGTTTCAGCATGCAAAACCAGATTTTCAAATTTCATCCTCTCATTGGAAATTACAGAGAAATGTGTTTCTGTGGTCTCAGGTGTGAATTTGTGGGATTGTGGGGCTAGCAAGAGATGAGCTTTAAGGTCCCTTCGCACCCAAACCATTTTAGGATTCAGTGTTTATGATACATGATGCATATGAATGAACTCTGGGGTTAGGTGTCACCTTGACATGTTCCCCATAACTCATTCCTACCTTCACTGGGAATTGCACACTGGGAGGTCGTGTTATTGTTTTCTGTCTTCTAGGCAGCGAGTAACATTTGAGGAGATTTTCCCATCCTCTACTCCACTACCTGCCTTGGATCTGCTGAAGAAACTTCTGGTATTTAACCCTGACAAACGGCTCACAGCAGAGGAGGCTCTGCAGCATCCTTATGTGAGCAGGTGAGAGTGAGACCAGTGTGCAGCTTCTGATATCTTCTGAGACATTACAAACCTGTTCTTGGCACAAGTTTTCCTTAACTGCATTATAGAAAAAAAAGCAAAGCTAATTCTTCATTTTCTCCAACTCTGTTTACACAAGATTGTTTAACAATCCTGTTTAAATTGTCTTAGTCTGTGCTGCTGCTTTCAGCCAGTGAATGACAAGATGTGTTCTCTCCTTAGATTCTACTGTCCATCCAGGGAGCCCTCTTTGGATTATAATGTGGTCCTTCCTTTGGGTGATGATGTCCAGCTGTCTGTGGCAGAATATCGAAATAAATTGTATGAGGTACTTTCATCCTATTTTCCCAAATCCTATTCCTCCAGGTAACCTGCCATTCTTGCACACACTTAACAAATTCTGTCATTGTCTCATCATTGTGTTCCCCTGTGCCATCCGTACCTGCTGACACCTTGGTGTTTGATCAGTCAGTTCCATACCGTTATAATCTTTGAGAGACCTCTGCATCTGAATTCCCACTGGGAAAAGAAAAGCCTCTGAAGCATGATGTCTGAGAAGGACTGGGTTAGAGGGAAATATATTATGCTGGATCCAACAGTCATAGAATCACAGAATCACAGAATGGTTTGGATTGAAAGGGAGCTTAAAGATCTTGTAGTTCCAAAATTATACTTATTACCTATCCTGTGAAATAAATTGCAGATATTTACAAGTATTCTTCTTTGTTTTCATGTTTTGTTCCTTTTCTGTATTGCTGCATTAAGTCTAGCCAGCTTTTCTGTTCTGCAGATGATCCTTGAAAAGAAATCAAGGAGCCTTCCAAAGGAGCAAGGGCAGAGAGAAAACATTCACCTGAGCCAGTCTGAATCCAGCTCACTTCTCCCAAATTTCAGCTCAGTCACTGTACCCACCAGAAAAGTCCAGCGAGAACAAACACCCCCTCTCCTAAACCCTTCACATATGCATGCTGGAGCCACAGCTGGAGTCCAGCCAACAGGATCCAGTCAGAGCAAGGATTTGGCCAGAACTGTGTGTCAGAGATCACAGATCAGTGTGATGATGTACAACCCCATCACACACACCACTGTGCAGAGTAGGTACCACCCTCCTACACCAGGGGATAACACACCATGGGGCAGTGTTGTGAGGAAGAGAGGAGAGATTGAGTGATATAAAAGAAATTAGGGGAATTTGCACAGTAAAATTAGGGGGAGAAAGTGTGGGAGGAACATGACATAAGAACAAAACACTGTTGAATGAGTGTTGAGTGTGTGACTGTCTCTTTCTCAGTCAGTGTGTTCTGTGTCCTTGCGATTTTTTAACTTTCTGTCATGTTTTTCCTTCTGCAGGAAATGCAAATCCTGGTACTGGGATTAGGAACTTTTCTGCACCACCTCAACAGCCCAGAATTTCCAACAGTGTGAAGCTGGGGAGACAAATCACACGGGCAAACACTGGGCTCCCTCCTACAAGCGTGCAGAACCTTTACAATGTGAGTAGCTTAACTTCTAAATGTTACTTGTGGTATCTGAGGTCACAGCAACTCCCTGCAGCACTCCAGGCTTGGGGCAGAGTGGCTGGAAAGCTGGAAAAGGCCCTGGAGGTGCTGGTGACAGCAGCTGAACATAAGACTAGGTGTTATCAGTGCAGCAAGAAGGCCAGTGGCCCCTGGCTTGTAGTAGCCACAGTGTGGGCAGAGGCCCAGGGCACTGTCCATCCTCCTGTGCTGGGTGTTGCTGAGGCATCTCCAATCCTGGGGGTAGTTTTGGTCTCCTCATGATAAGAAAGGCATTGAGGATTCTGTCCAGGGAATAGAATGAAGCTGGGGAAGGGTCTGGAGCAGCAGGAACGGCTGAGGGAGCTGGCGGGGAGGCTCAGCCTGGAGAGAAGAAGGCTCAGGGGGGACCACCTCACTCTCTCCAACTCCCTGAAAGGAGAGTGGAGCCAGGGGTGGCATCGGGATCTGCTCCCAGGGAACAAGGGACAGGACAAGAGAAAACAGCCTGAAGTTGTGCTGGAGAAGGTTCAGGTTGGATATTGGGAAAATTCCTTCATGGCAAGGGTTGTCCAGCACTGGCACAGGTGTGGCCCAGGGCAGTGGTGGATTTCCCATTTCTGAAGGGGTTTAACAGCTGTGTGGATGTGGCGCTTGTGTTGCCATGGGTTAGCTGTGGCTTTGGCAATGCTGGGGGAGCGGTTGGACTCGATGGTATCAGAGGGCTTTTCCAACCCAAACGATTTTGTGAATGCTTCATGATTCCATGATTCTAATGGATTGCTGTTGCTGAGCCATGAAAATGTCAGTCCTGTCCTCTCTGCTCCTCCCTTTTCCTTGTTATTGGCCATGCTTCCTTGTAAAAGTCCTTACCCTCAATGGATTCTTTAATTACCTTTTGCTCCTGCTGTTTCTGTTCCTGAGCTGGCTGTCTGTTGCTTGGTGACTGGTGGCACCTACACAAATTATCACAGGAAGGTTATGGCAGAGGAAGAGTATGGAAGGAGGCACCACAGATTCACAGATTCACAGAATCGCAGACTGGTTTGGGTCGTTCCACCCCTCTTCCATGGGCAGGGACACCTTCCATTAGCCTACATTGCCAGAAACTTCCAAGCATGTCAAGGAGCCCACTTGCAACCCACCTTTCACCCCCTCTCCTTGGGAATTCTATCCCAAATTGGTGTGAGAGTGAGAGGAGCCATTTATTCCCCAAGATAGGATTGCGGAGCTTGATGTGTGTGCATATGGCCAATGAGTCTGAAAGAATTTTCAGGGAATTGTGACCAACTTTCTGTGACAGGAAGAGCAGAATAGGGAAAAGATCAGCCAACATGTGCCCTGAGCTTTGTGTTAGTTCCCTGAGAGGATAATGCTGACCAAACCCAAACCTGTGCCCTATTTGCGTTCCAGAAAGCTGATTCCAGGTTATTAACTTACCTTGGCTTTTCTTTCTCACATAGAATCCCAGAAACTCTCAGTGTCACAGCAAAGAAGTTCGTCCCCTCCAGAAGCCCAGTAAAAAGATGTTCCACATCACTGCAAATGTGGGAGCTGCAGGTGATCCAAGAGCATCAATGGGCAGCTACTCCCAGGCCTATGGAACCATCAGTAAATCGGCGCTGCAGAGTCTTCCCATAACAAAGGCCTCCCAAAACCCCGAGCAGTGAATGTGGAGGAGATGTTCCAGTCAGGTGAAGTATAGCTCATCCCTCAGCTCCTGACTGAGCAGGGACAACAAGGGAGAGCAAAATATGAGGAAATGCTTTATTCATTGGAGAGGACAATATTGCCCTTTCCTCTGGACAAACCAACAGGAAAGGGAATCCAACTCGACTGTCTTCCAGTCTCATCAGTCCAGGGCACAGCATATTTGCTCCCACACTGGTGAGAACAGTCAACACTGTCAGTTCATACTCCTTGTTTGAATTAATGCAAAAAAATTATAGAAAACTGCAATATTCTAATACTTGAGTGGGTTTAGACATATTCAGGGCCCAGGGGAACCTCCTGAAGTTCAGCAAGGCCAAGTGCAAGGCCAAGAAAATGCTCTGAGGGCTGGAGCCCCTCTGGTCTGGACTGAGGCTGGGAGTGCTGGGGGTGTTCAGCCTGGAGAAGAGAAGGCTCCAGGGAGACCTTAGAGCCCCTTCCAGTGCCTAAAGGGGCCCTAAGAGAGCTGGAGAGGAAGTTTGGACAAGTGCTTGGAGGGACAGGACAAGGGGCAATGGCTTCCCATTGCCAGAGGGCAGGAATAGATGGGATATTGGGAAGGAATTCTTCACTGTGAGCATGGTGAGGCCCTGGCACAGGCTGCCCAGAGAAGTTGTGACTGCCCCATCCCTGGAAGTGTTCAAAGCTGGGTTGGATTGGGCTTGGAGCAACCTGGGCTAGTGGAAGGTGTCCCTGCCCATGGCAGGGGAGTGGAGTGAGATAATCTCTAAAAGGTCCCTTCCAACCCATTTTGGGGTTCTTCAGCAGTCTACCTAAATGTGGGATTTTTTTGAGCAGAACAGGTAGTGACTGTTCTCTGAAGACCATGGAGACCAAACTTTTCACAGATCTTACAGCCCTTCACTCTGTTTTCCACTCATTTCTATGAGTCTTCTGGGGTAAATAAACACAATCCATTGTGGTTTACTTTTGTTAAAATCAAGTAGAAAAGCATTTGAAATAGAGGTGGGTTCTACAATATCTAACAGCTTCCCTACCCTTTAATATAGTAAATATTGCAATAATAAATAGTTTATATAGCACCACAAAAAATGTTTGAGTCAGCATTTGCTGTGTTGAGAGGGAAAGTACCTGTCTGTAGGGCTGTCCTCTTCAATGAATAATTGGTCTTTTTTTAATATTTTTTTGCTTTCAGAAATCAACGTTCCATGAGATACTATTGCTGGGATATCATGAAGGTGTTACCGGGCTACAGCAGGACTACTGGAAACGTCACACTCCTGTTTTAATGTGGATTTTGGATACATTCTCATCATTAACTCGCAGTTCTGTCTCTGTCCCTGAAGTTTTACTCCATCTGTGATAAATGATTGTTACTCCAGAATGTTGGGACTGCAGTTATCAAGGGGATTCAGGTGCTGAATTCCAGCATGTGAGTAGCACTGCCATTGGCTGAATTTCCATTCTTATCTTTTAGTGCCTAAACACCCAAGACTACTTAATTAAAAATTAATGCCTTCCCCTTGGTCGCAGGTGTGGTCACTGGAGTCTGGTAACAGGAGGGAGCCAGGAGTGCAGCTCACAGGGAAGTGCAGGTTTATTGTGGTATATTCATAGGACAGGTGTTTCCTGCCTCTCTGAGGTACAGGGTGATGTAGAAATAGCAGTGCCAGGTGAGCCTGTGGTGTGGGCAGAGCTCTGGGCAGTGGATAGCTCCTGAGAGTCTGAATGCCAGTTGTGGGGCACAGAGAAGGGACCCAATTCCGGCAGTGACCTCTCCTGGATCCTGGCCCCTTGCAGTGTGATGGTACACCATGACAGCCAGGGTCCTCTGTGACCCCCATCCCAAACTGAGAGGAGGTGGGCTGTAACACCAACAAGTTCTTACAATGGCTTTAGTTGCTGCCAAGGGAATTGGTTCTTCTGCAATAGTTGGACATGCCACCTGCAGCAACTGGTCCCCTACCTGTCACCAGGAGAGCTGTGTCACTCAGACTCTGGGCAGAAGCACACATTCCACCTAAGCAAGATAAAATCCTAAACATCTAAATACATACAGCAAAATTCAAAGTTGTTAATATAACCTGTCACTGCAGAAATAATTAATTTCCAAGTTTGTTTGTTACAGAATGAGGCTGAAGCAGGTGGGTTTGGGAAGGGCTGGGAACGTGTGGAATGATATATGAACTGCACAAAACAGAACTAGAATATATATTTATATGTACATAGCTCTCTAGAGTAAAATAATCTCTGTATTGGCTGGCAGAGAACAACTATTGGTCATTGCAGTTCATTTTGGGACCCATCAATAACTCGCTCTGATTGATTAATCAGAGCAGACAAAGTAACTCATTTATGGCTGTGGATGTGTATAAAAGGTCATGGGCTGTATAGACGGGTCATAGTGTTCAGTTTTAAAGTAAAAGAGGAGATATTTAGATGACAGATTGTGAAGAAATCTTTCCCTCTGAGGGTGGTGAGGCCCTGGCTCAGGTTGCCTAGAGAAGCTGTGGCCACCTCATCCCTGGAAGTGTCCAAGGCCAGGTTGGACGGGGCTTGGAGCAACCTGGGATAGTGAGAGGTGTCCCTGCCCATGGCAGGGGGTGGGACTGGATGGGCTTTGAGGTCCCTTCCCACCCAAATATTCCTGGAATTCTGTGATAATATGGAATGGGTGTGAGAAATCCATTTCAGCTTTTTTCCCAACTTTGGCCACTTCTTCTATCCTTTTTTCCTCTTTTTCCTCTTTTAATTTTATTGCTTAGTTTACCTCCTCATGTTACAACAAAACTCCTCTTCATTCCTGCAAATTTTTACTACCATTTGTATTAAAATGGAAATCAGCCTCAATTTATTGGGTTTTTTTAGATTATTCTTTCTGCACATCCAGTTCCCAAGGTTTTAAGCAAACATTGATCATTAGCTGTTACAGATAAGTAAGTTCTGTCCAGCCTGCTGCCCTGGGAGCTGGCATCCAAGAAAAGAGCAAAGTTTCAAAGACTCCACCAGTGACCTGGGCAGCCTGTGCCAGGACTGGACAACCCTTTCCAGGGTTTTGGGAGGGATTTTCCAAATATGCCAACCCTGGCACAGCTTGAGACCATGTCCTCTTGTCCTGTGTCTCTTGTTCCCTGGAAGCAGAGCCTGACCCCCACCTGGCTCCATCCTCCTGTCAGGGAGTTGCAGAGAGCGAGAAGGTCCACCCTGAGGTCCCTTTTCTCCAGGCTGAACCCTCCCCAGTTCCCTCAGCCAATCCTGGTGCTCCAGACCCATCACCTCATGAGCTGGAGTTACACTGTCAAGGAAGTCACCACTTGGCCAAGGCAGGATTTTATTTTAGATGCTTAAACTGAGATTCAGCTGAAAAGACCTCCTAAATCCAGGCTCTTCTCCATCAACAGCACCTCAATGTCCCTTTTATGACCTTTCCAGCTGCTTCTTTCAGCTGAGTCCCTAAAGCAAAAAATTCCCTACACACAGGAGAACAAACCCCAAGCAAACCAGACCCCACAGGCTCAGGAACTGGTAAATACAAAAGCTGGGTCTGGGCCACTGGACAAGACTAGAACCACAGATTAGGCCAAAAAGTTGGGTACAATATTTTGTGGTCTGTAAACCTTCAAAAAGATGCCTCCTATGTCTGATTCACTGTGAGATACAGAAAAAGGATAACTGTGCCTGAGAAACAACAAGGCTTTAAACACTTTCTTCAGTTAATGCATGTGTCTGTGTGTATTTATCTTTCCTGGCCTGAACTCAAGTATTGAATTTTCTATTTTTTGTTATTTTCTTCTGAAAGTGGAATTGTTTTGTTGGCTGAAAATATTCCTTGGGTACAACAGACTCTCAGTTTTGTACAGTAACAGAAAAGAGACTTCTTTTAAAAAATGAGACTTCTGTGTTATAAGAATGTTGGCAATTCAATAATTTTATTTGGAACAGTGTAATAAGGTTGTTTGGTACCACCTGACTTTAATGGGGAAACTGTGCCGTTGGAGGACACGTTTCTGCTGGATATGTTTCTGCTCGCTTAACAAGAAGAGCATTACCTGTGGGGTTTGTAGCCATCATAAACAAGTTTCTTCCTCGTTCCCCTGTGACAGTCAGTGATTAAATGGAACTAAATAGGATTTTTAGGATCATTTTTTGGTCTTGAAGGTCCCCAGAATTTTGGGCATGAATTTTCCCATCTTCTTGTCTTTGGCATCTGTGTCATATTCCTCTTCACTTGGACTCATGTGTTCGTCCTTCTTGCAGAACACCTCAAACCTGCTGTAGACTCGCTTTTCCTTCCGCATGTTCTCCATTTTTTTCAGGAGGGTGTCTCTATCCTCCGACGGCTGCCTCTGGAGGTTTCGTTTCTGGCTTCCAAAGCTCTCTGACCTGTGGATGTTGCAGCTTTTCTCTTTCTCCCCTTTTCTTTCCAAGCTTGTGGTTGACCTGGAGAGGTCAGGGTTGCTGGTGGATGGCAGCTGCTTGGCCAGCTCAGCTCTATTCTTCTGGCTATTGGCAGAAATTTGCTCCAGGATCACCTTGGTGTCATCACGCAGGTTGCTGCTGTACAGGATGTTGGCTGTGGAGGAAGGGAACCTCCCCTGCGTCGTCTGGCTGCTCTTGGAGGGGAGTGCTGCTGTGAATTTGTGGCTTTTTTCTTCCTCCATCGCTTCCTGACAGTCCCCTATGGACGATCGTTTGAGCAACACTGCCTGCTTGTCACATTTCCCACTCTCAGAAGCAGGTTCCTCCTCCAATTTCTTTTCACCTTTTGGGTTTAAAAGCTGCTTCAGTCGTAGTGACCCTTTTCTTAAAAATTCCATGGGATTTTGCTCTTGTTTTGAACAGTCTTCCTCAGATTTATTGAGAGAGCTGTCAGACCCTTGACTCCTAGACAAGCTTTCCAGAGCTGAGGATGTGGTGCTTGTCCTAACTTGTGGTTTCTTCATTTCTGTGTTGACTAACTTTGGAGTGTCTTCTCTGAAGGTTACCCTGTCCTTCTTCTCTGGAAGAGCTAATTTCTGAGTGTCTCCTACAAATATCAGACTCTCCTTCTCAGGAAGAGCAGGTTTGTTCTCAATCGGGTAAAACCGGGATGACAACTTGTCCACCTTAGTGCCAAGATGTGCCAGGGGATCCTTACTCAATGCATCCCCATGCTGGGGGATGGATGAGGCCATTCCAAATGCTCTGTCCAACTCTCCATGCATTTTGTAAGTACTGCAGGAGTCTTTGGAGTCCAGCACCCTGCTCTCCAGAATCTTATATTGCACGGATTTGGTACATTTCTTCTCCGTGTTCTGTGATTCCTCCTGTAGGTAACCTGAAACAGCTTTGGTGTGGGTAACTGTGCCCCTATCTGTGTCCTTGCCCACGGCTTTGTACTTCTCCAGCAGCTCGGCCACTTTGGAGGAGGCAGCTGTCTTGATGGTTTCATTGTCCTTTGTCAACTCACTGGACATTTGCTCTTTTTGGATCATCTGCACCTTTTCTATTGTGGTGTTGGGCTGATCTAATTTGGCAGCACTGAAAATCAGAGAGGACCTGAGCCTGGAACTCCTCTGGATCAAGGGATTTATCCTGGACCTGAAGGCATCTGGTTTCATTATCGAGGTTTCTTCACCTGCTCTATCAGAATCTGCAAATTCTTTGGCACTGTCAATTCCCAGTGGCTTGCTATTGAAAGATGTGGGGGATTTGAAGGCTGGGACAAGGTCAGTGGGGTGCTTTGTGAGGGGATCCCCAAGAGCATCATTATAGGCCTCAGACTCCATCGGCATTGGGAGCCCTTCATCCGGTTCAGACTGGTACGCACTGAGGTATGAAGAAATCCTCCAATTCCGTAACCCTGTTCTGTTTTCCTGTGTGTTCTTGTCATCATCCTGGTCCTCATCCTTGTCCTGTAGGAACAGGCGCTGCTCCAGGCTCTGCTTCTGCGTGGGAGAAGTCTGGCAAATGAATTTCTGTCCTATATTCTGCCTCCGTAACATCATTCCCATTGGGCCATTGCCTGCAGGGTTCAGCTGGTCAGAGCCATGTCTCACCTCCCTGGAAGAATTTGAGGGTACGTAATCCAGCCGTAAGGGGAAACCCTCCTGTGAGAAACTGGGTTCCAGTTCAGGGTATCGGGGTCCCTCTCCATAGTCTTCCAGTTCATTGAATCCTGGCCTTCCCCCTCGAATCCTCTCAAAGAATCCCTGAGGTCTGCCAGAAAGATGGGGATGTTCAAACTGGTACTGGTAGAACTGGTCCTTCTGGAAATGACTGGATTGGATCTTGAACTCATCCATGTTGTTCATGAACATCTGCCGGGCATACTGCTTCGAAGAAGCAAAATTTTCAAATGTTCCTTCTGCAAAACTGTGTCTCTTAAAAGCATCCAATTCTAGCTGCTTGGAACGGAGGAAACCCCTGACCGGATCCATCTGGGAATTCTCCATTTCCACCTTTTTATACATCCGCATGGCTGACCCCTCCACGGTGTGCCGCAGCATGTCGTCCCGCCGAAAATTGGAGAGGAAGTACCTGTCCGGATCCACTCTGTCCATGAAGGAGGGGAAGAGACTGTCATCCCTCTGGAACACCAGTGGGCCTTTTTTGGGAAAGAAAGGCATGTTATTGCCAAAGGGAGCCATGGCAAAGGCATTCTCTGCCTTTGCCAAGACATTGGCTGGAGGAACAAGAGGTTCGGACTGTGCAAACAAGATGCGGAATTCTTCATCGAAGCTGGCCACCAGCTCGCCCTGGAAGATGTGCGCGATGCTCCTGTGGATCTTCTCGAAGGACCACATGAAACTACGGAGAGAACAGAAGTGATGGAAGTTATTAGCATCATGTAACTCAGCTGTCTCCTTTCTTATTAAAACATTTGCTTGCCTGAGGGAAATTCTCCTGAATTTTCTGCTCAGGCAGAAATATGGCAAAATAATGACAGAAAATTCCCCTGCAGCCACTTGTTACACACGATTGTTCACAAACCTCACAGTTATGTATTGATTTTGGATCACATCTCTGCAGAGGATTTTACAAGGCAATAAATAATTTCTGTTCTAAAAAGCCAGTCAGTAGTGTCCACAGCCAGAGAGTGAGCTGACAATTATCCTTATGTGAAGCAGGTATTTCTGTTTTTAACACTGTCACTTATGTCCAGGACAGCTGTCAGTGTGGGCCCTCTGCACCTGGCAGGTGACACCAGTCAGGGGACCCCAAAGGAGGGTGTGCTGATAGGAACCTCAGGAAATTGAGCAAAGGCAAATGCAGGATCTACCCGTTGCGGTAGCATAACCCCCCCAACCCACAGAGACTAAGGGGGAATGAACAGAAGGAGTGGGGCTGGAAATGAGGGAGGAAGATGTTCAGTGTTACGGTGTTTGTTATGGCTGCCCCATCCCTGGAAGTATTCAAGGCTAGGTTGGACAGAGCTTGGACCAACTTGGTCTAGTGGAAGGTGTCCCTGCCCATGCCAGGGAGTGGGACAAGATGAGCTTTAAGGTCCCTTTCCACACAAACCATTCTGTGATATGATGATTCTATGAGTGGAGGTCAAAGTTCATTTGGTCCAGGCTAAGATGCAAATCTTACACTCCATACGCTACAGCAGATTCTCCCTGGAAATTACATGGCTCAGATGGCAGCTGAGCACCTCTGCAGCCAACCCCTTGCACAAAGCACCTGAGTCTCTCCCCAAAGGGAAGAGGTACCATGACAGGGCTCCTCACCTGTAGTTGCCGCTGAGTACCACCATGCAGTCCACCAGCAGGAACTTCTCCTTCAGGTGCCCTTTGAAGGACATCCCCGTGCGGCAGTAGTAGGTTGGGCCAGACACTGTTCTCACTCTCAGGAACTGCAAAACAGAAAGGCACTGACTCAGGTGGGACCCTCATTCCCTCCTCTGCCCCTCCTCCTTCCCCCTCTCCTTTAACCTCCATCCTGCCACTGGGATTATCCTCTAGCTCTAGTGATGCTGCCTGCAGACACACAGATGGACAAACCCCTTTATCAGCATGTCCTCAGCCTTCACCCCTTGTCATGCCAGCTCACCTCTCTTTCTTCACACTCATCTTTCACCATGTTCTGGCCCATTTTCCCGTTTCTCAGGTGTTTCCTGCCATACTAGCCCTCTGTGTCCCAGGACACACTTCCCTCAAGACATGACTCAAGCAGGGCAGGTCTTTGCCCACCTCCACATAGTTCAGGTTGACTCTGCACTTGGCAGCTGTATCAAGGAAAAGCTGTGAGTTCATTTCATCCAGCAGGATGTAGACAGGAACTCGGCGAGAAGCAGCATCCAGCACCTCAAACAGCAGATCCACATCTGTGAAAACATCCATCACGATGGCAACCACCTGGGGAAGGGATGCAGGGACACATCAGCCACCTGTGCCAGCTCATACCCTGACTGACCATGTTCCCCAGCACCTCCCACCCCAAAGCTGCACTGTTTCCATCTCCCTTTTGAAACAGGAACTTTCATTCCAACTTCCTTTTGGAACAGGAAACATCCTAATCAAATGTTCCTTTAACTGCTGTGGGCCTGAGAACTGGAAACAGAATTTCAGTTCAGGAAGGTGCACGTTTTGTGTATGAGGATGAAGGAAAACGTCACTGGCCCCAAGTGTTCTCTGACTCATCAATCCAATGATTCCATGAATTTTTTGGCCCTATAACCACACTGGATGATGTAAGGAGCTGCCCCCCCACTCCTTCAAGACCTCCTTGTCATTTTTAGGTAACTTCCTGGCCAGCGTACAGGCAGCCACTATCCAACTGCATCCATATGCTGATAATACAGGAAGCAGCTTCACAGGTCTACCCCCCTGGCCTTCCCAGCTCCTATCTATGAGTATAAATACTTGAAGGAAAAGGGCATAAGGAAGAAGGAACCAAACTCTTCTCAGTGGTGTCCAAGGAAAGGATGAGACACAAACTGAAACAGAGGAAATTTCAATTAAACATGAGAGAAGCCTCTGGGACTGTAAGAGGGTGTTGAACATGGGAACAGGCTATCCTGTTCCCTTGGAGATGCTCAAGGAGGGAGCATCCTTGGAGATGCTCAAGGACACATCCTGATTGACCCTCTCTAATTGCCCTTCTTTGAGCAAGGCAGCTGGACTTGACCAGCTTCAGAGGTCCCATCCACCCTCAACTGTTGTGGGATCTGTGAACTCTTGGTGTATTTTAGCATGGCCTTGCACACTGTGCTGTGAGAGCAGAGCAGAGGCATGCTTTGGGGCAGCCAGTGGTGGGGTTGGAATCATCCTGCCCCACTGTCAGGTCCTGGGAACAAAGTTAAGGGAACTGGCAGAGGACCTGATGTTCAGCCTGGAGAAAACTTCAGAGAGACCTTAGAGCACCTTCCAGAGCCTAAAGATGCTCCAAGAAAGCTGGAGAGGAACTCTGAACAAGGGCCAGGAATGACAGGACAAGGGGGAATAGATTCCCACTGTCAGAGGGCAGGGATAGGTGGGATATTGGGAAGGAATTCTTTTCTGTGAGGGCTGTGAGGCCCTGGTACAGGTTGTCCAGAGAATCTGTGGCTGCCCCATCCCTGTAAGTGTTCCAGGCCACATTGGATGGGGCTTAGAGCACCTGGTCTGGTGGAAGGTGCCCCTGCCCATGGCAGGGGGTTGGAACTGGATGGGCTTTAGGGTCCCTTTTCACCCAAACCATTCCATGATTCTCCATTCTGGTGCTTCTCTGGCACATGCATGAATTTACCTCTGCTCTAGCAGGGCTCTCCCTGTCTCACCTGCTGAGCTGCTCGAATCATCCTGCGAGCTTCCTCCTTAATGCTGGGGTTGTCCGGGGGAGGTGGCTGCACCAGGGTTGTCACCTCTGTTCCCCTGAATCCAAAGACCATCGGCCAGCCCAGGTCAAGCTCAGGAACAGCAAGGTCTGAGTTCATGGGCCAGTAAGTCCCAGAGGATCCATCCATGTCATTGTCCCCCGCAGTCTCTGTGCTGCCCTCCTGGTTGGCGTACTGGGGCTTCTGGAGGTTCTGGATGATGTGATCCACCTCAGAGCCACAGAGGAAATCAGGGGCTGCCTCCTCTGCCAGGAAGCGCTGGTAACTCTCCTTGCCCTCCTCTGTGAGCACATCCAGTGCCAAGCGGTAATACTCCTTGTAGTGGGGGGGAAGGTAGTTGGGGTCGAGGGGATTGTCCCCCTGCGAGGAGCTTTGGGACCGACGAGCCATGAGGGGAGGGAGAGCTGTAAGGAAATTCAAAGCACCCATGAGAGTGGTGTCACGACAGCCACACACCGTCCTCATAGAGCAAAGGGAAGAGATCTGAAGCACACGGAGCAATGCTGGAGAAAGTTCATTCCAAAGGGATGGGAGCATTAAATTAGACAAAGGTGTGAGTCACTTAACCACTACCTTCACACAATTAATTGTTTCGGGCCAAAATAAGAAACAAATCAATCAGGCAGCCCTGGGATGAGCAAGGCCTATGCATCTGATTGAATGCACAACTTTCTCTTTTAGGCTGTGGGTTACTAAGCTTAAATTTTGTCATTTGTTTTAAAACCGAGTGGTTATTTTCTGCACTCTGTTAAAATTAATTTCCAAATGCTACAAAAATTATTTCTTGTGTGTAATGTGGCCCTAAACCAAAAGCATGTACCTGGACACAAGGACACCCTCTCGATCCTTGTAAGTTGGGTCTTATAATCACCTCAGCACTTGAACACAGGCAGGGAGTGCAGGCATGCAGGTGTCTTACTGGTGTAACAAAGTCAGAAGGTAGAGGAGTCCTCATGAGATGAATGAAGAAATAAAAAAAAGGAATGCAACCACTTCTTCAATCTCCTGATGTTGAGAAAAATCAGAGCTGAAGGGGCTCACATTCGATATTTGGCAATTGTCTGTAGGAGACCAAATATTTGAGACTACAGACAAATCTGATTTTAAGCAATTTTTGAAAGAAAAGCTTGTCATGCCAGACACAAAATCAATATCTGAGTGATCTGCAAAGAGCTCAGAGCACTTCAGCTTCAGACCCTGAACTAATGTAAATGCTGGGATGTTCTTTTCCTGCACCTCTGAGGTGCCAGCAGAGATTTCCTCTTGAACCTCAGAAAGAGTGAGTGACTCCTGCTAAGTTACATTAATGAGTTTGAGTACAGAGGGTGAGGGGTGCTGCTGTTGTCGTTGCCATTCAACAGTGGTAAAAACAGTCTTAATTTTATATTGATTAATATAATAATTTCACTACAGTTATAAATGAAGAAGGTGGATGGAGCTGTAAAGAAGTGTCAGATAATGCTGAGTGTTACTCAGTAGGACCAGAGAAGACAGCACTGCATACATTCAGGGGCAACTCACAGTTGGGAGTGGGGCTGGGGACATGGAAGTTTCATTCCTCACATCCCAAAAAAGGCTCTTTTATGCCTGAACTCTCTTCAGTCTAGAGAAGACGTCTGCAAATTGTGACCAGGGACAGCTCAAGGACTGAAAGGGCAGAAAACTGGCCAGCAGGTGGTGGGTTCATAGGGACACCAGAAAACACCGGTGCTCAGCTGGGCTGATTTGGGAGAACTTTCTTATTTCTCTGCAACTCCCTGACAGGAGGGTGGAGCCAGGTGGGGGTTGGACTCTGCTCCCAGGGAACAAGTGACAGCAGGAGAAGAAACAGCCTTAGGTTGTGCCAGGGGAGGTTTAGGTTGGACACTGAGCAAATTCCTTCCTGGAAAGGGCTGTCTAGCCCTGGCACAGGTTGCCCATGGCAGAGGTGGAATCCCCATCCCCGGGGGGAATTTAACAGCCATGTGGATGTGGCACTTGGGGTCATGAGTCAGTGGTGGCCTTGGCAGTGCTGGGGAATGGTTGGACTTGGTGGGCTCTAAGGGCTCTTGAAACCTGAATGATTCTGTGATTCCATGATTGTAACTCCTTCCCACTGGACATTCTGGGATGGTTAGGTATGCAGAGGCAGGACAAAACACTTTTACACCACCATACAATTCCTTGCTGGAAAAAAAGGTCAGAAAACACAGGGATAGTGGGGTAGTTTTTACAATGAGGAGTCTCTTGAGTTCCCCAAGTGTTTGTACTTCTCAGTATATTTGAAAATAAGCAGGAAGAACGGTACCAGTGAAAAAGTAAATTTGATGTGAAACTGAACTGATCTTCATGGGTTTCTCTGAGCCTCTGGGAGAACACGGATATGGAGCTGATGGGGGTCTGGTACCACTAAACACAGCAATGGGGTGATGTGGATTGCTGGCCTGGGAAGGATGTTCAGGGGGAATCTCCAAAGGATGTTTGGAGGGGGCTGGAAAACCCTGCACGTCCTGGAAGTGGGGGGTTATTTCCTCCAAAACAGACCCACAAATCTGAGAACCATGAAACAAACCCCAGAAGTTGTGTTTCTGCCATCATAAGTATCTGTCCTGGTTCTGGAAATGTTCTAGGGCTTCGAGCCACCTGGTCTAGTGGAAGGTGTCTGTGTTCATGGCAGGGGGGTGGAACAACATGAGCTTTACGGTCCCTTCCAACACAAACCATCCTGCGATTCCATGATTCTATTAACTGCTGGCATCCGTAAATTCCCTGAGCTGCAACAAGAACTGTATATGTTGATGAATTCTCAGCTTGCATGAAAAATACCTGGTTTACAGATAAATATATTTATAGAGAAATATATATGCACAGAATTACGGCTATTCAGTTAATCTTCCAAACCCTCTCCCTGTCAGATACAGCAGAAGGGGAGAAGTTACCTGGAACCTCAAAGGTTATTTATTACCTTTTGTCACTCTGATGGACGTGAGCTGAGCTCAGGTCAAGGAATAAATAAAATTCCTGCTACAGCCCATCTTGCCAAATTCAGCTGGATTCTGCATTTAGCTTGTGGATTTTTTTTTATTATATAATTTTGTTTTGCTGTGTTCCAGCTCCTGGTAACAGCTGTCTGCAGCTGGCAGAGCCTTGAGGCACTGGGTCAGATTTGGTGTCATGAAGCTGCCAATTGCCAGGCTGGGTCTCCAGTTCTAGGTCAAATCATCCACTACTTGGGAAGCAATTCCTCTCCAAATCAGCTGGAAACAATCACAATAGCATTTCTAGCTGGTATTTGTGTGCCAAAGGGAGGTTTCTAAGACAAAATTGGGTTTTAAACTCCTGTCTTTTCACTTCTCTGTTAACTAGCTTTTATCCATTCCAAGTGTGTCTATTATACCAGTGCAAGGCTGGATTTGGTGGAGCACCAGCTAACGTGCCTTAGGAAATAGGAGATGGATTACTCAGTGTGCAGCATTGCCTTGGTATTTTTTTGACCCCAGAACTGTGTATTCCATGTATTTTGTTGAGCATTCTGTGCTTTAAGCCTTGGTTCCTTTAACAGGAGTTCAGGGAATATTGTGTCAGGTTTCCCTGCTCCAGAGGGACAGGAAATTGGACAAATATTAGGTATTAGTACTCTTCCATAATGGCTGGATTCTCCTCGACTGGGGGCACCTCAGACAAGAGGGACTCCAAGCAGGAGTTGGCTCCTTGCTTGAACTTCACCTGCAAATCTGTTTCCTGCAGCTTCTTTCACCTCAGAAAAAGAAAAATGTTGTCTTTTTGGAATTCTGAACCATCACAACTGTCAAAGAAACCAAGTCATAAACTGAAAATTCACCAAATGTAGATTTTCAGCCTGTAACTACTGGTTAATAGAGAATTTTACTTACATGCTTGTGTATTTTATTTAAGTAGGAATTTCATATTATGAAGATGCTAAAAAGAATGTGTGGCACCTCCACAATTCCCTTGGGGATATTTTTTAAGGGTAACAATATATTATGTGTCCTGTTATAGCCCAGGCACTGAACTGTTGGTGGGTACAAGAGGAGAGGAGCTCACATCAACCCAGCATCTGCAGCTGTACACAGCTGTGTGATGTGCTTAGGCCAAAGGGAACCCCTGAACATCCCTCCTTCCATTTCCATGACAATATTGGAAAAGCAAGACCCTGAAGTCCCTTAGTCCAAAATTCCAGTGCCACAAACCCTGCGGTGCTTCCCCCAGGAGGGAACAGGAAAGCTCAAGCACGTCACCAATGTTCTTCACATCTTCAGCAGTCACAATTTTAACAGGAAAAGCCTCCCATGATGAGTGGGAGAGAACTGCCCCAGCATTGGACAGGAAAGCAAGCAACTCCTGCTACATCCTGCCAATATGACCTGGGAAAAAATGGCAGCAATTGTTTTAGGCTGGATTTTTGAGGAGAACACACCAATACAGGACCTGAGTTCTTCAGTCAAATGAGCACACTGGCAACAATCCCGCTGATCCCGCTGAAGGCAAATTAGGCAGCAGGGGGGGAAATCCAATTTTTTCCAGCACCAAACTGTCAAGTCTCGGGAAAGTCAATAGAAATAAAGTACAAACCATTACCAGGGCAGCAATTCAGGTTTCAGGTGTCCACACACAGGTACTCCATGTCACTTGGGATGCCTGAAGGTACCTGGCCTGGCCTCCAGCTGCTGCCAAGGAGCCTGTGGGTCTCTGCAGGGCTGGTGTCATACCTGCTGTGTTTAGATGCCCAAAGGCACCTAAAATGACCCAAAACCCCCAAGTTGCAGAACAAGAATTGCTACTCAAGGGTCAGAGTCACCAAATGCCTGTATAACGTGTGTACCTGCAAGTCTTGTGTTACCCCTTAGAGGTGATGCAAAATAAGTGAATAAAATGCAAGGATTCATCTTCTAACAGAGATGCTCACATCTGACCAAATATTTTTTTAATTTTTCTCCCAGATGGTAACAAATCAGCCTTCTAAAGCCTCCATCCTTAGACCTCAATTGTTTTAACTTCAAGATTCCTTTTATCCTGTCACATAATCCATCCTACCAAGATCCTTCTTTGAACTGTCAATACTTTATACTAGAACTTGCCTAGAGGACAGGCAGTAACTTCAACAGGAGGATGAATCAGATTAGATTTAGATCAGATACTGGAAAGAAATTCTGCCCTATGAGAGTGGTGAGGGACTGACACAGGTTGCCCAGAGAAGCTGTGGCTGCCCCATCCTTGGAATTGTTCCAGGCCAGGTTGGACAGGGCTTGGAGCAACCTGGTCAAGTGGAAGGTGTCCCTGTCCATGGCAGGGGGGTGGAACAAGATGAGCTTCCCCTTCCATTCCAAATGATTCTATAATTTCCTTTCTAGTCTCTCTCAATAAAGAGCTCATACACCCACAGTCTCTCCAGACTTCCTTCTCACTATGCCTGAACCCCACCTTTTCCATCTGTTTCTGGGAGAACCAGCCATAAAATCAACTGTCCATCAACTCGGAAATCCATTCCCAATACAAAGAGCAGGTAATGTGGAAAACACACAGGAACAGGAACAGCACTTCTGATGTCTCACCACTTCTTGAAGCCAATTTCAGTCCCTTGAGGCTCTGGAATCTCCTGCTCCAGAGGGGCTTTGATGCCTGTCAAGAGCCCCATAGCATTTTGGTGTCACCAACTCACACAGAGTATCCCTAAATCCCTATCAGATTGAAGTATCTGCAGCAGCCAGAGGCAAGGAGTTCTCCGGCTCAGCCCAACAGTCCATCATGGTCTCCTTCTCCTTTGGATCTGTTGCTTGTCCTTTGGCTTTGGCTTTGGCTAAGAAAATCAACATCTATTGACCCTTGTCATGGAATCATGGAATGGTTTGGGTGGGAAAGGACCTTAAAGATCATTCAATCCCGTCCCCTGCCAAGGACAGGGACACCTTCCACTAGCCCATGTTGCTCCAAGCCCCATCCAACTTTGCCTGGGACACTTCCAGCAATGGGGCAGCCACAGCTTCTCTCAGCAGCCTGTACCAGCACCTCACCACTCTCACAGGGAAGAATTTCTTCCCAATATCCCATCTAACCCTGCCCTCTGGCAGTGAAAATTAATTTCCCCTTGTCATGTCACTCTTTGTTCAAAGTTCCTCTCCAGCTCTCCTAGAGCCCCTTTAGGCACTGGAAGGCACTCTCAGGTCTCCCTGGAGCCTTCTCTTCTCCAGGCTGAACACCCCCAGCTCTCCCAGCATGTCTCTAGAGCAGAGGGGATCTAGCCCCATTATCTGTTACAGCATCACTTCACACATTCTAGAAGTTTGTTATCATTATTTGGCATTTCATTAAGTTCTCTGCTATACTAAGCGATCATTCCATGAAATCACATCCATAAATTTAGAAGTATCAAGAACACCACTCATGATCAGAACTGTTTGAATCAAACCTGCAAACTTGAGTTCCTCCCCAAGAAATCCTTCTCTTAATACAGTGGCTGGGGCAAGAATGAGCACAGACACACACAGAAGGGTATGGAAAAAATCTCCTGAGTTGGAAGGGACCCACAAGCTCCTGGCCCTGCCCCAAGAATCCCACAGAAAGAAGGAGGTATGGGTACCCTGGCTCTTTGGCACTCTCTTTCACACACTAATTTGGTCTGGTGGTTGGGTTTTGCAGGAGGAAGCTGCAGGAGAACAGAAGGCAGCTCTGTGCCTGTTTGCAGTAACTCCTCCTATGCTTGGGGGCAGTGGATAAAGGAGAGCACGAAGCAGCTTGTTGGAAACTTAAAAAGTGAGAGATGAAGGCTGATAGAATGGGCTGATGAGAGGCAAGATTGAGGTCTACTCCACCCGTCTGTCTGGGCTGTCCCAAAGACACTGCGTTGGCTGCTGCTGCACCAGTGCATGGAGAGTCCTTAATGGAGTCACTCCCCTCCTTGGCCAAGAAACCACGAGCGGGTGAGGAACAGGCAGAGAGGAATGAGCATGCAGACCTCGGGAATCCCCGTGCTATTATCAAGGAGGTTTTGAGGTGGGAGTCTCCAAGGGAAATATCCCTTTGGTTTGGCCTGATGTCTGCTTCTGTTCCCAGCAGTGTAACTGGGAGTGACTTTACTGACTGTGATACCTGTCACACACATTCGGTTTTGTGACCCCCAAAAGCTGTCAGACTCCCTTAATACTGGGAAGAGTGAGCACTGATGTGATCACAGCCTGCAGCTGCCTCCACACAGAAAAACACTCAACCATACGGAATACTTAATGCAAGGAAAAGTGGCTGACAGATGAAATTTGATATAGAAACTCCCCCTTTACCTCTGGATTCGCACTAAGAGCAGAAACTGAGAAAAGCACAGACCTGTTGACTTCGACAGCATTTGCTCCCTGTCCATATTATGTTCTGTTCTGATGAACTTTTGTTGTTTTTTTCCTAACAGAGCAGTAGGAAATCACAATTTCAGCCATGCTGTGATCACCACAAAGCCCTATAGATTAAAATAAATAACAGGACCTGCTTTTCTCCTAAGCCTTTCTGCCAGGTGTGAATCAAGGGTGCTGGGCTGTGTTTGCCCAGTCTTAGCAAAAAGGAACTGGCTCAGCATTCCCTTTCTCTCTCATCTGCTGTGCCTGGTGCCAGCCCTACTGATGCCTCAGCACCTGGGGCTGGCTCCATCTACCTCCTTGGTGCTGACTCCAGTGCTTGTTGTTACGTGTTCTGCCTGCATAGCCAGTTCCCAGGCTGCCTTGCTCAGGTGATCCTTTCCCTGGCTGGACCTGCTCCGCTGCTTTGGGACACTCCCAGGAGCTGAGGCTGCTGAAGGTCTGTAGGCACCAAGGAAGGAACTGCCTGGGAGGAAGCAGGGCTGGATCCCTTTGTCTGGAAAGGGCTGGGAAGACCTAATCTCTGCCCCAGACTGCTTATGTGCAAGTACAGGGCTTAAACACCTCGTCTTTTCACTGCCCTGGATACCACCAAGAAGAAAAAGGCAGCACAGAGTATTCTTTAGCCCACACTCTGCACAGCCAGCCACAAACCCCTCCATGCTATCAATGCTTGAAGGACTTCCACACCCTGGGCAAGAAATGAATCAAGGCAAATTTGATCCTTTTGATGGGCCTCAGCTGGCCCATATACCATGTTTAATGGCATCACTAATGTCTCTTAGGGTAGGCTGTAAAAAAAAAAAAATCATGTTTTCAAATGTCTCAACATAGGAAGTTCAGAAATCATTTTTAAAAAAGGTTATTTGGCCTGAAAAAATAGAAAAGATCCTGTGGAGGGCTGGGTTTAGGACAGGACAACAATTCCTGAGGTAAAACGACTGGAGCAGACATGGCGACAATGAGACATGGAAAGTGTTGGTTTGCTCTCAAGAAAACATTGTACTTGGTAAACGATGTGGGGAGGGACCTGTCTCCTGGAATATGGTTTAAGGTGTGAGGTTTTTAATTCTGCATGGTGATGGAAGGACAACCAGTGCTTTCTCATCTTGCTGCAGCAGAGGAAGAACCTGTATGAACAGCGAGACTGGCTCGTCCTCTCCAGAAGCTGTTCCTGCATGTGCTCGCTTTCCATACTAAGGGTTGGACTCCTCCTGAAAAGGATCTCTTAGGGTAAGGCCTCTCACTTGCCAGTTTCACAGTGTTACAGCACTTGTAGTTTTGAAGTGTACCGCAGGATTTCCTGCTTTAGCCAGAGCAAATGGCCATGGAATTGTACAAGAGCTGGGGCAAAGAGAAAACTGGCCAGAGAAGCTGTGGCTGCCCCATCCCTGAAAGTGTTCAAGGCCAGGTTGGACAGGGCTTGAAGCAACCTGGTCCAGTGGAAGGTGTCCCTGCCCATGGCAGGAGAGTTGGAACAAGATGGTCTTTAAAGTCCCTTCCCACCATTTTATAAGTCCATGAAAATGGATGCTGGACACCTTCCCATGAACTGCTCTTCTCACCAAGGAGGGCTCAGGCATGTTCCCCAGAACAGCATGGTGAAATGTGGGCAATAAACTGGATTAGATCCTTTTTTAGGTAGAACTACCTCTGCCAAGTCCTAATCCTTATTTTTCCTCTTTCCATTCTCCATTTTCTGCTGAGTCTTGCTATGTTCTCATTCTCAATATCCTCTCAGTTTCAGGTAGTAGGCTCAAAGCCTGAGTTACTGTTAAAATTTCGGATTTCAATTTGTTATTCCTGTTACAATGCCATGTACGGCACCACAGGCCTTTTCTTTTGGTCATCTGATGAGCTGATCACTCCATGCTAATACTCTGAGTGAATGTCACCCCATTTTTTCACTCCCGACAGTCTTATATGGATCTCAGTCATCATTAAAAAAAAGACAGCATGTCTGCCTGCTGCAGTCTGGGAGTTTCATTTCATCAGAAGTCATGGCCATCAGATGAGAAATTGCTTCAATTAATCAATTATTCACTGAGCTTCCAGAGATCACAGCATGTTCACACTTGTAGTAGCTGAACCTGATAAATGGCTCCATAAATTCTTTCTGTGTCTCAGGTGAGTAAGGAATGTCCTGAATGCTGCAGACATGTGGCAGAGTGGAACTGAGAGCCTGGTCTGCATCTCAAACACCCACTGGACTCTCACTCACCTCTGCTTACCAGTGCAAGGGATCCCACAGAACATTCCTTGCTGCACAATCAGGAAATTGGCCAGACATTTGGAATGTCCAGGGGATCTTCCTGCAGGTCAGAGGAAGGGAAAAGTGGCAGAAAAATTACATTGTAATTTTCCTTGTGAAGTGGTTATTGAGACACCTTCAATGTCACAGCATAGCAGCCTATCATGCATGTCAACACGTCACCCTTCACTGTCCGGTGCAATGAGGGTATGGGGTAGATGGGGAAATCTGAGCTGTGGGGAGTTACCAGGACATAACGTGATCTTTACAGCTGCTGGAAATGAAATATCATCCTGCATGCAAAAGTGGTCTCTTAGAGAGCAGATTACTTGAATAATCATGGAATCATGGCATCCTTTGTGTTGGAAAAGCCCTATAAGCCTATCAAGTCCAACCACTCCCCCAGCAATGCCAAGGCCACTACTAACTCATGTCCCCAGGCACCACATCTATGACAGCAATGCTCATGCCACACTCTCTCCTTCACCCAATGCCTTTCCCTGGATTTTAGTCACAAGATAAAAGATATAACCAAGTCTGAACCAGAAAACTTCAAGAAAAGGACAAACAAGTGCAAGGTCTAATTTGGTGAAGGAGAATCACATTCTGCCTTTGGCTTTTATTTCCCCTACATCCTGATTTTAGAAATGCACTCATCAAACTCTCTTCCTCATTAGGCCTACAAAAATCCAGTATGTAGGGCCTCATAAGCAGTCCAGAAATGTTCCATGTAACTATAAAATGCAAAGACGTCCAATTCTGCAAGGTTTGGAGGTGTATATCAGTTGCTTGGGAAGTTGTGATTGTCGGAAATATTATGTCTGAAAAATCATGGGTCAATCTGTCCTGAGCCACGACCCTGCTCTGGCATAAACATAGACTGTGGCATGTGACATTTCCACATTAACAGAATCTCAGAATCAGAGACTGGCTGGGGAGGTGGGGAAGGGATTTTCAAGCCCACCTTGTTCCACTCCCTGCCATGGGCAGGGACACCTTCCTCTAGACCAGGTTGCTCCTAGCCCCAGCCTGGCCTTGAACACTTCCAGGGATGGGGCAGCCACAACTTTTTCCTTTGACATGCAATTTCCCCTAAGCCACACAAAGAGCATAACTTTTTTTGCCCCCTCTGAATACTGCTATTCCCACTGCCAGGTGACAGCAAATCTCTCTCTCTTCATCACTCAACTCTAAAGCCCCTCAGGTAAACAGGAGTGAGAACAAAATCTAAACAACCTTATCTCCCCAAACTACAGCCTCCTTGTGTCCCTCTAATGGGGTTGGGGCATGCTGTGGTCTTCTGCCTCCTGATCCAGGCAAAATATGTGCACAAAGAACTGAGATGCCGTGTTTGGCCATCCTGTCACTGTCACTGCTCTGGTTTGGGGTAGTTTGCTGTTACTGACATATTTTTGGCCTCTCTTGCAGCTGAGCTTATTGCAGCTTTCACAAATTAGATGTTTTTGGCAGCAGAAGGATTTGATCAGCAGTTCTGTCCCTTCACAGGTGCCTCTTTCCGCTCTAACTGTCCTAGAAGATGGAGAACCTGGTCCTCAGGCCAGGAAAGAGCCATAATTGACCCCTGTTGACCTCAGCCAATTTAGAGTGAGGAACATGGGACCGTGCCCTTCCTCTGCTCACACACAAATCCTAAGGTCTGTCAGGCTCACGCCTGTGGAAAACTCAGTGAATGTCAGCATGTGTGCCTGTGCATGCGTGTCCACGCAGAGCGGTCAGTGGCCCTGCCTGTATGTGCACGGCTGTGTCAGAGCTCACAGGCCATGGTGGTGCCCCGCTGCACACCCAACCCATGTGTGCAGAGAGCACGGCTCTTGCACACTGCAGATGGCAGCCCTCCCTCCCAGCATGACCACCGGTGACATCCCCTCTGTCCCAATCTCCTAACCACACATCCCTACAGCATTCCTGATCCAAGGAGGCCAGCTCAGGCTCTGTCATGGGGAGCTGAGTCAGGCTGCAAGACTCTTCCCAAAGACTGAGGCTGAATTTGGGAATATCCGCTCCTTGGGGATTTCTCAAAGGGGATAGAACACTGTCATATGAAACATTCAGTGAGCAGTTTTGATCTGAGGATGGATGGGTCCCTTCCCTTGCCATCCACAATCCCTGCTGCCAGCACTGGAAAATTCCAGATCCCTTCCCTCACCATCCCCAGTCCCTGCTGCCAGTGCTGTGGCATTCTCCCTCCCCAGTTGTTTCTCCCATCTTCTCCCGCGTCTCTCCCTTCTCCCCATCATGGCGTGACTGGGAGCTCCTGCCACTGGAGCCTTCCTGCGTAGAAGCGGCCACCTCTGGCCCACAGAAAGTCTGCGGAACTCCCTGGCCCAGATCCTGGATGCCCTGCCCTGTGCACAGGAGCAAGACAGCCCCTCCCCAGCCCTTGCCTTCCACCTCACGCAGCCATGCAGGTACCCTGTAGGTACCTGCTCTTCTCCTACCTTGCCAGGGGAGCCGGGCTGGTGGTGGGTCACTCTGGCTCAGGCGGCCATGCAGGTACCTACGAGGTCCCTGCCCTTCTCCTCCCTTCCCAGGTGAGCCCGGGCAGGTAGTGGGTCACTCTCTGCTCACCTAGACGTGCCTGCAACCTGATTCACCTGGGAGCCAGGAGAGCGAGGCTCCACCCAGGGCAGAGCGGGGGTGAGTAAGAGCGAGCGAAAGGCAAACTGTGGAGAGCTGTTCCCTCCCCAGGCGCGCAGGGAGCCAGAGATAAGGGCTGTGCATTCCTGAGCCGCCGGAGGCCTCTCCCTTCCGTCTGCCCCGAGCCTGTCAGACCAGCTCGGGCCGGGAGCGAGGCCGGGCAGGGCCCCAGGCACGGACCCCCGGCCCAGACCCGGGCCCGGCACGGCCCTGGGCCCCGACCTTGGCCCCAGGGACGGGGCATTTGGTCTCTCGGGCCTTTCTCGTGCTCTGGGTCTGCTCGGGCCGGACGAGCAGCAGCTCCTGGGCAGGGGCACGGCGGCAGCAGGCGGGGCCGGGGGCAGCAGCACCACTGGGGTCGGGGTTAGGGTCGGGGTTGGGGTCGGGATTGGGGTCGGGGTTGGGGTCGGGGTCGGGGTCGGGGTTAGGGTCGGGATTGGGGTCGGGGTTGGGGTCAGCGTAGCCGCAGCTGCCCAGCGGCGGGGCTGCCGTGAGGGGGCTCTGGGGCCGCACCGAGGCCTCCCGGCCCAGGCCTGTCGCTGTCCCCCTCCCCGAGCCGAGGCCCCGCGGGCGGGGAAGGGTTAAGCGAGATTCCCCGCAGCCCCGGGCGTGGCAGCGCCTGTTCCACCTGTCATGTCCCAGCTCGTCCCGGCCGGCAGCCGCAGCCGCCGCCGCGAGGGCCGGGCCGGGCCGGGCAGGGCCAGCGGTGAGTCAGGCCGGGCGGGGGCGGCGCGGGGAGCGGGCCCGGGCCGGGGGCGCTGGCGGAGGGACCGGCCCCCTGTGCCGGCACCGCTGAGGCACCGCCAGCCCGGCGGGCAGGTTTGGCCCCCTCACGATAAGAAAGACATCGAGGGGCTGGAGCGTGTCCAGAAATGGGAAAGGAGCTGGGAAGGGTCTGGAGCAGCAGGAGGGGCTGAGGGAGCTGGGGGGGCTCAGCCTGGAGAAAAGGAGGCTCAGGGGGAACCTTCTGGCTCTGCAATCCCTGCCAGGAGGGGGGAGCTGAGTGGGAATTGGGCTCTGCTCCCAGGAACAGGGACAGGACAGGGGAAATGGCCTCAGGCTGGGCCAGGGGAGGGTCACTAGAAATTCTTTCTTGTAAAGGGCGTTCCAGCCTTGGCACAGGTCGCCCATGGCAGGGGTGGAGTCCCTGTCTCTGAGGGGATTTAACAGCTGTGTGGATGTGGCACCTGGGGTGTGATTAGTGCTGATCTCGGCAGTGCTGGGGGAACAGCTGGACTGTGATTACCATCGAATCATGGAATGGTTTAGGTGGGAAGGAACCTTAAAACTCATCCAGTTCCACCCCCTGCCAAGGGCAGGGACACCTTCCACCAGACCAGGTTGCTCCAAGACCCGTTCAGCCTGGCCTAGAACAATTCCAGGGATGGGGCAGCCACAGCTTCTCTGGGCAACCTGTGCCAGGGCATCACGACCCTCACAGAGAAGAATTTCTTCCCAATATCCCATCTAACCCTGCCCTCTCGCTGTGGGAAGCCATTCCCTTTTGTCCTGTCACTCCAGGCCCTTGTCTAAAGTCCCTCTCCAGCTCTCTTGGAGCCCCTTCAGGCACTGGAATCATAAACAATTCATCAGCTCCTTGGCTTCTCTTCTTGTGGACAGAGCACTTCTGCTCTCTAATGGAACGTAGTATTTTCTTTGATTATGTACATCTTTGAGATAATGCCTTTTTTGTCATCAGATAACTGCAAAGGATCTGTTTTGAGGCCCCAAAATTGATGACATTGCTGGTAGGGTCGTGGTTATGATACAGGTATTTAAGGCAGGATTTATCAGACTGAACATTGCTGACTACTATGGAGGTGGCTGCCATCAGGGCCAGCTATCCCATATATTTTGGAATGGTGTCACTATATCCATGGGTGCAGTTCAGACCTTCCAAACCAAATTGTGGCTGAATCTCACTGGGTACAAGGGAGCCAAGCCATCTATCTGATATCTCAGATACAATTTAGGTGGGATAAGCAGAACTCCTAGTCTGAAGCTGCAATTCAGAACAAGATGAACCCATACTGCCTGTAAGGAAAGTCAGTTTCAATATGAGTTTGGGGCTTTTCCTTATATGGTACTGACACATAAGCTGGTGAAATTCCTCAGAAAGTCAAGCCTAAACTGTCTAATTTTTCTACAAGGTTTCAATGTGTGGCTTTACAATCCTTTTATTCTTTAAATAATGATGATTTGTAATAGAGTCTAAAATGACTTGTAAAGGCACTTAAAATCTGTGTGAACTTTGGATCTAGATTCTATCAGCCAGCAAGGGCCTGTGTGAGTTATTCTGGGATGCTGTTATTTGAGGGAAATCCCAGTGAAAACACATTGGCCTTCAGTCTGCGGTCAGAACAACTCCCTACACTCGTGTTTCAGCCTTTATGTCACACCATACATAGAATTTAATCTACTTCATTAAGTGTCATAACTTGCATTTCACTAAAGTATTTCTCAGTAATGTCACTACAATTATCATCGGTCAGTCTTATCTTTATTAAACAGAACATTTGAAAACTGTTTTGCCCATCATTTCATTTGTGTATCATTTCCACTGTATTTGTGGACATTTATTGTTCCAGCTTTTCAAAACTTACATTCAAATCTGATTATGAAACTGGACAATTTTACTTTCAGTTTCATATTGCTGTATACACAACTAAATGACCAACATTTTATGAGAGTACGTTTGACTTCTCTGGAGCCAGTTTCTGTTGCACTCCTGAGTGAAAATTACCTGGAATAGCTGATTTCAAAGCTATTTCCAACAAAATAAAAAGGCCTTAGTCATCACACTATAACGAAATGGGGTCACCTGCATCTTTCCACTTGGGAATTAGTAATAAAATGTTGCTGCTTTTTCTGTTCTGAAGGTTGGTTGTGTTTATTTTCCTGTTCTATTTCCAAAGCAATATTGGTTATTTTACAGAATCCTCATTCATAAATGTAGTGTACATGTGTAAATGGTGTTTGTTTGGTTTTCACTAATTACAGTGTGTGTTTGCATTGTTACACTGGATTAGGGCAGTAATCTGGGTAATTACTGTTTGTCACCAGTGTCTTACCAGCCTCCTTCTGCCACAGTCTGCAAACAAGGGACACTAGTGCCCCAGATTGCTGATCTCTGGGTTAATGATATGGGATAAAACAAAGGTGTGGAATGAGTGTGAGACCGAATTTCAGATTGTGGCAGCTGCTCCAGCTGTGACAGAGCCAGCAGGGCATGGCAGTGAACACCTTGAACATGTGGGCAGCTGAGGGGGCTTTGCTGCATTGCTGTCCTCAAGAACCAACCCAGCCCACAGGTGTCAGTCAGGGCATGCTGGGGTACGGCTGTGGCCCCCAGTTTTGGCAGCAGCCTTAACAGGAGCACTGTGAGGAGTCCCAGCAGCAGTCAGGAGAGGATTGCACAAATCTGTGTCCTCAAGTGCCACAGAATTCAACAAACATAGATATGGCACTTGAGGACATGGTTTAATGGTGAACATGGTGGTGGTGCTGGGTTGGTGGTTGGACTCCATGAACTTAAAGGTCTTTTCCAACCATAATGATTCTGTGATTCCATGATTCTAAAACTGAACCATGGAAATCTGATGGGAGCTTGGCTTTCAGCTTTCAACTGAAAGACATTAGGTTTAGACTGGATATTGGAAAGAAATTCTTCTCTGCAAGGGTGGTGAAGTCCTGGCACAAGTTCCCCAGAGAAGCTGTGGCTGCCCTATCCCTGGGAGTGTTCCAGGACAGGTTGGACAGGGCTTGGAGCAGCCTGGTCTAATGGAAGGTGTCCCTGCCCATGGCAGGGAGTGGGACTGAATGGGCTTTGAGGTCCCTTCCCACCCAAGCCATTCCATGATTCTGTGATTATCACACTTTGCCCCTGGCTCCATCCACCAAGGAGCCGTCAGCCCTCTATGATCACCGACAGAGTACAAGGAACAGACACATTACCTGCCCCAAAGGCGCCATGAAGAGAGACAAGGTGACCTGGAGAACAGGAACTCGTTCTTGGAATCACTTCTTTAGCAGTGCAGATCCCTGGGCTCTTTGATAATGGAGAAGGCAGTGAATCCTCCCCTTGACTCCACACTGGTGACTCACCCTGGCTGCCACTCTAGGTTTGATCTGTTCAGGCTCTGCATTTGTACATATCAGATTGTCTGGGTTAAGTGCAGCTTTGCTTTCTCCCTGTATCTGTCTGCTCTGAAGCTGTTTAACATGATCTGCCTGTTTGGATGCCAACTCAGTATCAAGAAGTCCCAGGTACTGACTGGCACTGAGCACTGAGCTGAGTTTTTCTGCAGTGACCACACGCTCAGTGTGTCCTTGAACTCAGAGCCCCCAGTCCTGATTCACACACCCTGCTGTACTGACAGCAGTGGAGAAGTCTCCTCAGTGGTCACACAAGTCATTGCCCTCTAGTTCTTCACAGTGACTTTTTATTGTAAAGAACCTTGGAGAAATCCCACATTATTCTAACAAGCAGCACCAACATCTGAACTGAACTGTGGGAGTGGGAACAGAAATACAGTCTTGCACAGTTTCACTATTAGAAACTGTTCATTTTTTTTTAGTGAAAACTGCCTTAAATTAATGGGGTAAATGGGGAATAACCTGGGAAGAATCACTGTTGTATTTGTACTGCAGCACTGTTAGAGTACCACAGGGGCAGCTGGGGGGGGATGTGTGTGTGTTGTTGGGTTTTGCTGGGTTTTTTTCCTCACCAGTGTTCAGCTCCAATGGCCATCGTTTCTTTCTGGGGAAAAACGCAGGAGTGACCTAAAGGAGGTCCTTGGGATGAGGTCACTTGGTCTTAACCTGTGACTGAGCTGGAGAGTCCTCGCTGCAGACAGGGGATTCAGGACACCCAGTAAGAACTGGTTAAGGGAAAACCCGTTATCTGCTTGGCTGGGCCCGCGAGCGCCTCCCCACGGGAACAGGGATCTCCGCGGCGGGGCCCAGCCCTGCGCTGTCAGCGTCTTCAGCCACAGGAGCCACATGTTACTTTCTAATCCACACAGTATTTATACAAACCAGTACTGTAAAGACAAACAGATTTGCCACTCAGATGCACGGCGTCTCCTCTGTCCTCCCTGAAAAGAGAAACAGCCTCGCTGCGCAGCGAGTCCTGCTTTAGAATGTTGCTTTAAGGGAATTACATAGCTGAGAATTTTGCAGAACTGCAGGTAAATGGCTTCTGTAGGCGAAGAAACTGCACCTCTTTATTGTCGGGGGCGCAGGACGGGCCCGAGCCCTCCAGCTGCACCGCCCGGAGCTCCCGGAGCCGCTCGAACCCGCCGGCAGCAAACGCGGCCCGAGCGCAGCGCGGCCGGACCGCCCGCCCCGGGATCCGCCCTGCCCGCCCCTCCCCGCCCCGGGATCCGCCCTGCCTTCCCCTCCCCGCCCCGGGATCCGCCCTGCCCGCCCCTCCCCGCCCCGGGATCCG
>JAWWTY010000068.1:4634390-4735476 GCA_035222235.1 Margarornis squamiger | reverse complement strand
CCCCGCCCTCCCCGCCCCGCCCCGGGATCCGCCCTGCCCTCCTCGTCGCGCCCCGCCTGCGTCACTTCCGGCGTCACGTGACCGCGCGGCGGGTGCGGCCGAGCCGGGCCTGGCGCTGTTTGGCTCGGGCGCTGCTCGTGGGGCCCGCTCGGCCCCCGGTCCCTCTGCCCGCCAGGGACCCGCAGCTCCTCCCGACCGCCCGCCGACTCAGTTAATGCACGTCGATCACGGAGACACCCGCGCGGTGCGGCTGAAAAGGGCCCCGTGCACCGTGACCCCGAGCCCGGCCCGGCGGGCAGCTGCTCCCTCTGTGCAGGACGGACGGTCCGGCTCTGCCCTGGGCACCTCGTTCAGGAGGATCCTGGGAGAGACACGGTCCAAAGCTTTGCTGAATTTAAAACGTTGCCTGCTGGCTTCCCTCAGCGCCCCCCAGCGGGTGACCTCCTCACGTGCGGGAGTGGAGCTGGTTATCAGCGGGTCGGACGGGACTTCGCTCCCTGCCCGGAATGGCTGTGGCTGCCCTGCCCTGGAAGGGTTTAAGGCCAGGTTGGACGGGGCTTGGAACAACCTGGTCAACTGGTGGAAGGTGTCCCTGCCCGTGGCAGGGGGTGGCACTGACTGATCTTGAAGGTGCCTCCAACCCAAACCATTCTGAGATCTGTGAACCCGTGCTGGGAAATGTTACCGCCCACTCCTGTCCCGTTTCACCCAGAAGTGCCGTAGTTCTCAGGTCGCTTTGGCCAGATAATGATTGCCCAGTCCTTTAATTCAGTTAATGAGATGCTCCTTTCCTGTGGTTATGATGTGGATACATTCATAATATTTGAGAATTGGTGAGGTGAGGACACCAATGCAGGGAAACATCCATGTAGGAATGTTCATTGCCACGCCTGTGCCCTGGGAACATCCCTGTACACTGAACGCCTTATAAAACTCTGGTTTCTGTTGGGCTGGGGTTTTTCCTTTCGTCCAAAGTGTGCAAAATTAAATAACTGACTCCTGTAAATGTTGTTTCTTCCATGGGAAATGGCTGGAGGTGTTTGTTTGCTTCTGCCTGTCCTCGGAGAGTGGAAAAATGGGTAATGTGAAAAAAGAATGTGAAGTTGTATCATCCCACACGTATTTGTGCTGGCCTCCTGCAGGGACCCAGAGCAGCACTTTGGGTACCCCAAGTAAATCCTTCTCAGCTGGATCTCGTGGAGTGCAGGAATTGCTCATACAGCAAAAACTGAGGGGGTGAAGCAGCTGATAGTCTTGTAAGGTCCAGAACTTTTCTGCAGTGTCTGTGCTAAGGTTACTTTTTTAAGTGGAGGTCCATTGGGAAAGGCTCAGCCAGTATCAAAGGAGCCCGTCTGTGTCCCATCTGTTTCCATCCCTGCTAGTTGGGGTTAGAGTGAGTGATGACTTTGTAATAAAACTTGAAAAAATGTTTCTGACAGCAGCACTGGGACTGTCCCTGTGCCCAGTTCAGGTGTCACCAGGTTAGATGGGTGTCTCCTACCACTGTCTAAAGTGATTTATAACCAGTGAATCATGGAATCATAATTCTCTGATTCTGTGACTGTCCCAGGGTCTAAAGGTGGAGTCGCCTCTCACCTCCCTCATCACTTAAGCTGTATTTATGGTGTTTTCTCTGAGGGAGGGGAAACAGTGAAGATACAGTCAATGTCAATTCATGTTTAGGTGGTTTGAGTGGCTTTAGTTGCTCATGTGAAGCATGTACAGCTTTTGATTCATTAATATGTGTGGGGGCATAAAAAGTAGTATATATTTTGGAGTTAATGAAGGGAAATTCAGCTCTCCGTGGGTCATTCATAGAATCATAGAATCATGGAACCACAGAATGGTTTGTGTGGGAAGGCACCTTAAAACCCATCCAGTCCCACTCCCTGCTATGGGCAGGGACACCTTCCACTAGCCCAGGTTGCTTCAGGCCCCATCCAACCCAGCCTTCTCTGGGCAACCTGTGCCAGGACCTCACTGTCCTCACAGGGGAGAATTGCTTCCCAACATCCCATGTAACCCTGCCTTCTGGCAGTGGGAAGCCATCCCCCCATGTCCTCTCACACCAGCCCCTTGATCAAAGAAGAAAAGGCTTTGAGGAGACCTCAGAATCCCTTCCAGTGCCTAAAGGGGCTTCCAAGAGAGCTGGAGAGGGACTACGGACAAGGACATGTGATTTGATGATTATAAGATCTGTGTCTTAGAAGAAACCCCAGTAATGAATTTGATTCTCTCATACAGGGGCTGAGACATCAGGACATGAGACAGCGAGGATGCAACATGAAGAGCTGCCAGGGAGGTACCAGGGCGAGAAGCTGAGAAAACCTAAATAAAACCTGTAAATAAATAATCTTCACTGATGATGCTCTTGTGTTCGCTTTTGTCTGAAGGGGTAAGTACTGCCCATATGCTAATCAGGGTGCAGTTGTGGTAGGGAAATTATCTGCACAAGGAGACAAACCTGGTAGTAAATCTGGCCCAAGGAAACTCAGTGTGGAGGAAACAGCTACATTAAACCCAGGAAAGGACCTGTGTATTGAGCCTGTGTAAGGCTGAACCCCCCATGGTGACCGAGGTCAAGGCTGTTCCTGAGGTACCATGTGGCACAGCTAAGGCCTCTTCTCCAGCTGTATCTGTTGCACAGGGGGGAGAATGAGGCTGAGGTCTGGCAGTACCCTGGCTCTAGGAAAAGGAAGTCCACCCTCTCCCTGCTGAGGCTGTTCCTCTTTCCCTCCCCATCCAGTAACTCAGACCAAGGAAAACCTGTTTGAGCTATAGAAATGGTGTTGGTTTTTACCAGTCAAACTGTTACCTTTAAAAACTTTAATAATGTAAACAAAATAGTGTTGGGGTATTTTTTTTAAACAGATCCAAGTAAGGAAAGCCAAGAGACTGAAGATCTTGCTGGTATCCTGCTGGTATCACTGTGTTTCATACTGGGTTTTTTCCTATCCCTGAATTTTGATATTCTCACAGCTGGCATCGATTTGGGTGAGCATTAATTTCTGCTCCCAAAAGCAGGAAAATCAGGGGCATCTTTGCACCACCAAAGTGTTGGTACCAAAGTTTCACACTTCACACAGGGCAAACCACAGTGACTAAAGGCTCTAAAATGTAAAGTAAACTTTATTATCCTTGAACCACAAAATAGATTTCTTTGGTTGTACAAATTTCACTAGTTACAGTCTTGATGCGCTAATTTTCCCTCAGAGTCTCTCAGGAGAGAATGGGAAAGAACACAGAGCCTGGCACCAGGTACCGCACAGGGAAAGGAGAGAAGAATCACAAGTTAGTCACCAAAACCCAGCCAGGATTGTTCCAAAACTGCTGTTGTTAAAAAGCAAATGCTAAAATTAGATTTAAAAAGGAAAAGCTCAAATTGCTGATGATGGAAGCAGCCACGGCTGCAGTGTGAGATTATCAGAGTTCCCCCTTCGCAGATCTGTAAAATCAAAACATACGGCTTCAGTTAAAACGATCCACTGGATTTTGGCATGAAGGGAGAGGCTCAACTAAAAAACTGCACCCAAAAAACTGCATCCAGTTCTTTCCTTCAGCAAATGTACAAGCAGATGTGCCTGTCGCTGCCCAGCCACTGTGAGGCTCAAGGTCCGACCCTGGTCTTGCTGGGGAGTCAGAGAGCACCAATGGACGGGGAATGGGATCAGGCTGAGCTCAGACCTTCCTCCCGATTAGAGGCAGTGAAAAAAAACAGAAAAAAGAAAAGGGCTGCTTCCCCTCAGTAGTGGCAGCAGAGGTTGATGGCAGAGCTGGGAGCAGCAGCTGTGACCTCCATATTTGCAGAGCTCACATGACACAGAACCTGCTCACAGCCCTTGTTCCACATGTGGAAACCAGGACTCGCACCCATGACTCCACCCCCTCTCATTTTTCGTTTTCCTTTTTCCTCTTGCATGGGCAAACGTGCATTTTCCCTGTTCTCCACAGAAAGGGGCCTGAAGCCAACGAGCTGGCAAAGTGAAATTGTGTAGTTATTGCAAGGCACAGGCCAGCCCCATCCTGCTCTGTGGTGCTCCCAGTGCTCCCTGCCAGCCCCACGCCAGGCACCCCATGACACCCCACTCCACTTCAGAGCCAGCCATGGACACTGTGGACTCCCCACCAGTATTCCTACCTGTAAGACCCCGTAACTCCCAACCTGACCCCAGCAATGCCACGTCCTACCTGTCCCCAGTTCCTGAATCCTACCCACTAAGGTACTGCTGCCACACCTCCCATCTCTGCCACCATGTCCTATCCCAACTATCCTGCTCCCCATTGCTGTCACACACCCCCTAAACCCCTGCTACAGCTGTTGGCTCCGTCCCATTCCTGCCCCAGTTCACCAGTTCAGCCCCAGTGCTACAGAAGACAGACCCCAGTCTCCTCTGACACTTGTGTGCTTGTGGAGCTGCTCACACTATGTGTGACGCACAGCAACGTGTCCATCCAGGGAAGGACCTGTCCCCAGGACAGCACAAAGTCCCAGCAGGAGCAGTATCCCACCAGGACAGAGGCAGGTGACGTAGCGCTGGCCCAGGGTCTGCCGTGTTCCTTGAGCACAAAGTGTCAGTGGTAGAGGGAGGCACTTTGCTGGGATTCTGCAGGTTTTTTTTCTTTCATTTTTTTTGCCTCTAAGCTTCCCATTCCCCCACGCTCCCAAAGGGAAGTGAGGTGACACAGTGCAGGAGGTGGGAGGAGATGCTTTTTGGCAAAAGACTGAAAATTAAATAGGAGTAAAGGCAGGCTGGACCTTCCTCCTGATTCCCACCAGAGGAAAAGCTCCTTTTAACCACTACAAAAACCAAGTTGAGGCAGTAACAGCTGGAGCCCAACACACTCTCACGCTCCTACATTCTCCCTGTCCTACCCTTCCCCACACACAATATTTACAGGCTAACGAGCTGCCCATTGTCCTGCCCACCCCTCCTCTCCATCTGCCAGCAGTCAGTCCAGTGTTGTCCTGTTTTTCAGACATGCCCCAGTGCACTGTCGGGTGAGAAACAGGGTGGTTCACAGCCTCAGAGGAGTCAGTTGGCCACAGAGCTCCTGGGGTGCTCAGGTCCCACCCAGAGTCTGGAGGCGGCAGGGTGGCAGCCCGGTGCTGTCCCTGGAGCACAGGAAGCTCGGGAGGGCTGTGCCGGGTTAGTCCATTGCCCAGGTGTGTCGGGTCACCTACGTGGGGACAGCGGTCTCCAAACTGCGCCGGCTGTGTCGGAGCTTGCGCTTGCTGCTGTAAAGGGCCATGTCCTCCAGGGCTGAGGGAGTCGGTGCTGATGGATCCCGTGTTCCTAACATGTCCTCTTCCTCTGGCTGCCCATCCTGCTCCTGGGGAACTGCAAGGAGAGACGTTTTTGAAGAGAAAGCACTGGGTTAAATTAGGTAAGATATTGGGAAGGAACCCTTCCTGTGAGGGTGGTGAGGCCCTGGCACAGGCTGCCCAGAGAAGCTGTGGCTGCCCCACCTTGGAAGTGTTCCAGGCCAGGTTGGATGGGGCTTGGAGCAACCTGGTCTAGTGGAAGGTGTTACTGCTCAGGGCAGGAGGTGGAACTGGGTGATCTGTGAAGTCCCTTCCCACCCAAACCATCCTGTGGTTCTGTCAGCACTCAGCTGGCCCAGTTAATGCAGATGTTTAGGGTATCACAGGATCACCAACTGGTTTGGGTGGGAAGGGACCTTAAAGCTCATCTCGTTCCACCCCCTGCTCTGGGCAGGGACACCTCCCACTAGCCCAGGCTGCTCCATGTCCTGTCCAACCTCGCCTTGAACACTTCCAGGGAATGTTCCAGGGTATTTGCAGGTGCTAGATTTGGGACATCACTGAAGTCTCAGTGACTCACAGTAACCTTGTATCCAGAACTTTCTGGTGACCTGTAGCTCATATAGTGACCACTGTGGATCCTGGGAAGGAAGTCCCATGTGTGAGAAGACACCTGCCTCTAACACCTGCCATTCATTGAATGTGAGTGGAAGAGTTAAGCCTTAGGAAGAACTGAGTGTCCTGAAAGGCCTCTGCTTCCCAGACCATGGAGTCACCCTGACCCAGGTCTGCAGGGGCCTGAGGGGGTCCCCTCCGTCAGGGAGAGGGAGGAGCATCTTCAGTCACAGACTGCCCCCAGTTGGTCAGGAGTGCTTTAAACTTACTGGCATCATAGAGATGTAGTGTGATAGCTCCTGTGACTGGAGCATTGGAGGCTCTTCGGGATGGACAGGCAGAGGAGATGAGGTGGGGGTCACCCTCTCTGTCAGTGCCCAGCTGGGTGCATGGAACTGCACCCGGGGAGGGGTGAAGAGCCAACCAGGGCTCATGGGTCAGGACTGCAGGGACAGGTGACATTTCTGACCAGGAAGACTGAATGGATGAGGCCTCCATAGACAGAAAGGAGCAGCCTCATATTAGCAAGCCCTGGTCCTCATGGGGGGACTTCAACCACTCCAATATCTGTTGGAGGGACAACACAGAAGGGCATAGGCAATCCATGAGTTTCAAGTGCAAATGGGCTCCTGAGAAGCCTCTCTAAAGCCTTTGGATGTAGCAGAGAACCTCAGATAGAGAAATCCATGAAGACCTGTCAGATAAAAGGCTCACTCTGCTGAGTTGTGCCCAGTGTCCCACCCTCTCCTCCAAAGCCAGGCCAGTCAGCGGGGAGCCCTTCCCACTTTGTCCTGGTACTCCAGGCTCATGTCCAAAGTTCCTCTCCAGCTCTCCTAGAGCCCCTTTAGGCACTGGAAGGGGCTCTCAGGTCTCCCCAGAGCCTTCTCTTCTCCAGGCTGAACACTCCCAGCTCGCCCAGCCTGTCCAACCCCTTGACAGGACACTGGGATTGGGAAGCAGGTTATTGATTCCCGGACAAGGCAAATGGGTATAAAAGGAAGTCATGGGCACATGCAGGTAAAAATCCAGCCTGAGTGGGTGGGCAGGTGGAGGAGGAAATTCTGTGGCTTAGAGGGCAGTCAGTCCTTTTAGACCCTCTTAGGCTGGAATTGGCCAAAAGAGCTCCCAAACATGCAGGTTTAGTGATCCCCACGCAGCACACTGAGCTTTAAAAATGCTTGGATTGTTCCCTGGGCAAAGCCCTGTGTGAAACAAGCTGCCATGGGGTGGCTTTGGTGGGCAAATAAGTGGTTAAACCACAGGAAAAGGCCAGGAAGGTGCTACCTGCTGCCACAACACCCAGCAGCCAGGACTGTACACCAGGGTCAGTGTCTGGCAACTAATGAAGAGGAGTGAAGAAGAAGAAACCCACGACAAGACTGCATTGTGAGAAACTACTGATACCACCAAGCTGTATCAGGGAGTCAAATGGAGCTCAGCTACAACAAAGTGCATCACAATCCATGGAGTTCAGGGGGAAATGATGTGGAAGGGGAAATTTACTGCAAATGTGAATAGATTCAAGAAAGAAAGAACTCTAAAATCAAAGCCTCTGGTGTAGAAAGTGCAAACCCGCTGCCTGCTGCTGCCTGGAGCAGCTCTGGAAAGAATCACGTCCTGCTTTTCTTTTTTTACCTCCCTTTCTGGCATTCCCAGCGGCTCCCTTTGGACCCCGGATCGGCTACAGGATCTGGCACAACCTTGCACTGACTCAGAAAGTTAATTTTTACACTACTGGATGATGTGTAAACTCAATAAAAGGAATAGCACCCTGACTGCATAAGAAAAGGCACCACCCTTAAATGAGATGATGGTTCTGTAGGCACTGGAAGAGCTTTCTGCAGACACTGGCAACTTCCCAGCAATCCCATTTCACTTCTGAGGTTTAGGTATTGGAAAAGATGGGAGAACACAATTTAGAACACCCTCTCCTTCTGCACAAACCACACAGCTATGTCTGAGCACTGCAGGCAGCCCTGGTCTCCTCCTCTACCTTAGAAACAGCTGAAATAAAAAAGGTCCAGACAGGTGGGGGAATGATTCTCATAAAGAGGAACCAGGATTCCTCAGCCTGAAAAGAAGGGAATTGCTGTTATACTGGCTGACATGACTGGCAGACAGAGCAAGTGAGACACAGTTGCCCACTGCATCCCAGAAGGTCTAAGGGAATTATCATGAAATGACTAAAGTAGACAAAAAGCCTTGTTATGGAATTGGATGTCACAAAGCGTCATGAAAGGTTAAAAATATCTGGACAGTTTTTATAGAGGCTCATTCCACTGCTGATCCAGACACAACACTTGGCTCAAGACATGCCTATGCAATAGGTGATCCCAGAAAATTGAGAATATCTAGCTATGCAAGCTCATTTTTATCATTTCTTATGGTCTTACCCTAAGAACTGACTTCCAGACAAACACGATCCTGGTGTATCCTGAACCAGTACAGGCCTCTCTTACATGCTTCCCATCCTAAGAGAAATCAGGAAATACTGGAGGAGAGCACAGGCATTGCCACTGGTATGAATCTAGAGATTCCAGTTTTGTGAAATTTTGCCATTTTGGCAGGAAAGAATCTGTGAAATGCAAGTCTGGAGAAAAAAAGCATGGATGCAAGTCTTTGGAGTAAGGATGTGCCTGCAAAGGCTGGATGGGCATAAATGAGAGACATAAGAGGGTACAGAGAACATCTTTGGTTCCTCTGTGTGTATGAGCTGCCAAAGCTCATTATTCAGAAGCAAATAGGCCAGGCAGGATGAGGAGGCACCATTCCCATGGGAGCTGCTGCAGATACCAGACAGTGCAGGTGGTCAAAGACCAGGGGGACAAAAGCAGCTTCTCACATCCCATAAGCAGGTTTTCAGTAACAGTGTAACAGTTCTAAAGAAGATTTCTGGAACCTGACACTTACAGGCTTGGAAAGCAAAAGACTCTGGCTCCAGGTGATCTGGAAAAGTTGTGTCTTAACATGAGCACATTGCATGGTTCCACACTAGAAACGCTGCTCTGCAGTGCAGTAACCCCATAGCCTCATAGAAACCTTGAAATGAAAGTTTTTAATCACATTTAAGAGTCAATGACCATAAAGTCAGACCCAGAATGGAGGGAACTGTTTCTGCACGGACAAGAGGACAAAGGTGTGCTGGGAGAAGTGAGATGCCAATGCTTTCCTGCAGTTGGATATTCTCAGAGTTCCTGTTACAATGGTTTGCTAACACAAAGTTTTAGAATTGCTATGAGAACAATTCTGATTATGTTGGCTGGAATGCTGCACTGCCTGGAAGAGTGAGATGGGGTGGAGGTATCTAAAAAAACAGGAGAGCTTTGTCCCATCCCATCTGCCATTCTTGCTAGCTGATTTGGGAAAACCTGCACTTGTTTGGTGCCTCGCACACATCACAGGTGACTTAAAGATTACTTAAGGAGTAAGGATTGGGTTAAAAAACTCTCGACGAGCACCACTCTTTTCTTCCAGGCTTTCACCCCATGTGAGGGCCCAACAGAGCAGTTACAGGCAACAGTGAGGTCTGAAGGCCCTGAGCAATGGCCAGTGTTTCCCAGATCTACCCTGAGCTCCCACTTCCTGCACTGACTGAATGGATGACCTCATGACAATAATCCAGGGCTGAGATGATGACTCTGAGGGATGAAGAAGAGATGCTGTTCGCAGGAAAGTAAGTTTTTGTTGAGTCCTGAAGCAGAACCTCCTGAAAATGTCCCAGTCATGGATCAGCTGTCCAGGGTGCAGCCTGTACTCAGAAGGATTTGTCAAGATAAAAGAAACTGTTGGTTGTGTCAAATAAAGGGGGGAAACCTGCAAAACAGGTAGAAGCAAACCAGCACCAACTGTTGAAGAAACAAGAGTGGCCCTACAGAGCAGGTGGGCTCTGCTGAGCTCCACAGGGCGGCTACAGCCACTGCAATGAACTGGAGGATAGTCTGACCTGTCTGTTACAGCTGGGGACAGACAGACACACCCCAGCTGGACAGTCTGGAGATACAGCTGCAGAGCTTTAATTTCTCCTGATTGAGGTGACCATGACCACAGATCAACGAGTGTAACTCTGAGCCACCCAGCTACTAGAGCACCAAGTGCTTCAAGTCTGCACCAGGATGAATTTACCTGCACAATTTCCTCTCCAGCAAAAGGGGCAAAAGGCAGCCCCTGAACAACAGATATCATTCACCTCCAGCATGTGACATAGGTCAAAACTTCCCTGCCACATTCTACTGCCACTCTACTCCAGGGCATAAAACTGAAGAAAACCAGGCATGCTTGTTACACACCACACTGGGCAAATTAGTCATCACTAAAGCACAATGCAAATATCCTACCCAAAATGAATGTGGTGAGCGTGGAGTGATCATTCTAAAACAGACAAAACAGGACACTGTATCAAGTAGCAGAAGGTGAGGTCCTCAGCATGGTTCCATAAGCAAAGGGAAACCCTCTAGAACCGTGGTGGGAGCGAGTAGTACAGCGACAACTCTTTTGGCCATGCCTTACCTGAATTATTTCGGTCATCAACGTATCTGAGGTCATCGGCTGCATCAGGTGACTGGAAGAGAACAGCAAACGTGAGCATCCACCCCTGTAACACTTGTGCCAGGGAATTCCCCACCTCCAGCCTTCCAACACCCTATGGAGAACCTGCTGCCCTCAATGGTGCTGGCGCTGCCCCAGCTGAGGCATGGCCCTCAGAGAGGGCTCCTCATTCCAACACGAATCCCTCAGGCTCAAGTCAAGCACCCACCGCCTGCTATGTGTAGAGAGGAGAGGGAGTGACACAAAAGACAGAAAGTGTAAAGAGTGGAGAAAAAGGCTCTAAGCTGAAAGGGAGGAGATTTATATTGGATAGAAGGGAGAAATCCTTATCCGTGAGGCTGGTGAGGCCCTGGCACAGATTGCCCAAAGAAGCTGTAGCTGCCCCAGAGGTGTTCAAGGCCAGGTTGGACAGGGCTTGGAGCAATCTGGTCTAGTGGAAGGTGTCCCTGTCCGTGGCAGGGTGGTGGAATGAGAGGAGCTTTAAGGTTCCCTCCAAACCCAAAACTTCTACGAACTTCTGCAATGCTGAGAGAGGCCCACAGGCACTGCTTGAGGATTTGGAGGTGCAGACTCCTTTGGAGGCACCTTCTCAGCTGTATGAAGACCCAGTGTTACACTTGGGAAAATTTGGGTAGTCCAGAGCTGCCACGGGGCTTGAGCAACCAGTCCTCCAAGTTTCCTGCTATAGAACCTGAAGGAGGACACATCCCAAAGGAAGGGACTCTGAGAAAAAGATGAGTGACTTCCAAGGGCTGAGCAATACCACCAGGGAGAGGTGTCAGTGAAGAATAGACATCAAATCATGTAAAAGTGCCCAAGAATTCTCAAATCGCAGCTCTGCTGGAGCCAGCCTGGCTTTCGAACAACACCTTGGGTTGGGATCTTAGTGTCCCCACATTAAGCTGAAGACCAAGTGGCAGTGCTTGCTGGCTCTCTACACACAGGTATCTGCTTCACTTCCTTCATATAAAACTAAAAAAAAACCACCTAAAAACATTTAGACACAGGGTATCTGCTCAAATCAGCTGTCACAAATGCCATCAGTGACTGACTGACACAGGCAGTTACAGCTCCCAGCCCTGGGTGAGTGGCTCCAGTGGCCCCAGAGCAGGGGCTGGGGGTCAGGATCACCTCCAGAGCTGGGATTCCATGACAAAGCAGCTGAATGAGCTTATTTTAGGAAGGAGAAGCACCTCGCCACGGTGCGCACCCTCGGAACTGGGTGCTCACTCCCCAGCTCATTGACAGCAGACCTAGAACATGACAACTGACACCCTGCTGCTTTCCAGGCAGCATGCCAGACACATCCAGCTGGAAGTTCACATCTACTCCAATTTGCCTGTTGGTGGCAATCGTTTCTATAGCTTTGTCTTCCCTTTTAGTTCCCATCTTTCACTTAAAAATATTTCAGGAGTCATTCCGGTGAAGATGCAGCTGCTTTATAGCTGCAAAGCTTTTGTCATTCATTTTTAAGCCATCTGGACCAACTTTTTCCCAATTCCACTTGTCAGAAGCCTCCAATAAACCCTCAGTTTTCAGTAAGGCTGGTGTCACTGCCCCCATACATGCAGGGCCTCTGCAGAGGGTTTCCCCAAACTCCTCAGCCTCAACTCTTCATCAAATCAAGCCCTAACCAATGTAAAGGTGGCTCAGCATGCAGTTTATACCTGGATTTCGTAAACAGGTTTGGAGGAAGGAATAGCAGCAAATTCCCGGTAGTCAAACTTCTTTTCAGACATGGACTAGAAGGGACAGCCGAAGGGAAGAAACAGAGAAGAGAGTAAGGGGAGAGAAACGGATGGAGAAGCAGCAGCAAGCTGAGCAATCTATGCAGAGGGCACAGCAGCAGAAGAAGGACATCCATGGGGAGAGCCAGGAGCGCCTGAATCGAGCCTGGAACACTGGGCATCCCTGAGACACTGCCTTTGGAGCTGTTCTGGTGTCAGGAACAGGGGGTTCCAAGTCACAGTGGAAACATCATGTGCGTCAGTGAAATGCTCATGCACACCAAGTCAGGTAGGAAACCTCTCTTCATTGAGAAATTCATGGCAGGATTCTTGATAACTGCAGCACAGTCAGGCTTTCAATCCAGAGCTAGATTATGGTGTGACCTGTCAGGACCAGGTCCCCTCTGTGCAGCTGCTCCCATGCTTCCCCTGGTTTGTCTCACTAATTCTGACAATTCTGTGCAACAACGTCCCCTAGCATTTATACAGGGTTAGGAAAAGGAAAATGCTAGTTGCAGCTGAAGGTCTTTTTTATGCTGTTGAGGAAATATGGGGCCAAGGTCCCTGAAATGAAGTGAAAGGCCTTCTGAACCCAGGAAAAATAGTTCTGAACCCATGGAAAGGCCTGCTAAACCCAGGGAAAAGCTTTCTGACCATGGTGAAAGGCTTTCTGAACCTGGACAAAGGCTTTCTGAAACCAGGGAGGGGCTTTCTGAACATGAGGAATGGCTTTCTGACCCTAGGAAAAGGCTTTCTGACTATGGTGAAAAGCTTTCTGAACATAGAGGTGAAGAACCAAGGAAAGGATGACATAATAAAATGGGGAAAGAGAAAGCAGATGTTACATGGGAGCTGCAATAAAGGGTGCCTCTAGCCAGGGGTACAGCTGAGCTCCATCCACCACCCTCCTCACCATTCCCTGTACCGTGCAGCCAGGCCTGGTCAAGGACTGCGTGGGGACCCAGAGCCCAAGGCACAGCCCACACCCAGCTGAGTAACCAGGAAATCCAAGGATTTAGGCAAGGTGACAAAAGCAAGCTGAAGGATGTCATACCAGCCTTCCTGGGGAAGTGACGTTCCTGGGGCTGCAATCTGCAAGAGGTGACAGAAAAGCACAGTCAGTGACCAGCTGTGTGATATCCAACCCCTGTGAGCCTGCCCCTTTCACTCAGCAGCATTTCAGTGTGGTGAGACCACACTCAGGGCATACCCTGCCTTCTGCCTTCCCAACAAACACCTCTTCCCTGCTTATTCAGAAAGTCAGGATGCTGGTTGTGTTTCTGCACTGGTTGCCTGGAACCTCACCTCTACCTCAGGTGCTCTCACATGTTCTGCAGCTCAGGCCCAGCCCCTATACTGAGAGATGCTACATGCCCTCAAGGACTTTCCAGCTAGGCTGAAGGAGGGAATTGCTTCCCACAGCTCTGCTTCTGAGTAGGTTAAGCTCGAGGAGTACTGCTTCTTTCCCCTGGAGATAGTGACAGCCATACAGTACCTTCCAGTGGCGTTGGGGATGGTGTCGGAGCGGGTGACGGTGACTCTGCCAGCTGCTCCAGCGTGCTGCGTTTCTTCCCTTCCTTGGACTTGGCAATAACCATTTGGGCTTTAAGAGCATCCTGTTCCAGTGATTTCATCCTGCCTCAGGAATGAGGGGGGAGAAACAACCATCAGCCACTGCCCCCTAGACGAGGGACCACACGCTGCCTGCACCCAGCAGCCGGCCTGAGCCCATGGGCTGAGCACAAACAGGCAGGACAAAGCCCCCGAGGGTCCCCGAGGCAGGACAGGAGACAGCTGGGCTGGCTGTCATCCCAAAACACACATGTCATCCCATGTGTTGAACAGACAGAGCATGAAGCTATGCATCAGTGCACTGAGAAGCTGCAGGCAGTCCCAGAGTTGCCACACAAGGGGACAGTGACCTGAGCTGGGGACAGAACCGCAGGGATCACAAAAGTAGGGTTGGTCCTCGGGGCTTTACTCTCCTCTGTGCTCAGTGTGTTGCATCTTAACCCTTCTCAGCCATCAAGAGATCATGAAAAGCCAGGGTGCATGGGAGCCTGAGCAACCTGGTCTGGTGGAAGATGTTCTGGCCCACAGCAGGGGATGGAACAAGGTATCTTTAAGGTCTCTCCAACCCAAACCAGTCTGGGATTCTCAGAGACGTCTTCACCCTTCTCCCCATCAGGCTGCCCCAGCATCCCCCCTCATTCTCTGGGTAGTGGACACCAGGGACCACTCTCATGTCCTTCTGCCCCAGGAGGCCCCAGCTGGGGTGCAGGGACATAGAGAGGAGCATGCAGCTGCAGGGAGGGGGCTGTGCACACCTGGATTGGCCTCCTGACCCAGGGATTCTTGAGGCGTGACTCTGCACTGGGCTAGACATCTGAGCTGGCCTGGCCCCAGGAGCAGGTGCCCACTGCCGGGACTGGTACAGCTTCCTGGCCAGATCCTGCTCGTACTGTTTAATACTGTCTTCAAGAGCTGAGGATCTGAGGAGGAGGAGGAAGAGGAGGAGGAAAAGGAAGAGGAGGAAGAGGAGATGATGGTGATGAACATTGCAGCGGACAAGCACAGGGAAAGAAAGAAACAAATACAGGAACATACCCTGGCAATGGGAAATATGGGTCTGACACAGGGGTAGGCTTGGTTAAACTGGGCTCCACATCTGATCCTGCTCAACCTTGGCTGCTGTCAAGGCAGCAGGAACCCCCAGGGGCAATCAGGCTCAGAGCCCCCATATCCAGAGCTGCCCCTCCAACATCCAGAGCTGGGAGGAGACTGGGAACACCTTCAGAGCCAGAGGAAAGGCTGTGAGGCAGCTACAGTGTGTAAGTTTGAGTTTGTCAGACTGAGGGGTATGGGCAGGGGTGGGTGTGTGCCACACATGGGATGGTCTCTCAGTGTACACCTGCACATGTATCTGATCACCTGTTCCAGGCACCTTTGCTGGACCACAGAGAAGGGGAGCAAAATGGCTAAGCATGTGACACATGGTGTTTGCCCTGGGACACATGTAACTGAGGGGCAAGTGAGTCCCTAAACAAGTGTGTGTGTAGGAGGAAAACTGCCAAAATGCTCATAGCCCTGGCTGGGCACTTGCCCCTCTGAACCTCACTCTTCCCAAGGCACAAGGGTTTGAAGTGGTGGGACAAGCGGGAACAGATTCCCACTGAAAGAAGGCTGGGTTAGGTGGGGTTTTGGGAAGAAATTCTTCTCTGTGAGAGTGGTGAGACCCTGGTATAGGTTGCCCAGAGAAGCTGTGGCTGCCCTATCCCTGGAAGTGTTCAAGGCCAGGTTGGATGGGACTTTGAGCCACCTGGTCTAGTGGAAGGTGCCCCTGCCTATGGCAGAGGGGTGGGACCAGATCAGCTTTAAGGTCCTTTCCAACGCAAACCATGCCATGATTCCATGACTCTATGCCAGGGGCTGTGTGTGTCCAGAACAGCTGTGTAACATGGGTCTTGGTGTGTGTCCCAACAGAGCACAGGGGGTGCCAGGGGGAAAGGAGGGGCATCACATGTCCTGGCAGAGCACTGATGACACAGGGAGAACAGGGAAAGCCCAAGAAGGTGCAAACTGATGGGGTCACAAGTGACAGCACAGAGCAGAGAACTGGAAAGAAGCAGAAGACAGGAGATTAGAAAGGGAGGAACAAACCCTGCGGCAGTTGGAGAGAACACAGATTAGTGGGGCTGAGCCCTATGTGGGGGGCTGTCCAGAACCCCCACCTGAAGCTTAGGAACCTCTGGAGACAGGACCTGAATCTGCCTGCCCTCTCATTGCTGTGCCTGCTCCAGGAACTAGCGATGAGGGACCATGAGATCACTGGATCCTCCTGGACCTGTGGCAGTAGGGAACAGTCCCTGCTTGTCTTAATAAAGGCGCATGTTATGGTGACTGACTGATTCCTGCCCAAGGCATCAGCCAGGCACTTCTCCAAGAACCACACAAAAAGCTGCACTTTGGCATCAGAAGCCAAGTGGAGCTTAGGCCCTGGTCTCCAGAACTTAAACCCAGTAACACTGGATCTCGCAGCTCAAGCAGCTCATCCTTGCCAGGTATTTCCACCTGGCAAGGCAGGCTTTTCCCCTTTGCTAACCTCTTTTTCCATGGAAAAAACACACTTAAAAGAGACTGAGGGTTTGGGATGAGGGATCTGTCTCCTGCCCACAGCGGACAAACCCATGGTGCTCCACACTCGCTAACCCTCCTACAGTGTCATGCGGAACTTTTACTGTGCCCTGAGGAATTCCAGCCAAATTCCAGCTGGCCCAAGAGCATGGTCAGATGGACAGTAATGTTACAGGAGCAAATCGTGTCATCAGCTAAAATCATCCTTCCCCCTCCCAGTATTTTTCATGTTTATCTGCTGGCAACACCAAGTTCCTGAAAGAGTAGAGTCCCGAGACCAGAGCTGCGTATCTGAGACATGAGCAGTGTCCCTGTGGGGACTCTGCTTTGCTTCCAAAGGTCTGTGCAGACAACGTCCTCTTTCTTGACACCCATCTAAAAAAAAGCTCCTATTACAGCATTCCTTGGATATATTCATACTTAGGCATGAATCAGAGCTGCCAGACCTCGCAAAGCCTGCCCCATCATGTGAGGAATGTGCCTGAGAAGTGCAGGCACAAGCGAGTGAAACCCCTGCATGTCTCATGGGAAGGGATGGCAGATCAGGCCCTACTCCTCTTCAAGGCCAGTGATGTGAATTTTCGGGAGAAGCCTGATAGGCAGTCTCTGGTGGATTGGCTTAAATACAACAATTGAACGTTTTCTTTAGGTCCAAAGACTGAGCACAAGTCTGTGCAGGGCGTCTGCTCCTGGGGACACCGTGGTGCTCACACAGCATCACACTGAAGGCTGGTTTTGGCACTATTCCACACTCGCAGCTTTCCCTGAGACAGATTTGTGAATCCAGCCCTCTGTGAGCACCTTCAGCACAGGGGTCTTGGTGGTCACTCCAACCTCATAAGGAAGGATATGGCAGAGCAAGACACTCCTTAAAGAGGCTCCAGGACAGCTGAAGGGGACTTTGGACAAGGAGCTGGAGTGACAGGACAAGGGGGAATGGCTTCCCACTGACAGGGGCCAGGGATAGATGGGATATTAGAAAGAAATTCTTCCCTGTGAGGGTGGTGAGGCCCTGGCACATCAGAACAGAGTGTTCCAGGCCAGGTTGGATGGGGCTTGGAGCAACCTGATCTAATAGTAGGTGTCCCTGCCCATGGCAGGGAGTGGAACTGGGTGGTCTTGAAGGTCCCTTCCCACCCAAACCATCCTGGGATTCTATGAAGTGATCTCAAGAAAAATTTGCACCAAGAGGCTTGTACCCTCAAAGCCTTTGAACAGCAGTCCAGCTCTGACTGAGGATCCACTTGGCATTTTGCCATTTCCGAAGCCTTTCCAGCAACGAAGACCTCACGATCATCCATGTCTAAGCACACACACTGGAATTGCTAAGTGGAATCACAACTCACAGTGATCCCTCCAGTATCTTATCTATCAGCCCTGTTCCCCTCCAAGCGTCATCCAAACCCCAAAAGAGACAGTTCATACTGTCCTTTGAATGTCTCCTACAGGGATAACAGAGGAAGAAAACTATCATTAGTTATAGGAGCAGCCTGACTAATTTTTGGAAAGAATTCTTTGACACAGTAAATGCCTGTCTTAAGTTCTGAGCTAAGAAGTTCTCTTTCTTCCAGAACAGTTTTTAATCTTTTTCATGCTGACAGAACAGCTTGTGGGGGTAAAAATGGCTTTATCCTACCCACATTTTAGCTGCAGCAAGTTTTCCAGCCCAGCACCATTGGATATGTGGAATCCCATTTTTCATTTTGAATATGTGACCTTGCAGCTTCAATAAGACCATTGTACATGCGCTATAAGGGAGGCAGGAATTGTGTGCTGAGGGAAGGAACACACCCACCATCACACACAGGTGTGTTCATGTTTCTCATGAACTCCCCTGTGTCCATGGCTGGCTATGCGAGCACTCTGTGAATCTGGGAGCCCTTTTCATGTGGACAAGCTCAGCCAAGCTGCGGGTGCTTTGCATGGACTGAAGAGATCCTACATAACCTCCCTCAACACCTGCCTTGGGAGGGATCCTCTAGTCCCTGGTTCTATTCCCTGTAACCCCCAGACACGCAGCAGCTCCCGCTCTGTGCTCCAGCCCAGTGGAGGAGCAATGGAGGCTCTGGCTCACCGTGCTGCCCTCCACATGGCCCGTTTCTCAGCCTCCAGAGCCCGGCGCTCCGCTGGAGACAGCTCCTTCTCCTGCCCGCTCAGCAGCTCCGGGCTCTGCATCCGCAGCCGCTCCTGGTGCCGCCGCTCAGCCTTGGCCGTCCGCACCGGAGCCCCGGGATCCCCCAGGAACGACGGGCTCAGCCTGGGCAGGGAGAGGAGCAGTAAGAGGGAGGATGGCCAGGTCCACACAACTCACCTGCCTGTGAGTGACATCTCAATCACCTGTTCAGTGCCACATTCATGAGTGTCACTCTGGGAGGACACAGGACACAGGTGAGTTTCAGGTTAGATGGGGCTTGGACTAACAGTCCCTGGCCATGCCCACATGGCAGGGGCTGGAACCAGGTGGTCTTGAACGTCTCTCCAACCCAACCCATCCTGGGATTCTATGAAGTTGGTTCCAATCAGTTTCCCTCTCTCCATCAAATCCTTCCTTTGCAGACTCCAGCTGCTAAAAGGTGGAACTACCCAGTTCCTGCCCCAGCTGCCCCACTCACCCTGACATGGAGTTGGTTCTCTGCTCAGGCTTGATCCCCTCTTCCAGAGAATTCCTCTGCGAGCTGCTGTTCTCACTGAGCTCCGAGGGCCTGGAGAAAACAACCCTGTGAGCTGCAGCACCACAGGCTGCACATCCAATGAGAGTGGGACAGGTCCACCCCCAGAAAGCAACAACTGGTTCAGGGTGAAGTCACAGCCCTTCATGACTTTGCTCAGCAGCTTCTCCACCATCACTGTGAGCATTCCCGTGGGGATCTCCTAAATGTCCATGCTAACATCAGAGCTCATTTCCTACAGCTGGAGGTCAGCCAGCCGCTAACAGACACACAGAGAATTTTTTTCTTCCATTTTTCTAATAAAAATATTTGTTGGGCTTTCTTTTCCTCTTGATCTCTCCCTTCAGTCCCAGGAACGTGGGCCTCACACTTGGCTTTGTTAGATGTGGCAAAAAGGCATTCCAAACAGAGAAGCCTAAGAGAGACTGACTTTGGAAGCTCTGGTCACCTGATCCTGATTCTGTACCTTCATTAACAGACTAGTTTTGATATATTTTAAGTTCTTCGATGAGATGGGCCACAATGCTGCTCTGAGGGCTAGAGCCCCTCTGCTCTGGAGCCACACTCTGATTTTTACTGTTCAAGCTTATTTTGATTACATTTCAGTTTCTGTTCTAGCATGAGAAAAATTATTTCAAGAAACACAAATTCAGTCTCTTTCACTGAAATAAACAACTGAAAATCATCTGATGGATCCAGCCTTCCTGTTCTTCAGCCTCCCACGTTTCAGCATGAAAACAGGGAGGGTAAGTGGGACTTCACAGAAAACCAAGGAGCTGCACACGTAGCTGGTGTCCTCCTTGGAGCTGCCTCAGCACAGGAAAAAGTCTCAGGGCATCATTGTGTGAGAAGTTCCTCAACTGAGACTGGGCAGAAACAACAGAGAGAAATGGGATTCCATGTGCCAGAAAAAATGTGTTCAGCCACTGTGACTTGACAGTGTTTATGGAGAGAATATCTGTTCCAAAGACTCCAAAGAGAGATAAGGATGGCTTCAGCTTCACTCTAGTGCAGCTTTATTTTATCTGGAGCCTTTGAAAACCCTTTTCTCATTCCTCAGTCCTATGCCCAAGAATTAGAAAAATCAAGGCAATGTGGAGGCCAGGTCTCAGAGAACTGGGAACAAAAGCCTAAAAAACCCCCCAGCATCAGGTTCAGCATCAGGTTAGCATTCAGCTTGTCTTTAATCAGCTGTGTTTAAAAGTCAGTCTCTCTACATACCCTCATGGCATGGTGGAAGGAGCTGTTCCCCGAAAAGAAACAGCTGCAAAGTTGCCCCTTTCTGTCCTGAAGAAAACCTACCCAGCCCTTTTCCTCGAGAGTTTCTGGGACACTTCTGACACACCTGGGTGGTTCAGCGCTACCTGTGGTCCTGTCTTACCGAGCTGCTGGAGCCTGGATGCTCCTTCCGTTCAGCCTCTCGACCTTGTACTCGACACCCTCGATGATGACACTGGACTGGGTGACCTCGGGCACCCGCCGCACCTCCTCCTCCTCCTCGGCCTCCTCCTCCAACAGAAGGGCTCGCTGCTGCTGCAGCTTGCGGGCTGCCAAAGGAGATAGAAGGCAGCTTACACCATAAAGCACTTCCTGCAGTCCCCAGGAATGGGACCTCAGGGCAGGGCCTTATGCTCGTCATTGCTCCAAGTCTGTGCTGGTTTCAGTCCACTCCCTCTCCGTGCACACCTTTGTTCCTCCACCATTCCACTAATGCTTCAGATGGAACAAACTCTATGCCATTCCCTCAGTGCCTCCTTCCTTATCCACCAAACTTCCATTCCTGGACACTCTATGGGCAGATTTCCAGCAGCTTCTCATGCGCAGTGTTCTCATCCTCAAACTGGAAGTCAGGTACAGAACTCTTCTGCGTCTTCCCCAGAGAGAATAGCCCTGGGAAACTGCATCTTCCCACTGGCCTCCTGGAGGGATCAAGCCCCGGGGTCCTGGTGATGGGCCCCACACATGGCAGTGGCCCTGGGAACCATTAGCCAGACAAACATATGGGTCAGATGCCCTGCAGGTGACCAGTCCCCAGGGGTGTACCTCAGGACTTAGTCCTGGGGCCAGTTCTGGGCACGATTTTTATTAATACTTCTGACTGCAGGAGCTGAATGCACCGGTAACACTTTGCTGATTATGTTACAGTGGGAGGTGCTGGCGACTCTCCCAAGGGCCATGAGGCCTTGTGGAGGGATCCAGATAGGCCGGAGCACTGAGCAACCATTAATGGCATGAAATTTAACAAGGGCAAATGGCAGGTTCCACATCTGGGACAGAACGATGCCAGGCCCAGGTACAATTTGGAGAGGAGTGGCTGGAGAATTCAGTAGAAGCCCTTTTTTGCACTTCACATTGTCCCTCATCACCTCCTAAAACATCTCTCAAGCAGAAGGAAATGACAACAAAGATGAGAGCAGCAACCTACCTCCTACAGCAAACCCAGAGCAGCACAGTGAGCACTGAGAGTTCTGCTGCCAGTCCTGTGTGAGCGTGACGTGCTGCCACAGTGCTGGTCATCTGGGCACAGACTTATTGTCTGGAGTGGCTTAAAAAATGTTACTGAAGTTTTTACCAACTGCAGACATGGACCTGCTGGAGTGAATCCAGAGGAGGGACATGGGAATGCTCTGAGGGCTGGAGCCTCTCTGCTCTGGAGCCAGGCTGGGACAGCTGGGGGTGTTCAGCCTGGAGAAGAGACCTTAGAGACCCTTCCCGTGCATAAAGGGGCTCCAAGAGAGTTGGAGAGGCACTTTGGACAAGGGCCTGAAGTGATAGAACAAGGGCTTCCCACTGCCAGAGGGCACGGTTAGATGGGATATTGGGAAGTAATCCTTCCCTATGAGAGTTGTGAGGCCATGGCACAGGTCACCCAGAGAAGACGTGGCTGCTCCATCCCTGGAAGTGTTCAAGGACAGGTTACATTGGGCTTGGAGCCACCTGGTCTAGTGAAAGGTGTCCCTGCCCATGGCAGGGGGTGCGACAGTGTGGGCTTTAAGGCCCTCCAACCCAAACCATTCTGGGATTCTGTGATACAGGACACCCTGACAGCAGTGCACTTCCACCAGCCCACACAGTATCACAGAGCTCCTCAATGTTCACTTACTTCAGGTTATTCCCAGGCCTTACAATAACCACCCACAGGCTTCTGGAAGCACTGCATTTCCTCAGGAAAGAAATCACTTAACAGGCCAAACTTCATGCACAGATTCCAACATACCTTCCTCCTCTTTCATTTTCTTCAGGTCATCCTCCCCCACCAAGGACACACGCTTGGGAGGCTTGTCCAGGTGCTGCTGTTTCACTTCGATCTCAAAATACTTCTGCCTCTCACGAAAGGACCTCTGCTCAGGGCTGTGCTGTCCCCCTGTCCTGTGCATGGCCACCTGCAAGAAGCACAACGCTGCCCACGGGTCCCCCAGCCACACCACAGCCCATGGACCCCACAGCCACACCACTGCCCACGGGCCCCCTCCAGACACACTACAGCCCATGGGCTCCCCAGCCACACTGCCCTCCCCATATGACTCCAACCCTTACTGTGCCATCTGCTCCACACCCTTCTCTTCCCCAGCCCCACCATCCTGTGAGCCCATCTCCCCATCACAGTGCCCAGACCCTCTGTAACTCCCACCACCTTTCTAGCCCCAGACCTGGAACTCACCTCCAAGACTTTTTTGGGGTTCTCTGTGCTGCTCTGACCAGACAATTCCTAAGGACAGAGAGAAACAGGCACATTTCAAAAGGAAAGTTTCCATCCACCACCCTGTCATCCAGACAAGCTGATGTAGGCTCCCAAAACAGTCCCAGAATTCACACAGAATTAACAACTCAGGCTCAGCAATTGTCAAAAATGAGAATTTATGTTAAACTGAGGGTTAAACAGAATGAGGTGTGACAACTTCTGAAAGAGCAGAAACTGAAAAACATGAAACGGTGAAGAACAGGATCGGGGACTGAGCTGAAGGGGGTTCACAGGAGCTAGACAGGGCTCACTCGCACCTTCCTTACATCAAAGATAAAACCATTCAAAATTTACTTCTAAGAAATGAAAAGGCCATCAGAAAGAAACTGGAATAAAGAACAGAATACTGGATGAATAAAACTACAGGTGGAAGTGTGGGTCCATAGAATCCATCTGTGAACCAGGAATCCATAGGGGTAAACTGAGAACTGCCAACAAGTTATGGAAAAGATACAAGTTTTTTAATTAGACAAACTGAAAGGACCCACAATAAGAGAGCAAGGACAGGACCTTTGGTTTTATTCAAACACACTCCAAAAACTAACAGGAAGCTTTAATTCTGTATCATATGAAGCACAGTAACAGAGAAGGAAAGGAGCTAAAAAAGGCAAAAAAAAGTTTCCAGCCAAGAAGCAAGTGCCTGGAAACAGGAATTATTGCTGCTACCACAGAAGCAAAGCCAAGAGCTCAACACACACACACCTGCAGGCCCAGGACAATCCCTGTGCAAAAACTCTGGATGGAATGACTTGTGACAATGCTCATCTGACAAGCACAGATTTTTAATGGACTTTTTAACTGGCTGGCAGTTCATGCCTAAAACAATAGCTGATATATTCCTAGAAATCCAGAAGCAGGCAGAGATAATGTGAGCAGTGGAGTTATTAGTCTGCTCAAATTCAATGCACAAATGTAATTAAACGAAAATAATTTAAGGGGATGAAAAGAATCTCCTTCAATAGTGCAAACTGCCAGGTGATCTCCTGCAGGAGCAGAAATGGTTCCTCAACTATTGGTGCATCAGCTGGAGACGGTGATGCTGGAAACACTTCTGTGCACAAGGCACACCTGGCCACGAGCATGGGTCACCTGGGGGATGGCAAGTGCCAGTAGGGACCAGTTCCACTTCCTGTTCGTCCTAGGCTTTGCTACATCTTCCCTGAGGTTGTCTGACAGTCATTAACTCTGAGAAAATCAATCAATAAAGCTAAAACAGACAAAAATCAAGCCTACAAACAGCAGAGACAGACTATGAGCCCTACTGATGTACCAAACCAGATCAAGGTGAAGGCAGGTGAGGACAAGGGACATGGGAGGGCACAAAGTGGCTGTCACAAGTCACTGCAGAATAGCCACAGCATGAGCAGGGAAAGGGAAGGAAGGGAAAGGCGAGGAGGGAAAGGAGAGGAAGAAGTAATACTCCAGTAGAAAGCCATCTGTGAAACAGGATCTCATTTGCAGCACAAATATGCCAGCAAGACAGGAACAGGGAAAAGGGAAGCAGTGACGTGATTCTGAGCAGAGGGCCCAAGTACCAAAGGGGTTCTGCCACAGGGTTCTGCTCCTCTAGTGAATGACTGTCTATGTCAGACAGCTCCAGAGCTCCCACCCAGCTGGACCTGCTGTGCACAGGCACAGAAGCTCCTCGGAAAGGATGGGCAGGGTGGACAGCATGGGAGGTGCCTCAGGAGCACAGTGGACATGGGTTGGGACAACACTTGGGCAGGGTGAGGGGTGGCCATGTCCAGGCTGCTGGAGGGCAGGCGGCAGGCCCAGGGCACCTCCAGGGCAGCAAGCCCAGTTTGGGGCTGCTGGGGACATGGATGACACCAATAAACAATGCCACGTCAAGGGCACGCCAAGCAAAATGACACGGGGGTTGCAGGAGGTGACATTTCAGAGCAGGCTCAGAGGACTGTGCTTGTTCAGCCTGGAAGAAAGGGCTCAGGGACGGGGGATCTAATTCCTGCATCCCTTGAGGAATTACAGAGCCAAGGTCAGGCTCCTCAGAGGTTTCCAGCAAGGAATGAGCAGAAGACACAAGCTGTGGTAAAAGAAATTATATAAAATATTGAAAAAAACCCCTTCACAACAGAGATAGCAGCGAGTGTTCACAATGACCTCAGAATCTCTGATTTTGGTAATTCAGAACTCGAGTGGATGGGCCTGAGCAACCTCATACAACTTTGGATGCATTTGGACAACACTCTCAGGCACATGGTGGGATTCATGGGGGTGTCCTGTGTTGGACCAGGAGCTGCACTCGATGATCCTTGTGGGTCCTCTCCAACTGAGGGCATTCCATGATTCTAACTTCCAAGGTTGTCCTATTTTGCAGGGGAGACTGAGGCAATGACCTACAAGGCCTCACCTAACCTGCACTGTTCCATGTTTTAACTACATGGAGGGGAGAAGGAACAGTTCCAGTGAATCTCAAGATCAAAATCTACTCAAAAATGCCTCAGCACAGGTTTTGCCTGGCCCTGGACTCTGGAATTTCAGAATTCCTTTTTATGAGAACAGCTTGGTTGTACGTCAGCATCCCAATGTCAAGGGCGAGTAAGAGTCCTGTGAGATTCCAGGACCCGATACATTCACAGACAGGAGTCTGCAAGGTGACCATCTGCATCATGAACAGACACCAACTTCTGCAGGACCTCAACGTGTCCCTTCTCCACAACAGCTTACTTTGGAGGGAATAAATCACCACTTCCTTCACTTCTCACACCTGTGCTGCCCCCAGCAGCCCCCAGCAGCACAAGTTACCTGTGTCCCGAGCAGCGGGTGGGACAGGGGCACCGCTGCGAAGGTCTTGTAGGCCTGCTTGACATTGATGGGGACCTCGTCAGGGGAGGGTGGAGACGGTGGCTTTTGCTACAGGGACAGACAGGAGGTAAAGGTGAGTACAGATGGTGTGAAAAAACTCACACAACGGAAACACAGCCCAACTCTCACCTGCAGAGCCTGAGGAGTGGGATATGGAAAGGAACGTGTAAGGGAAAATGTAAGGAAAATGTAAGAGAATATGTAAGAGAATATATAGGGAATATGTCAGCCTTGCCATGGCTGCTCCTGAGCCTTGGGCAGGAACACAAGGAGCAGAGCACTGTGCACACACTACATGCAGCAGCATGTGAGTCACAGCCCTGTTTTATTTTCTGCATGGTGGAGGAATGGTAATTGTGGTGGCACAGATCCTCATTGATCTGACAGCAGTGTTGTGATGAATCTCCTGGCCAAGGGCCACATTGTTGTCACAGTCCTTGAGGATTTCCACCCAATTCAACCAGCATGTCCCTATCTGAATCAGGTTTTGGGGCTGGAATAGGACAACTACATGGTTGACTCTGACCCCTACTAAATGTTGAACAAGATTCCTTCTAGTGGAAGGTGTCTCTGCACATTGCAGAGGGTGGAATAAGATTGTCTTTAAGGTCCTATCCAACCCAAACCACCCTATGGTTTCGTGATCTGATTCTGGCATCTGTAATCTGGAAAAGATCTGCCTTTGATCTTAAATATTTCCTTTGCAGAATTCCACTTACTCAGAAACATCTGACAAGGTTTGAGGGGACCCTCCTACTGCTTGTCACTGTCTTTGCTTGTCCTTTCCTCACCCACCTACCTTTCCCATGACTCCTTCTGCTATGTTTGGGGAAGCAGAGTTGGGGTGACCTGCTCAAAACATCACAGAAATGAATGGGATGGGGGGCAATGACACCCCAACCTTCCTTCTGCTGGAAAACAAATCCCTTTTGCTGTTCATCACTCCAACCCTCCAGCTGCACTAACCCAGTTCCAGGCTTTTGTGGTTTTTCTTTGTTCCAGACTGAGGCTAAATTATGTCGTTTATCATGTTCCTTCTGCACGGGCTAAAGAACAGCAGAGCAAGATTGGAAGAGCCTGTAAAACATGAGCCTTGGCCAATTCCACGAGTTCTGTACAGCTCTTCATGTGCAAACCACGCCTCTGTTTTGGTATCATGTTGTATAAGCTCCAGTAGAGTCAGAAGGGCTGGATTCATGAAATCCCAGGATGGCTTGTGTGGGAAGGGACTTAAAGCCCATCCAGTCCCACCTCCCTGTCATGGGCAGGGACACCTTCCACTATTCCTTCCACTTACATATTTAAGGGACTCAGGTCTTCTGGCATGACAAAGATCAAAATACCTCAATCTTTCTCTCCTGTCAACAAACAGCCCTGGAAATATGAACCTTTCAAACACAATAATTTTGCAAATCATAAAACGCATCAGCAGGATGGTATTGGCTCTTGCTCCAACATGACAGACATTGACAAAGGTTCTGTGGGATTTATGTCTCCACAGAACTCAACACCTCACAAATACGGCTCTAAAGCGGTACCTGCTCTGGGCATTTCTGCTACAATAACTTCAGCAGCTGACTCCTGGGATGGGGACATGGAGACATGGGGCATGTGGGGAGGCCCAGAGAAATGAGTGGGATGCACTGACTGTGAGGAGTGTGGGCTCCTTCCCGGGGCACCCGCACTGATGCATGGACACCACCAGCCTCAGCTCAGGGACATGATCATCAAACTACACCATCACCTCTGGGAGGGTGTCCAGCCACATGTGGCACCACGGCCACCCAGGGCAGAGACATGGCTTTCAGGGAGGAACTCCAGGCCACTTACAGAGTTTTGGATCCTGAAGCACGGCTCAGGCTGCTGGAAGGGGTTGGGGCTGTCCCCCTCCTCCACAGTGTGTGAGGCAGCGCTTTGTCGCACGCGAGAGAGAGGCTGAATGACGCCAGGCTTGGTCTGCTCATGTCAGCACCCCAGCGAAAGGCAGAGGAAGAGGAGGAGGAGGGAGAAAGAGAGAAGAGAAACGAGCAGTTAGGGCAGTGAGGTGTCTGCCATGCGGGAGAATAACCAAATTGCTGCAAATCCATGCACCCCAGCTCCATTCCTCAGCTGTGCTGCCTGCTCCAGCTATCAGACCAGCAGGGAGAGCTTCTGGAACCAACACCAAAAGAGATTCAGCCAAGTCAGGGTCACACAGGAACAGTGAGTTATGGAGAAGGCCAGGACACAAGGGAGCATCTGCCATACAAGGAGCAGCTACAAGGTCAGCAAGGGCCTGGCGTGAGTATGACAAAGCTCAGAGAATGTGAGCATTGGGAAACATCAGCCAGGAATGGAAATTGGCAGAAACTGTGGATGGAAATGAACCAGACCCAGTCAGGGCTCTGACTAGAAATGCAGTTATAGGAGCAGAGGCAAAAGTCTAAGACTTAACCTAGGCATCACTGCTGGATGCACGTGACACTAAAGAGGGTGGCAGCAGGAGTTGGGTAAACCAGCAAAAACCCTGGGAGGGGAAGCTGCAAAGGGAAATGGGAACAAAAGCTGCAAAAACAGTTCCATCGAGTTTTCAAATGGACCACATTTAAGATTTGGTGCATTTGTACAAATTTGAGGCACAGTGGAGGACAGGAGGAGATAGAATAGGAGCCAACAGTGGAGCTGCAAGGCTGCGTAGGAGTGAGCACCCACAGGAGGAAAAGACAGGGACACCACAGTCAGGTCTCACGGCTGTTGTACTCACTGATTTACTGTCATCCTGCGATGTAATGAAGTTAATGGAAGCCTGAAAACAGAAACACAGGTGTAAATCTGGAGTCCACCCTGAAAACCTTTAGTTTACCTCTGCCCCACTGCCTGCGTGGGGAAGCCCCAGACCCCACAGAAACCCCCATACCTGCTCCTTCAAGTGGGGACAGGCCAGAGCCCAGGTCCCATACCGATCCCTCCCATACCTGCTTCTTTGAGTGGGAATAGGCCAGAGCCCACCTGCCAGAGCTTTTCACAGCTCATCTGCTATGCGAGGACACCCTCAGCTCTCTGCACATCTCCAGGCTGTGACTCCAACTCTAGGCTAGTCCTGACCCCTGGACACATCTCCAGGTCCTGGCTTGTGGACAGCCCCAGCTCCTGGTTTCTGGGCACATCCCCAGCTCTGTCCCCTGCTCACATCCTCTGCTCCCAGCCTGTGGGCACATTCCCTGGGCACACCCCCACCCTCTGCAGTTGCCCCCAAGCTGGAGCAAAGCCATCCCACCGCAGGTCCTCCCCAAAAGCGCTCACAGGTGCCATCACAGCAGCGGCTCACAGGGAGCAACCCCTCATGCCTCAGGTGCCACCAGGGCACTGCTCCCTCAGCGAGCCCCAGGGGAGCCCCAAGCCCCCGCGGGGACGCAGAGCTGGAGCAGGGGGCCGGGCAGTGGGAGCAGCTGGAGCAGCAGCACACACCGCACACCAAGAGCACTTACAAAGCGGGTCTCCCTGCCGGCCAGGTGAGGAGGCCGGGGGGCTGCGGGCACCTGGAGGGGCATCAGCAGGGGAGAGAACAGGAGAGAAAATGGAGACACTGGGTTTTCCACGGGAGAGAAGCACAAAGACTGCAGCACCCGGAGCTGTTGGGGTCCCCACCACGGCAGAAGCCCCTCTGCCCTGCTCAGCACACACAGACACACCATAAACACTTCCTGTCTCCTCCCACCCCCTCACAGAGCTTGAGGCCAGGCACAACCATCATGACGCCAACTCAGGACAAAGGATTCCATTTCCCTCAAGAATTCTCTGAAATAAGCCAATAAATTCTGGCTGGACTACAAGATGTTGAAACCAAAGAATTAACATTAAAAGTAGATGGAGCCAGAGAATTAGAAATGCAGTTCCTCAGAACATCTGCTCTGGAGGAACAACCTGAAGGTCAAGACTCCTGAATCCTCAGAATAATAGAGAGCTGAGGGTGTTCAGCCTGGAGGAGGCCTTGGGGGAACCTTAGACCCCCTTTCAGTGCCTAAAGGGGCTCCAAGAGAGCTGGAGAAGAACTTTGGACAAGAGCTTGGAGTACCAGAACAAGAGGGAATTGCTCCCCACTGACAGAGGGCAGGGTTAGATGGGATATTGCGAAGAAATCCTTCCTTGTGAGGGTGGGAAGGCCCTGGCACAGGTTGCCCAGAGAAGCTGTGGCTGCCCCATCCCTGGAAGTGTTCAAGGCCAGGTTGGATGGGGCCTGGGGCAACCTGGTCTAGTGGAAGGCGTCCCTGCCCATGGCAGGGGTGTGGAACAAGATGGTCTTGAAGGCCCCTTCCCACCCAAACCATCCTGGGATTCCATGGAAACCAATCTCAAATAAAACTGGCAATTGTGGTAAAAAGAAAACTTACAACCAGCCCAAAACTAACCCTCGCCCAGTTTGCGGTTGCTGTCAGAAATGCAAATAGGGAAGCACATGCAGCTGGAACAAAGTGCACTGAAATAGTGTTGCTATAACAAATCATATCCTCTTATCTTGCTGTGTTCCTGATGGGCACTCAATTTCAAAGGATCCAAGAACTGAGGTGGATGCGAGACAGGCCAAGAAGCAAGAGAAGATGGACTGAAGTGCTGCTCCTACAGTTTCAGCACACGGTCCCAACCCTTCTCCTGAGCCCATGTCACTGGTCACCTCACCCCAAGGGGATGCCCTTCACCTCACAAGTCCTCTCCAGCTCTGAGAGCTGAAATGGCTTCACTGAAGAACAGGCAAGTGCTAAAGCTGGTGGGGAGAGCAGCTAGATTCCAAAAGGAACACAACAGACCCAAAATGACTATGGACAGAGGACAAAGTACGAGTTGCAGTTCACTCCAGCCCCCAGTATAAAACCCAGTTACAGGTAATGGCTGTGAAGGGAAAATTTAAAACTCAATTTAAGATTATTTAACTTTAAAAGGTTCAGCTGAGCTTGATACCTCCTGCCACAGGATGGACAGTGGGATCAAAGACTCAGAGACTGAAAAGGAAAGATCAGAGCTGAAATAATGAATAAGAACAGTGACAGAGGACAGGTAATGTTTATAAAGAAAAAATAATCAGAAGTTACAAGAAATAAAGACACTGCATTTCAGAAGGAAAATCTCTGAGCAAGGAGCTCTAGGAAATCAATTCCTGAGGGCAGGATCCTTCCACCTCCTTTCCAACAGCTTACGTGGGTCACCTTCAGTGTCACACATGGAACCAGGGATACTCGGGATGTCTGGGAAGCACTGGGCAGCACTGGTTTACAGACCCGAGATCATTCTCCAAACTTTGACTCCTCCATTTCTTGCCACATACCAGTTGCCAGAGTCTCTGTACAAGGCATTGGTGAGGTCATTCCCAAAATACTGACAACTACGTGTTGTACTGACTCCAAGGACTCCTCTACTCATCATCCTGGAATTAAGTCACCCCTCAGAGCTTGTATATGACCAGCTAATAACCCCCCTGGCTCTCTGAGGCATTTTGAAAGGGGAGTTCTTCCCTCACTCTCTGGTTGCCCCCTGTAACAGTTCCCCTCCACCTTGATGGTGTCACTCAAGGATGAAAATCGCCCTCAGTTTCCTCTGCATTTCATCCCTGGACGTGCCTCTCAGCCTTTCCCATATCATCTCTCCAGGGGACAGTCTCACCTGTGGATTACTGGGAGAATAGGGGGTTTCACGCCTGGAATTTCCTGTCCCAGACTCGCCCACAGGAGCCTGAAAGAGAGAACACAAAGCTCAAGAGTTATTGTACAGCAGGAGGGGGTCTGTAAAGGCCTGGACATCCAGCCATGGCCCCTCCCCGGGGAATGGGGTTAGCAGGGCGCAGCAGCAACTGGAACATGCCAGAAACTGGCAAAAAGCACTAGAAACAGCAAGGGAATGATGCTAAACATTGGAACTGAGATCATAGTCAAGCACTCTGCAAGGCCATCTAGATCAGGTTACAGCCTCTGCCTCACAGCAAGTCCTGGGAATCTTCTCCAGACTCCTCACAGCCCTCACAGGCAGAGTCAGACTGAGGCAAACCTCCCACTCTACAGACACTGAGCAAAACCAGCCATTTCCAACTGGAAGTGGACAGAAATCATCCCCAGCCACATCCTTTGCTGTTGGCCTGCACTGGAGAGATGGGGCCCTTCTCACTTCCAGATGAACCTCTGGCACCAATGCTAGCTGACAGCCCATCCCAGCATCTGGACAGAGAGCAGTGTCCCAGGAACCACCTGCACTCCAACTGCAAGAGTGAGGAGCATCTTTCAGAAGTATTTTAGATGCCTAAAGAAGGAAGCAGGTCATTTGGGATTTAGGGAACTGTTTAGGCAGTCACTAATACCACAGCTACTGGTCAGTTGGTTCAAGTCAGCCTTGGGCAACAGTGTTTAATCTGACCAAGCCTGAAGCGACTTGAAGTTTATGCTGGAGCACAGATTTCACTAAATGCCTTGTTCTATGCCCACCCACCTACACACCTGTGAAATTCCCTAAAACACCTCCAAGATCACTGCAACTGGGGGCTGGGTTGGTTGATTGCTTTTTTCTCCGGGTGGGGCTGTTTAGGTTTTGAGACCCCCCAAAACATTAAGAAAGGAAGAAGGGGAGAGCAATGTGCAGGCTGGGCTAGACCCATCTTTGGGTCTGGTCCAGGCTCTGCCAAAGGTTCCCTGTGCAACAGCAAGAATGTCAAATACAAACAGATTTTCCAGAGCAGAAAGCAAAGATCTCCCTTGAAATCTCAGTCTCAACTGACCAAAAAGTGTCATTTGCAGGAGCAGCTCCTGCGCTGCAGATCAACCATGGCAGCTGCTCTCCTCTTGCCTTTCAGACATCTAAGAAGGGCTGTGTTCAGGCCCAGGTGTGTACGTGTGGCACCAGCACCGATCTCCCACAAGCCCTGCCAGCCCCACACTGCCAGTCGAGCAGGCAGAGACGCTGCTGCTCCCAGCCGGACCCAGAGGGACAGCAGGGAAGTCACAGATGTCATTGTGTCCCCTCAGAGGGGTTCAGCAGCACATGCATGGCCATGACCGGGGTGTGTTAGTGGCTGGAGGAAGACACACTGACCATCGGGGACCAACGGCCCCCACACGCAGTGCTGGGGCCACATGGGTTAGGGGGGCCCGGCCCACGGGCACCGTGCTGCCCCGTGCTGGGGTTTAGTAGGGTGTGGTGGCCCGGACTGTGTGAGTGCATGCCAAACACCACACGGCACACGCCGCTTGCCTTGGAGTACAGGCTGGTCTTCAGCACACCCCCGCTGCCATAGCCCAGGGGAGGTCCTCCCAAGCCAGCTGTGCCCGCAGCCTTGCCCCTGCGGTTGGCCACCACAAAGGGGTTCTCACTGAAGGGGATGGGCTGCGAGTCGATCAGACACTCTGGCTCTGGAAGCTGCTCCTGCGACAAGGGACACCCTGCAGGGTCCTGCTTGTCCCCCTGAGGCTGTTCTGCCCCGCTCGTGCGCTGATCAGTTGATGTGGGGTGCTGAGGGGGCCCAGCCACGCTGCTGCTGGTTGTGCCCGTGGGGTGCTGAGGGGGCCCAGCCACACTGCCACCAGTTGCACCCGCTGCCAGGTCCAGGGATGCATTCCGGCCGTCCCATGCCGCAGGGAGGGACAGCACTGCACAGTCACCCTCCATGCTGGAGCTCAGCTTAGTATACTGAGCAGGCTGAGAGGAAAACAGAACGATCAGACAGAAATAGGGAGAACAGAGTAAAGGAGAGGAGGAAGAAAATACAGAGCAGCTGCTGAAGGACAAGGGAGAGAAGAATTCCAGTGCTAATGCCCACACACTATCCCGTCCCTCTCTCCTGTTCTACTACCAATCTGTGATCCCCAGGGCCACTTCCAGGAAAGGACCCTGCTGTGCACACATACCCCAGGGAGCTGACAGGCAGGAGTGTTCCATGCACTGCTTCAACTCACACACATTTCCCCAGCTGCTCTCCAGCCAAACTCACTGCTGACACCTGCACAAGGACACGTCCTCCTCCCAATCACCAGGGCACACAAAATCACCAAATAGCTGGGGTGGGAAGGGACCTCTGGAGACCAGCCAGTCCAACCCCAACTCCATTCACCCCCATCACCCAAGGCCTGGCCTCTGCTGTCACCCCAGGACTGCCACACAGTCACACAACACCCACCCCGTGTACTTCCATCACACCTGTACAGGTGAATATGCTTTTGTGGCCTCACTGAATCACAACGCACCCAAAGTACCAGAGCTCAGAACAGCCGATGGAGCACAGACCCCTTGGGTGGCTCTTGCTGATCCCAGGACTGAGGCTGCCCCAGCTCTGCCAGGGCTCACACCCAGCCCAGATGAAACCCTGACCCTTCCTCTTAATGCCATAGAAAAGAATTTGTTACCCCAGCCAGAGCCTTCCTCAGGGGAGCAGAGAAAGGCAGAGAGCAAAGACCAAACCTTCCATCCAAGTGCCTCTGAAGAGAAGAAAGACCTCTCCTGCTCAGAGCACATTCTCCAGCTCCTGTGTCATGGCAGTGGTCACCAAAATAGCTCTTGAGGGTGGGCTGGTGACTACAATGGCAGCTGGGAGGCTCAGGAATTTCGGAGGCCCTCCCCTAACCCTCCAACCCCACTTCAGTGATTGGCAGAGCCCTGGCTCATATCATGTTTCTTGAGCAGCAAAGTCTGTACTACTTTGAGAAATCCTGCTGTTGTGGCTATGTGACTTTCCAATGTAAAAACCCTAACTCCAACCACCTTTTCCCAGAGGGCCATAAAGCCTGAGAGTCCACGAGGAGCCTCAGTCCCTATTTTGTTCTTGGACCTGACAGGAACTGGGCTGGATCTGCCCCTTGCTATAAGCTCCAGCTCCCACTGCTGCGGCATGTCCTGGTAGGGATTCCTCACTCCCTGGTCCCACAGGGACTATTTCTGTCAGACAAGCCACAATTTCTATTTTGGGTAAGCAAAGATTTGGGCAATGCAGCGAGCTTTCTCAGCCTGCAGACAGAACAAGCATGTGTTACCCTGCATCCTTTGGGGCACTGAAAGAAATCTAATCCTAAATCTGATGAACAAAGTATGAAGTACATGAAGTACAAAGAAACAATCAATGCCACAAAACCGAAGAGAAACAGATTCAGAGCAGAAAGTAAAGGCTGTTAATTAACTAATCATGGTGACCTGGTACTAACACATGTCAATTCTTCTCCATTTCTCATAGTCCAGAAAGTAAAACTAGACTTTAATCATTTTGCTTTGATCAGTCTGTCGTGGATCCAGCTTTCATGTTTGTTTGATGCAGAAGACAGAGACTTTAACAGCTCTTTGACTCCTGTAAGGGAATTATAGTCACAGAATCCCAGGATGGTTTGGGTGGGAAGGGACCTGAAAGGTCACCTCATTCCACCCCCTGCCATGGGGAGGGACACCTTCCACTAGACCAGGTTCTCCAAGCCTCGTCCAATCTGGCCTTGAACACTTCCAGGGGTGGGGCAGCCACAGCTTCTATCCAGATGTTGCAGTACATTGGCAGCATGGCCAAAGAGCATCACCCAGATGAGCATTTCCATGCTGCTTCCAACAGGAATTTTCAGTTGGACTTTTAATAGTGGACAAACAGAACAGGCATCTCATCAGCCTTTGTTAAATCCTGCTCACAAAGGGACCCAGACACAGCAACACAGATTGATCCAAGGCAGACAATCACCTGCTCCTTTCTCTGGAGGCCATTCTTGGGGAATCCTCATGAAAAATTCCACCTACAGTTACAGCGGTCAGGATTGATGTGCAACTTGTCTTGCTCCATAGCCAGAACAGGAACAATTCCCTGCAGCTCCTCTTGCTCCACAGCAAGGACAGAAATGGTTTCCTGCACCTCCTCCTGCCCCACAGCGAGGGCAGGAAGAGTTCCCTGCAGCTCCTCGTGTCCCATGGTGAGGATAGGAACAGTTCCCTACAGCTCCTCCTGTCCCACAGCAATGACAAGAACAGCTCCTTCACAGGGAACTGTGTCAGTAAAAGATGGCCAGACACTGTTTAGAGAAGAATGCATGTGGTGAGAGAATTGGCCTGGAGACAGGGAGAAAGAGAAACCCACAGTGGGAACGGGACAAGAGCAGCAGTCATCTGGATGCAGTCAGACTGTCTGGAGATGGACAACCTGTCACCGACCTGCCTGGCCTTCTGCTGGAAAGCCCATCCTGACTGAGTCTTCCAGCTCTTGAAGGACCACAAGAACCTCTGCCCCCACACCAGAACCTTTACCTCCACACCAGAATCTTACTGTCCCCATGATCCAGGCAGTTGTACTTTTCCAACCAGAGCAAAGACAGGGCTGGTGACAGCTGGACAAAGACACACATGGGCACCCATGGGCCCTTCCCTGAAATGGGACATTTATAGATGCTGCCCATCACCCGGCATTCCGGCACACACAACCCCACATTCCTATACCAGGCATTCCCAGGCTGACACAGGCTGCAAGGCACAAGCTCCCAAAGGTTGCTCCGCTCTGGACCACACTCGGGCTGTTCTGCATGGAGGCAGCTGCTGCCTGGGACTGGCTCTTCCCCTCTTTCAGATACTGAGTTACACTCAGAGACGCTAAAAATAAACCTTTTCCTGATAATGCTTTAGTGTGTGAACAGCGGGAGGGAAATCCAAAAGCTGGGAAATATGGGAAACAAAAGGAGTCAGAGCTGGAGCCAGAGCAAGGCTGTCACTGAAGTGAGGCAGAAAGCAAGAGGGCCTTGAAACAGGAGGAAAGAGAACGGGAAAGGAGACCTGTCTGCATGGAACGAGACGGAGACAGGAGAGGTGAAAGAGATGACCCCAAAACAACAGAGTGGGATGGTGACAGCAAAGGGAGGTCTTGCCACACCATGAGGAAAGGAAGGAGGAGACCGAGGATGTGTGAAGGAGCAGGCGGAAGCCCAAGGGAATAGGGGTGGTACAGGGAAGACAAAAGGAAGAAAAGATAGAGAGAATTTAAACACAGAAGAGAGATGAGTTTGGAATCCATGAAGTTCATGAAACCTTCAATTTCTCTTGGCCACTACATACGAGGGACTGGCAGGCAGGGCACAGGGCAGGAGCATCCACAGCTGGAGTCACAACACACAACATGATACATGAGCCACAGGACTCAGTCACAACACACAACCACGGCCACTTTGCCTTCTGCAGGCCTGGGGAGATCTTGGCTTTCATAGAATCCTAGGATGTACTGGGATGGAAGGGACCCTGAAGACCATGCAGCCCCACTCCCTTCCATGGGCAGGGACACCTCTCACTAGACCAGGTTGCTCAGAGCCCTGTACAACCCAGACTTGAACTTTTTTTATTTTTAATACTTTCAGTCTCAGCACCTTTATCCCTCCTCCTTCCTAACCACCATTCCACAATGGATTTACAACTGACCTGTGCACCCAGTACTGTCATCACTGTGTTGGGAAGAATCTTTCTCTCACTCCTTGGAAGCTTTCTGGAGCTGCTTCCTTCCACAACAAATCCCTGCACTCTCCCACTCAAATCCCCTTCTCTTCCTTCTGGGCTGTTCTTTCTGCCTTGTTCCAGACTCTGCTTTTTGCAACTTGGCAAACTTTGCCACTTCCCTTCTCAACAAGGAAAACCACCCGGCCCTTGCTCTCCTCATTTTCTTATTCCCATCTTTCTTTTGCAGCTACTTCCTGTTTCAGTGCCAGAGTACCACACAGCTCTGCTTCCCAGTTTGCCTCTGCAGAGGATGCTGTCAGCTCCCACCACATGGGACAGGTGGAGTGCAGGTAAGGGAAGGACCATGGCCACCCCTGAGGGGACCCCTATCCCCACAGCCCCTTGCTGCTCCCTCTGCAGGGACCCCCACCCCCATGGCCTCCCCTCCAGAGGGACCCCCACCTCCTCAGTGCCCACACAGCCTCCCCCCTGCAGGGACCCCCTCAGCCCCGACTCACGGCTCGGTTGCCTCTCTGCAGGCCGCTGCTGGGCAGCGCTGCCAGGGTCCGGTAGTCCAGGCGCAGCGGTTCACTGGGGATGTTCTGCAGAGGGGCAAAAAACCACAAACACCAGGAACGGGTCAGACCCAAAGTCAACTAAATCAATGAGGAAGAGCAATGAAATGGGAACCACCCCAGTAATAACCAAGGCCTTATCTCCAAACTCTGCAGAGTTCCCACTGCCTGGAACAGAAGTTGGAATTGTTCCAAACACAACCATGGGGACCCACGGCAGGGGCTGGGCTTAAGAAATGCTGTGGAGAACGTGTCACTGTGGGCTCCTGGTCATCCATGCTGCTCAGATCCCCTCACTCTTCCTGCCACCACCACTCCCTCACAGGGAGGGAGGAGAATGTGCCATAACTACCCATTTGCTCCGACAGCATTCAAACAGCTTCAGTCTGGATCTGGCCATGTTCAAGAGTGCAACTCTGCAATTCCTCTGCTTCCTTTTTCCAGCCTTAACTCACTCTCACTGTACAGTTTTGTTCCATTTTGCTTCCCATTTTGCCTTTCTAACCCCAAACAAAAGTCCAGGTTACAAACCCAGCCACTGTTTTCCACTGTCCCTTCCTCAATCCCTTATACATTTTTTCAGTTCTGATCTCTTCTGTTATCCCCAAAGTCACATCCTTTTACAGGAAGGAATGAAGAACACAAACCAGAGGGAACAAACACTTTTTGGGGATTTCTCCAGCCTTCCAGTCCAGCTGTAGGCTTTTCTGGGACTCACCAGCCCTCCCCCCTTGCTGCTCACCTCCACCTCCTCCTCAAGCTGCTGCGTGGCTGCCTCCCGCTCCCTACGCATCCGCTCCTTCCACGGGACAGGACAGAGCCAGAGCAGAGAGACAAGAGAGAGGGACAGAAGTCAGCCATGCTGGGCAGGAACTCCTGAGGGGACAGAGGAGCAGTGCCAGCACCAGTAAAGGGGGAGCAAAAACCCAGCAAGAATCCTGGGACTGGGGAAGAAGGAGCTGGAATTCAGCACCTGTGTGATTATCATCAGCAGAATGAACAGGGACACCCTGGACAACATGATCAGGGTGCCACAGTGCAGAGGGAGAGCAGAGGTTCCCAAGATCCTCAGCAGGGACAATCCTGGGGAAAGCAAAGACAGCTACAGCCCCCGCTAGCACAAGCCACACCAGCACCAAGGGGGAGGAGGGGGTTGCTCATTGCTGAAAGAGACACCTTGAGAGAGCAGAGAGGTTGGAAGGGAATGGAAAAACAAATCTACAGAGCATAGGCCTGGCTGTCACTAAGGAAAAAGGCCTAAACCCCACATGCTGCTTATAGCACCACATACAGTAATGCAAATACATCAGGGAGGGCCAGAACAGTCTTGGCACAAGGCCGAGCCCAACACCGACCACCAGCCTGCAGTCACTCAGCACCGCAGGGACACTACAGTGACCAGTGACTAATCCCAAAAGCCCCAGCCACGGGCTCGCTTCCAGGCTGCAAGAGGAAGGTATCACTGTGGGACTTGTCCTAAAGACTGATTTCTGGGCACTGATACCTCTGTGACTTGTTGTCCAGCATCTCTGGGCAGAGCCAGGGCTGGAGACAGAGCAGCAGCATCCTTCCTGTCTCCTGCCTATGGAACCCTCCCGGTTGCTCCTGCCAGGCAGGAACCAGACAGTCCAGAAGTCCCTAGGCTGGAAGGCGGGAGGCAGCTGAGAGGGAGCCAACTGAAAATTCTCTTCAACAGCTGCCATGCATTACAGACACCCAGCATCCCACAGCACCCCCAACCTCCACGCAAGAAAAAGCAGCATGAGAAGACACTAATGCTCAAAAGAGATATTGAGGTACATTTAAGTTAAGGTCTATTCTGAATCTGGTTACGCTTGTTTTTGGACAAGTTCTCTGCAGGGTGAGGGTTCCAGATGACACTAATCTGGAGTGTGACCCTTCTCTGAGGCTGTACAGGAGCACTTCTCTGAGAAGTGACAGGAGCACCAGCCAGTCCAGATGGAGCTATGGAACCCTCAAAGTCCATTCCCGACAACATCTGGAGAGGATTTGGAATAAGATTAGAAAAATAACTAGAGCCACAGAAAAACACAGGGACAGACAAATACACTAGGAATCAGTCCACAGAGACATGGAGTTACTGATATTTCTACTAGAAACTGAATTATCAGAGAATTGAAGGTGAGAGATGTCTGGAGCGAGTGGGTTTGAAAACCTCTACAGGGAGTAAAGCCAAAATTCTTTCCAGTTCTTCAGTTCACAACTTGCTGTGGGCTGGGGACACGTTTGGTCTCTATTGTTCTCGTGCAGGAATCAACATGAATCATTGGAGGATAAGAAAAGAGGTCCAAAAATGGTGACAGAAATTACTGAGGATGTGCCACCGAGACAGGAACTTCCTTCAGCATTCCAATGGCCACCATGCAGTGCTGGCTCCAACACTGGGATAAATTTAATCATCAAAACCAGCTTTAGAGACACAATCCCAGATTCAAGGTTTAAAAGGCCCAGGAGAAAAACATGCCTTTGCTTGTGAGCCTCAGTCTGTGGATCCCGAGATGTTTGAGGAGCCTGGAACATCTGCTGCCTCCTACTGACATCCCAAGGGAAGAGGCACCAAAAAATACCAGCATTTTTTAAAATGAGACATATCCAAGGCTACTTCACCAGTCATAAAGGTTTCTCCGGGTTTTTTTTGAAAAAGTATTTTTAAGTAATCTCAGTATAAATTTTGGCAAAACTTTTCTTTAGCTGAGCCTGGACAAATGCACCTGCTCAGCCTGAGCAGCAGTCTGGGGCCAGACTTGGTTTATTCACAGGTGCTAGAAATATTGATACTGACCCCACAGTACCTAAAGTCTCCTGGAGCATAGTGAAATACATATATCCATATCCAAATCCATATTCAAATGTATATGCTTCCAACTCAAAACTGGCAGGAAAAGCCTTTGCTCCAATAGAAACACAATGAAATCACGTTTGCTGAGCCACTCTGAGTTCCTTCTCAGGCAAGGAACCAGGCATTTTATAAGCAAAATCTAAATCTATCTGAATTGGCTCTGCTCTGGGCTGAACCAAGTGCACTGCTGCGGTCCCTCCTATCTAAATTATTCACAGAAACCAAGGATGGTTTGGGTTGGAAGGGACCTTTCAGGTTTATGTAGTCCAGCTCCTGCAATGAGCAGGGAGTCTTCAACAGGATCAGATTGAAGATTATTCTATAAGGACATTCCACTTCCATCAGAACTGCCAACCTCATCCCGCTTTTGTGGGGAAGCCAATGTGTGAAAAGGCAGAGAGACTGTAACTGCTGAGAGAACCCAGAGAAACATCAGGTGTGACTGAACTGGAAACCTGATGAAACACTTGCAAAAAGTACACACTCATCTGCCAAAGGAGCAGATTTCCAACTGAAAACACTGAAGAATTCAGTTTTCCCTCTTCTTCCAAACACCAACTGCATAAATTACTGTTATAGGAAGGATAACTGGAAACCCCAAGTCCTCGAGGGGCTCGAGTCTGCTGATTTATTTCTGGGAAATTCTACTTCTCTTTCTGGAAAATTCTCTTTCTATTTCTGTGTAAGGTTGAACCAGTGGGCAGAAACACAAAACTCAAAGCAAAGCAGAGAAATGACCACGTGAACTGAGGAGCACAAATCTGTGACTCATTAACAGCATCACTTTTCCTCTCAGGGCAGCTCTGAGCTGTGTGTTCATCTTTGCTCAGAAAAGCTCTGTCAGGTCATGTGGTACTGGACAGAGAAAACTGATTAAATTTGGGTCTTCCAAGCTCATTGGCCATTTTTCTGAAAGCTGCAGCTTGGCCAGGAGGTATCAGCAGGTAACAAGGATGGAGCCTGTGAATACCAGAGAAGCATCACCACAGAGGTGCATAGGGAGGTACAGCAAAGCCAAAGAGCAGCTGGGGTAATGGAGCATTTCTCTATGGAGAGAGAATGCCCAGAGCTTCCTATGGCACTGACAACAGGACAGAGATCCAGAGCTCCCCAACTGGGCAAAGATCCAGAGCTCCCCGTGGCACTGACAACTGGGTAGAGATAACCTGTGGCACCTTCCTTGGGGCTCATGGGCTGGGCAGAGTCGCTGCCACAAACAAATCTTGCTACACAAAGAATCTCTCACCACTTTCTCCATTTCTTCTCTCTCCCACTGAGTTGCTTCTCTCACCATTTCCATCTCCTAGGAGAGAGCAGAGTTAGAGCCACCTCAACCAGTGCTCTCTCCACATCTGGAGCACCTGGGAACCTCACGAAGGTGCCAAAGTCCCATCCTAGCGCATTCCTGATCCAAGTGCTGGGATCTGCTGATCCCATGCCACAGCCACTGCCTGTTATGTTGCAGATTCCATCCACCAAGGGAGACTAACTAGAGATTTTCAGAAACTGTTTCCACTCCGTAACATGCTCCCAGTTCAGCCAGAAGACCCACCTTCTGCAGGATCTCTAGTTCCTCGGGGCTCAAATCACGGTCAATGGAGGAGATGCTCTCCAGGCTGTTCTTGCGCCCAATGCCAGCAGCAAAAGGGTTTGCAATGATTCCTGGGGACATCTGCAAACCAAAAGGCAAATCACACCCCATGGAAACCCACAGAGTGCCATTCCAAAAATTCCCTATCCTGGGCTCCAAGATACAGAATACCAGAACCAGAACTCTTTCACAACTTGAAACCTTATTCAATAGAAACCCAGACTGGTTTGGGTTGGAAGGGATCTTAAGAGCACCCAGTTCCATCCCTACCATTTCAGCTGACAAGTGCTCGAGGAATGTGAGGTCTAAGAAAGATGAATTTAAATGGACCTAGGTGCAGGAAGGTGAGCAGGGATTGGGTTCATGTTCTCTTGGAGAATACAAAAGCTGACTAGCTAAGCCTTGAAAACAGAAATCTGAGAGGGCACAGGACTGCTCCATGGAAGTGTTACCCTGTGGGGAAAGGCAAACACCAATAAAGAGCTAGACAATTTACTGTAAATGTAATAGTGGCCAAAAAATAATGGGCACAAATAGCCTGGAGAAAGTGAGCTTGAAAACTTCATTTCAGTGCAGCGCTAGCATGGGACAGTTCTGGAACCAGCAGCAAAGAGACAGTCTGGAGGGACCACTGCTTTTCTGGACTGGCAACCACCTCCAGTTCATATCGCAGGTCAGATTTTGAAATCTGAGACCTCAAAAAAAATCTACAGCAAAAGGTTGGGAGAATCCAGCATTCTGTGAAGAAAGAGGGGAGGGGATTCTGTTCACTCCAAGGGCATCTGCACTCCAGTCCTCACCTCGATGGCAGCTGCAGCCTTGGGGTCGAAGCCATCACAGACCAGCACGAGGAGCGCGTCACCCACCCCTCGCAGGATCTGCACTGCTTCCGTGTGCGTCATTCCCAGCAGGCTCTGGTGATTCACCTCCAGGATCCGCATCCCCACCTTCAGGCGGCCATCCCGAGCTGCAGCCCCGGAGGAGCTCACCTGGAATGAACCCAGGAGTCACGGTGTCACTGGAGAGGTGACAGAGATCAGAGAGCACAGGGACTAGCAGGAGGGCAGAGTGAGAGGGGAACACACACAGGGAACAGGGACAATGACTCAGGGGAAGCATCTGGAACTACTGCTGTAGACTCACGGAGCGGGCAGGAAAGGAAGAACTTGTACAGGTTGGTAGAGGAAACATGTGGAAGAATCTCTTATGGGAGATAAAAAAAACTGGATTTGAAATGTATTCTCCCAAGGAAACAAACTGCTTTGACTCTGCCAGTGAAGTGAGTGAGAAGAAAAAGCTCTCAAATCATAATGGACCTCAGAAAGGGAAATCATTGTTTGGTGAGAGAGAGACACAATGGAAACGCAAATAAAGACCAACTAAAGAGGAAGTAGGCAGGGATCACACATGCAAAGAGGAGGAAGAAAAGCATCACTTTTGTCTCTGTTACTGGAAATAAACAGGGAAAATCAGAGGCAGGAACTCTGCCCTGGATAAGACAGGTAAGAGAGGTTGAAGTCAGTAACACAGCTGAAGGGAGAGCTAGGTAGTTCAGAACTGCAGGTTAAAACAACCAGCATTGGGGAAAAAAGAGGAGGGGGCTGAACTAACCCTGCTTTGTGGCTAAACTGACCCTTCCAATCCCCACATGCTGCAATGTTGCAGGAGAGAAAACCTAACTGAATGCTTACAAACAACCATCAGCTACAATAATCCCGGGTTTTCTTTTTCTGTTACTGCAAATGTCCCAGGTGAAAGTGCAACTGTCACTCTGACAGAAGGAATTTACTCTTTTGACTTTAGAACTCAGATAAAGTAGTTACAGCCATGTAATGACAAATGCTGAGTGTTGCCTTGCCTTGAGAGGAGCCAATTATCAGGGCTGATTGGCAATTATGGAGTGTCCCCAGCCACGAGGATGGTTTACACCTCCAAAATCAGCTAAAGAGGGAACCAGTGACACCAAGGTGAACACCCAGAGTCCCCTTTGTCAGCAGCAACACCACTTATTACTGTGCTCCACTGCCAGCAAGGAAGAAGAGGCAATAAAAACTTTTTGGAAATGGTTGGGAAGAGCATAAGCTGATACACAGCTGAACAAGAAAACACATGTTACTTCTGGGGAAAAAGTGAGGTGAGAAGTAAGTGTGACACAAGCAGTCACAAAGGGAACAAAGTTACACACAGGGTGTGTGGCACAGGATGAAAGGGGAGCAATTCCTGATGATTCCCATGGAAAGAGGAAAGAGCTCACAAGTCTGAGTGGGCAGGAAGCCACATGCATGTGAGGAGCAACAGGAATGTGGGTAAAGGGAAGGACATGTGGGTTCACCTTACACAAAAAAAATATCAGAGAGGAAACACAAGGCAAAGGCAAAGAGAAAATGGAAGAAGAAATGGTGTAGCTGTTGTAGAGGAGGAAATACGAAAGGACAGTGATTTGCTTCCATTGGAGGGAGAGTCTCTAGAAGTGCTGCACCAATGAAACGAGAGAGAGCACATCCAACAGATCCCCCAGGGATCACCCTTCTCCCTGGCAGTCCTCACATGGCACTTCTGGTACCTTGGATATGAAGATGCCTTCATCAGTGGGATCAAATGGATTGCCAGCATGGCCCTTGGCTCCTCCCCGGATGCTGATGCCCAGCTTCTCTCCTGGAGCCTTTTCAATGCAGATTTCCTGGAAACACAGAAAAGAGTCCTTGTTTCTGAGACAAGTTCATGCTGGGACAGCTGAGGAAACTGTCCTTGGAGTGGCCATATTCTGAATGCCCTGAAAAGGGCCTGAATAAATCCCATCCCTCATTTGGCAGTGTATTCCCTTTGGTGAGGCTCTGCCCTTTTCTGTTCCCTGCTCAGGTGTGGTCTTTATAGAATCTAGTCATTCTCTGATGACAGAGTCACCATAGGCATGGCAAGACTTCCAAAAGAAACTGGATCCTGCCAAAGCAGAAGGAAATTCCAACCAGGAGTCTGGTTGTGTCCTAGTCCCAGACCTCCAGCCAGGTAAACTGCCTCCAGAAGTGACCCCGTGTGATTCCCCCCAGTCCTTTGGCTCAGAACCCACCTGCATGCCAGGTGGAGGCGGGTCCCTCCGGACCACCATGGTGAGCTCCTGGACATTGGAGAGCAGCGCGTTCACCGCCTCCTGGTGCGTGGCATGGCGTAGGTCAATGCTGTTCACCTCCAGGATCCTGTCCCCGACGCGGAGCCCGCTGCGCGACGCCAGCCCCCGAGGAATGACCTGCAGAGAACCATTAGTACAACTGGAGAAGGGAATTCCATCTCTCCTTGCGTATGTGACTGTGACCCTGGGCATTCACCAACACCCTCCAGGCCTGTTTTGACACCTCTTTTGGCAGTCAAAGTTCCCCAAGAGGTGACATATCTGGAAACACTGGCAAAGAATGAAGTGGGATTTGCTTTGAAGTGTCACTCCATGTTATTCTCATATTCCAAATTTTATCCAAACCAATCCTGTTCCAGCTTTGTCATTTTTTGTCCATGACTGTAACCAAGACTGTCAGCACCAGTACAACTCCAGCCCTCATCCAGTACTCTACAGGGAATCCTGAGGGTTACAGAGGGACTAACCACAAAACCAAACCTCTGTTCCTGGCAAAACAAAGGAGTCATCAAGGAAAGGCTGAGACCTGTGAGCACACAGGCAAGCAGGAATGGTGGGAAAAAGTTTGGCTTTGGGAAGAGCGAATCCTGCTCCACTGACCTGCTGAAGTGCTTCAAGAAAAAGAATGGGCACATGAAATAAAAGATCTGGCAGGTATCGCTCCCGGAATTCCAAAGAGCCCCTGACAAGGTCTGAACCCTGACTCACAGCCACAGGTGTCAGAGGAGACTGATTCAGCATCTCCAAGGGACAAGAGATGTCAGGGAGCAGAAAGGGCTGGGCAAGGATGTCCTCTCCAGCATCCCTAATCCAAGGAGCGTGGATGTGCAGGACTGTGAGGTAATGGACTGCAGCCAGTGACCAGCCTGTGTGCTGTCCCTAAATGGCATCAGCTGATGTCACCACTGAAACAGAAACACAGGGTCGAAGGGCACTGGCCTGAGCGTAGCAGAGCAGTTCTGGGTGTCCCTGCACTCACACACTCATCCCACCAGCACTTTTGCAGCGATGACTGGCTTTCTGCCAGCATTTTCCCATGACTCATTAAAGCCAAGAGGAGCTCAGAAATTTCAGAAGCTAAGTGGATCCCTCCAAAGGGTTTGGCATGGATTACACAGTTTGAGGCTTTTGTGTGCCCTTAGATGGCCCCAGCAGCAGCATATCCAGTACAACCCTTCACATATCCCTCTCCCATCCCTTTATTTCATAAATCCATTCTGTATTTCTGGACTTGCATCAAAACGTTTCACCTTAACCCCAATAATACAACAGCTCAGGAGTGCCTGTGGCTGGACGGCTCTCCTGGGACTCTACCTTGGAGATGAAGACCCCCGGCTCATGAATCCCAAAGGGATGGCTGGAATGGTCACTGCCTCCGACGATGCTGAGGCCCAGGGGACCACCTGCTTTCACCAGGTGAATTTCCTTGAGGGAACAAGAAACAGAGTCAAAGGGAATAAGGGACATCACATATGGACCACAAACACTGAAAAACATGGAGTCAGGGGTGTTCTGATGGGTGAATACCCATGGTACAAGGCGGTTTCCCCACATGGGACTGTAAGAAGACCTGGGGGAGGCTCCAAGAGAGCTGAAGATGGACTTTGGACAAAGACCTGGAGTGAGAGGACAAGGGAAAAATGGCTTTGCACGGACAGAGGGCAAGGTTAGGTGGCATATTGGGAAGAATATTCTTCCCTGTGAGGGGGATGAGGCCCTGGCACAGGTTGCCCAGAGCAGCTGTGGCTGCCCCATCCCTGGAAGTGTTCAAGGCCAGGCTGGAAGGGGCTTGGAGCAACCTGGTCTAGTGGTAGTGTCCCTGCCCATGGTAGGTGGTGTGACTGGGATGGGCTTTCAGGTTCCTTGCACCCCAAGCTTTTCTATGACTTCTCCAGGCTCCGAGAACCCAGTGGGCCAACTCCCATCACAACACCACTTTTTCAAATGAAACCGATCCAGGGTTACACTATCCCATATCCCAAAGCCCGGCTCACCTCGATGGGGTACTGATCCTCCAGCCCCTTGGAGAGGTGGTTCCTCTGCGGCGCTGGCGTCTCCTCGGGCGGGCTGTCCCCGGGGCCGGGGAGCGGCGGGGGGGAGTGCATGCGCACGCGGGGCACGCCGGGCGAGTCTCCCTCCCCGGGCTGCTCCGAGCCCTCTCTCTCTACCAGCAGCACGATGGTGGGGGAGGCCGCGGTAAGCAGCGCTACGGCCTGATCATGCCTGGCTTCTGTCATGTCTACCCCATTGATCTAGAACAACCCGCAAACTTGGTGTCAGACCATCGCACCGGCATTTCCCAGCATTCCAGCGCTCAGTCAAGCCCCTGAGGGATCCCATCCTGCTGGAACACAGTCCCAGTTCAAAGGCCTGTGCCCCAAAGCACCTTGTAACTCATCCTGCTCCCTCGTATCTGGCAAAGGGACACAAGCACATGCTCATTCCCACCTTGACCCCAATCCTCTTCCTAGGCAGCTTTCCTGCCCCTTTCCCACCTTCCCTGTACAGCTGGTGCCCTGTAGCACCACTGAAACTCCAGGGGACCCCACAGGGCATGTGTGATGCTCCACCTCCTGTAGCACCACAAATGCAGCTGGGCCTGTGCTATGCTGCAGCTCATCCAGGAGAACACTTGGCACTCCTTGGCAACCCATTCCAGCTTCCCACTGGGACAAGAGGCTGCAGTAAAGGAATGGGGCCACACATCTCAACATGGGAGAACCCAAAAGAGCAATTCCCAGCCGGGATGCCACAGCACATGGATTTGCTGGAGCACCTGCTGCATTGTCACCAGGCCACCTGCCTTTACCAGCCACTCAAAGCCCAGAAACAGGCATTGAAGCCATGATCTGATGGGGGACAGGACCCGTCTCTGGTCAACTGGGCCACTGGTGGCCACCTGTGCTGGGCAAGGTCATGGCAGCTCAGGAAAGATGCCAGCTCTAAGGCATTAAAGGTGATCCCAGGTACAGAGAGACCTGGAAGCACAGAGAGCCTTTCCTACAAAATTAAGATTTAAAACAGCTTCCTTAGAGACTCAAAGGACCAGAGGGATGTGACTGTTCTCCATGAACATATGAGGGGCAGAAACCTGAGCACCAAGCTGGAAGAACACTGCCAAAGGACAAAACATGCCAGGAGAAAGTTGAAGCTGAAAATTAAAAGGTTTCTAGTCATTAGGTTCTAGAAAAGCTTTCCAAAACGAACAATGAGGACATGAAAATAGCAGCTGCCAAGATGGGGTTTTATTAGCTTACAAAATAATGTGACATAGCAGCCACAGCAACTGGGCTTTGTAGCCCAATTCCTCACAGCCTTATTCCCAGAAATATTGTTACTCCACTGCTCCTTCCCAGACAGCAGTTTCTGCTCTGCTCTCTGTCACTTGAGCTGACACACACAGTCAGAGAGGATTTTGTCCAGAACCACCGAGACACCCCCAGCAATCACCCAATCAGCCCCATGCCACCCACAGTCACAGGTGCTGCTCCCCTTGTGACAGGGAAGGAGAACCACAGGCAGCCCTTTGCTGTGCTAGAAACTCTGACAGTGTCACCTCTGCTGAGGGGACTGTCCTCATGGGACATCTCTGGCACCAACCAGAAGGATGTGATGGCAGCAGCTGGCACGTGCCCGTGGGAAGAGGAAGAATTAAAAGGAAGTGGGTAGTGGCTGCTGAGCACAGGAGACAAGGCAGCAAGCAGGAAAGATAATAAATTAACCACAAAGGTGCACAGACCTTAACGGAATGCAAGTAAGAGAGACAAGGCTCGGACACTCCTGCATGGATCATTAAAGGAATCACCCACGTTAGAGAAGCGTGAACAAACTCAGCAACCAATCCACAGAGGCAAAGGAGGAGTTATCTCAGTACAGCTCTTGTGGGAAAGGGCCAACTGGCTGTAGGAAGCTTTAAGGTGGGTTGTGGGAACATGCAGCACTTATTATGGGATGCCTTGCAGAAGGGAAAGGGGATTGGTCCAGGATGAGAGAGAAGGAATGGGCACAGGGAAATGCTGAGGGTGGAGAACAAGAGGCTGCTAGTCTGTGCTGATCTGGTCAAGCCCTGGGCCTGATCTCCACATCTGCTCTGCCTTCTCCCCACATTCTGTATTTACTGTGCCAGTTCCTTCTGTTCTGGGTACATGTGTGAGAGTTAGTGATAAAACTCAAGCTGGACTAGCCAGCAAGCAGGAATCCAAAAGGTGGGGAGAGCCAAGAGCTGGTCCAGAAGCTGGATGACTCAGGATCTGACCAAAGAGCCTTGAAGACCTTGATGTTTGGGCCAGAGGCTGGACACTTACAGACACAAGCATTTACCTGAGCAAGGGAGGAGTGTGTGCACGTTCCACGAGCACAGGGAAGAGTTGGCAGGTAGGACCTGGCAGAAGCTGCCTGTTATTCCTACCCCGTGAGGACTCCTTGTGCTCAGGTGGGCACTTGTAAAGGTACTGCCCTCCTTCCTGCCTGTATGAATGTGGGGCCAGCCATGTCAGCAGTGTGTTCCACCTTTGAAATCTGCACTTATCCCTACTGATGGCTTGACCTGGGATCAGGGAAAGCAGCAGCCATGTGTCCACAGGACTGAGAAGGGAGGATCCCTTGGGTCCTCAGATGGTTAACAAAGGTGACACGCAAGAGAGACTTGGCCTCTGGGTTCTATCACCAGATCAAGGCCCAACATAATGAACTGAAATAAGATGATCTTCAAGATCCCTTCCAACCCAAGCCTTGCTCTGACTGTGACTCTAAAATGACACTCCACAGACACACCTGCTGCAGTATCACCCACTCCCGAATTCTCACATCCCCTCTGCTATTTTCCTGCCCCCGACAAGATGACAGTGATCAGTGAGGGTTGGACCAGAAGGGCTCAGCATTACCTCCCCGGAGTAGGGATCAAGGCACAGGACTCCCAGTGTAAGAGTGCAACAGAGAGTAACATCACATGTAACAGCCCTTGATGCACTTCACCCAGTAATTCTCCATTACCTGGCAATCCTTGGGCAGCTCATTTTCCATAGCCTTTAGCTAGCTAGAAAGCAAGACAAGCCCTGCAGCATGGTGCTCTGAGTGCCCAAGAGGTCTCTGCCTTTTCCCTGCTCCATACACTTCTCTGTCTGCTAGGGAATAACATTATCCTGGCAAATCTCTCAGGGATCAAACTGCCTCATTAGTACTCCACGTGCCACCTACCACTGTTCTAAATCTCCTCAAAATCAGTTTTCTTTAGTCTGCTTCCAGTCCCATCCAAAAAAAACAGGTGCCCTTATGACTGCTGCAAATGCTGCACACTCCCTGCTGGATTCCCATTCCACAACTCCAACTCTCTGACACTGGCCTTGGAAGCTCCCTGCTCCACGTCTTCTCCCACAGAAAGGACTCCCAAGAGACAGAGGAATACAGGAGGCTGGGGAGTGAGTGTCACTCGGGAGTTTTGAGGGGTGTTAACCTGGAGGGGAGACCTAGGCTGGGCTCTTCAGTCCATGTGCTCAAAGCTCCTTTAGGAAAGTCAAAGGAGCAATCCTGGTCCTTCCAGTGCGGAAAGGTCCAGGAGAGTTTAGAACACAGGGGAAGAGCAGGAAGCTGTGCTGTATTTGTTTTCCTAAGAAAACAAGAATCCTTGCTAAAGTGAGAGCTGAGGCATGGCCAGGAGACAATGGCTTCAGAAACAGGCCCTGCCTGCAGGACCCATAAGCCCAGTACCCAGTGAGGGCCCTCCCCTTCCCCATGTAGGTACAGGGAACACACACAGCCTGCACCCACATCCCAGGAAATCACTGCATCCTGGAGCCTTTCTAATAAAAACAAGCAACCACTGCTTCAGAAGGGTGTGGAAAGGAAGCCTGGAAGTTACGGGAATATTCCAGTGAGTGTTCTCCTGTTCCTGCATTCATCAGAGCTGAGCACAGGGTCTGAGCTGCAGCTGGTGCTCAGCACTAAACTTGTATGGCCACATACATCTGGCACAGGCACCAAGAGGACCCCACTGAGGGTGTTGGGACTAACGACAGCAAGGTCTCAGCCACATCAAAATCCAGCAGAGGCTGCGAGCTCTGTAAGCCCTGAGCCCAGGAATTCACTGCAAGCTATTACTAGGGAATTAGATCTGCTTTTCCTACAAAGCTGCCCATGGATATAAATAGAGCTGCTGAAGGGGGTGGAGACAGGTCTGACTTTTGACTCTGAGATTTTCTGTCTCCTTCTTGCCACAGGTAGAGCAAACCAACCCCAAATGCTGGGCCTCAGCCCTGCCTCTGTACCAGAGAGCATTAAAACACGAGCAAACCCAAAATAATTTAGTCTACGTGGCACCAGTCAGGGTCAGGACTTGATTTTGGGAGGAGTGGGGAGCACTAGCAAGAGGGAGTGATGCTGTGTCACTTCAAGTCTCCTGCCAAGACACCAGTGTTGGACCTGGGCCTAAGCTCCCCTACAATGTGCCTGAGCAAATACAACACAGCCCCAGCCCAGGGATAGAGTAGACAGAAGCCAGCACTGACAAGGCTGTATCAGTGTTTACTCACGCCAGCGCTGTGGTAACACGTGCTCTTACCACAGCAACTGGGCCAGAAACCCACCACCAGCACCAGGATGCAGGAGCTTTCCCTTGGAGGCAGCATGCAAGCATGGGAAGAGGGTCAGGAGAGGCTCCCTGAAGGAGGGGAGCAACAGACAGTAGGAAGAGACATGAGGTTAGAGCAGTGAGATCTGCATGGACAGGATGGGAAACTGGGGCCAGAGTTCCAAGTGAAGCAGGGAAGCACTGAGCTACCCCTGCCCTGTTCCACAGCACCTTTGGGCAGTCCCCTCTGCTCCAGCCCACGCTGACCCTGTTGTGCTCCAGAGGGCTGCCACAGCAGAGCCCCCCATGCTGTCTCCCAGGCTCTGGAGGGACACCAGGCTGGAGCAGTGCTGTCATGTCACCTCTCTCCATGCCATTCTTGGGTGAAGCACTCACACACAGCCTCTGGAGAAAGGGGAGGTGTAACTGCACCCACCACCCATCATGGACGGGGTAAAACCACCTACATTAAATGCTTCCCCAAAAGGCTCAAGAACTAAAAAAAGGCTCCCCAAAATCCAGCTCCAGGGACAGAGAAGCAGCCCCTGCATGAAGGAGGGCATGGAGCTGAGTCAGCCCCTTCCTTGCACACCCACTCACCGAGATGACCCGGTCTCCGACGTGCAGGATTCCGTCCCGGTGGGCTGCACCACCCTCTGCGATCCGGGAGATGAAGATGCCCTGGAGCACAGTCAGGAAGGTCAGAGCAGCCTGGGCTTCCCCTCACCTGGGCCTGGCTCTCCAGAACCGTTCCCAGACACCAAGCAGGTCCCAGCCCTCTCCCTTCCACAGACCCTTCCCCTGCCCTGGTGCTTCCCTTTTGTGCCCCACTCCACACAAACCCTCTGCCCCAGAGCCACTGCCAGCAAACCCTTCCCGTGGCCCAGAGCCTGGAATATGTGCCAAGAGGGCAGCAGCAGGATTAGATGTCACTGGCAGAGATCAGGAGTTCCATCCCCCTTCCTTCTATAAAAAAGAGGGAGAGGGACTTTGGACAAGGGCCTGGAGTGAGAAGACAAGGGAGAATGGCTTCACGTGGACAGAGTGCAGGATTAGATGGGATATTAAGAAAAAATTCCTCCCTGTGAGGATGGGGCAGCCCTGACACAGGCTGCCCAGAGAAGTTGTGGCTGCCCCATCCCTGGAAGAGTTCAAGACCAGGCTGGAAGGGGCTTGGAGCAAACTGGTACAGTGGAGTGTGTCCCTGTCCATGGCAGGGAGGTGGAACAAGGTGAGCTTTTGGGTCCCTTCCTGCCCAAACCATTCCTGGATTCTATGGTCCCCTGAACTAAGAGCAGATCCTCACTCTCAGAGCCCACCTGGCCCACCACCCCAGGCCCAGTGCTGCATGCCCAGGGGTGAGGAAGACTCAAGGATTCCTGGGGATCAGGACTGACCGTGTCCCCAGCCCGGTAGGGGGTGGAGCCCTTGCCACCAGCAATGCTGAAGCCGAGGCCCTTTTCATTGCGCATGAGGCAGGTGGAATATCTCTCGGTGGCCGGTGCTCCCTCGGGGTGCTCAGGGAAGCGCAGCCCCCCGCGCCGCTCCCGGGGGCTGTAGTCGTCCTCGGGGCGCAGTGGAGTGACGGTGATGGCATTCTCCGGCTCCACCATCCGCTCCCGCAGCACCGTCATGGAGACAGAGCTTCCTGAGCCCCGCAGCGCTTCCACGGCCACATGATGCTCAGCACAGTGAAGGGACACGCCGTTCACCTGGGCACAGAGAGCAGGGACAGCCCTCACCTCACACACAGCTCCAACGTCAGCTGCTGCTGCCCCAGGGAAGCAGCTCAGCCCCTGAAGAGCTGCGTTGGTGCCTTGCTCCCACAGGTGTGCCCAGACCTCCAGGGACTTTCCCTGCATTCCCACAGCACCTGCTGCCCATCCAAGGCCAGGGCAGTCCAGTAAAGGCCCTTTCAGGGGAGTTCTCCCCACATAGGGAGCTCCAAATTCCCTACACCTGTATCATCCCTGCAGGCAACAAGCTCTCAGACAAACACACCCACCCAAAATCACCTCCACCAACAAAACTCAGCACAACTCAGGTCGACACATCATCTTGTTCACTTTCCTCACACCCTCCCCACACACCAAAACAGCAAGAGCTGTTAGTGTGACAGTCCCTTGGTGTGGAGCAGATCTTGAGTGTGGCATGTACAGGACAACCAGTGGATCCGGCCCAGCCAGCCCGGGGTTGTGCCAGGCAGGTCAGGCCTGACCAACCTGATCTCCTTCTGTGACAGGGTGACCCACTCAGCAGGTGAAGGACAGGCCGTGTATGTGTCTGCCTGGACTTTAGCAAAGGTTTTGATGCCATTTCCCACAGCGTTTTCCTGAGAAACTGGTTGCTCTTGAGCTGGCATGTGCCCAGGTGGGCAAGAAAGCCAATGGCTTGTACCAGCCACAGTGTGGCCACAGGCCCAGGACAGTTCTTATCCCCCTGTGCTGGGCACTGCTGAGGCACCGCCAGTCCTGGGGTCATTTTGGGCCCCTCATGAAAGACACTGAGAGGCTGGAGCATGTCTCGGAAAGAGAATGAAGCTGGGGAAGGGTTTGGAGCACAAGGAGCGGCTGTGGGAGCTGGGGTGGGGCTCAGCCTGGAGAAAAGGAGGCTGAGGGGAACCTTAGAGCCCCTTCCAGTACTTAATGGGGCTCCAAGAGAGCTGGAGGGAGCCTTTGGACAAGGGCCTAGAGTGATAGAACAAGGAGGAATGGCTCCCCACTGCCAGAGGGCATGGTTAGGCAGGATATTGGGAAGGAATTCTTCTTTCTGAGGGTGGGGAGGCCCTGGAATAGGTCACCCAGAGAAGCTGTGGCTGTGCCATCCCTGGAAGTGTCCAAGGCCAGGTTAGACAAAGCCTGGAGCAACCTGGTCTAGGGAAGCTGTCTCTACCCACAGCAGGGGGTGGAACTAGGTGGGCTTTAAGGTCCCTTCCCACCCAAACCATTCCATGATTCTAGGAGGACAGACATATGGCTCCTTGGTAAGAAGTTATTCTACAGGGTCCACTTTGGCCCCACCCAAGTGTGCAGAGCTCAGCCCACTGGGGATGTGTTTCTTCCCATCTGGGTCACACAACACTTCAGAGCTGGGGGAGACTGAGTGCAGGAACAATTCTGTCCTTATAAAGCAGTAAAAGATTCACAGTAACATTAATTAAACAACTAACTCTGAGTCAGAGGAATTTTGTTTTGCTCTTGCACAGCTCCTGATGCTTAATTTGGCCCAAAATGTGTGTGATGTATTATTTTCTCCCTCCACTACAAGCATTTGCTTCGTCACAGGCTCCAGGTCCTTACCTCCAGAAGCTTGTCCCCAACACGAACCCCTGCACGAGCTGCAGGACCCTCTTCAGACACACGGGAAATAAAGATGCCCTGGAAACAAAACCAGCTGTTGGAGGTGGAGCCCATTCCTCAACCCTCTGGAGTGCAGAGAGCACTCCACCCTCTCAGTTCCAGGCTGAGGATCAGTCTCTGGCCAGTCCTGGGATGTGGGGACACAACAACCAGATCACCCTGTTCAGGAGCTGGGAAAAGAGGACAGAAACCCCACTGCAGGGCTACCCCCAGGTGACAGAGGAGAACAGGGAATGAATGACATGTTAACCCTTTTCCAGCGGGATCAGAATGTGACACAGCTGATGCCACCAGGTGTGGAACAACCCCATACTCTTTGCCCTATGAGTCCTGTGCCCCACAGGTGGGAAGAAGCCTGTTGCTCTCATGGTCACTCCAGGTCAGACCAGCCAGTCCCACCAGCCTCCTGCTTTGGGGGGATCCAGGGCTGCTCCCACCTGGCCCCAAAAACCCACACAGCCAACACATATGGACACCCAACCTCCAGCTACAGACAATCGGTCTCGGAAAGGAGGTGCCTCACCAGTGACACAGTCCAGGTCTTACCTCATCGTCCCCCTTATAGGGGGTGGAGCCCTTGCCCCCCGCGATGCTGATGCCCAGCCCCCCCGTCTGCCGCACAATGGTCAGGGTCAGCTGGAAGCAGAAGGGACAGTGGTTATGGGTCAGTGCAGAGCAGGGAGTGGCCAAAACATCTCCAAGAGCAAGGGACAACTTTTTCAGTAATAAATAATAACCCCAAGTTATCTGCTCGCGCATTGGGTCAGCCATGGCACCTCTGGGTGGGCCGTGGCAAATCTAGGTGAGCTGTGGCACCTCTGGGTGGGCAGTGGCACCCATGTCTCAGAGGTACCAGTGCCACAACACATGAAACGCACAAATCCCTTCCCATGGCTGAGTCCTGACCCAACAGTCAGTGGACACACTGGAGGGAGATTCCACTGCAAAGCAAACTGGGCAGCCTTGGGCTGGGACTGGATCACAGAACGAGCTGGTTCACATCACAGACCAGCTCTACCACAGGGCTCCCTTTGGGTGTAATTCCATCTGTCTTTGGGGGATTCCAGGTCACCCCAGCATAGTGTGCAGTGACAAGGAGGGCAGTTTGTCCAGAATACTCTGGAACAGATACTTAGCTTTGCTGTATTGATGGAAATCAACACATGACTCCAAAAAACCCATCTGCTCTGTCTACTGGGCTCCTTCCTCTGCTCTCCTCTGCCCTGGCTGCTCAGGATCATAGTTGAGCAATCTAGAAGTCTCTGCTCCTTCCTACCTCCCACCTCTACATACTCAATTATGCACATTGCCAATAACTGGTCAAACTTGACCTGAAACTGCTTCTATTCAGGACACCAGCAGGAACCATTCACATTGCCACAGCCATGAGAAGGAAGACAGGGAGCATGTGGTAGGATATAGGGAAAGGAACAGGATAGATAGGACTCTCTGAGGGCCAAGGACCAAGGAGCTGGCGAGGTAAGTGACAGAAATGCACACAGACTTCTGGAGAGAACCAGATTTGCTGTCCTCCAGATGTCACCACTCTGGAAACGAGGCCCAGGATGAAGAGCGGCTGCTGCAGAGGTGTCGAGTGTCAACGTCAGTTCCACGTGGCCACAGTGTGGGCAGCAAAGGGAGCAGAAGACTTGCCTTCCTTAACCCCTCCCTTCCAATCACCCTTCACATTCTGCTAAGTTTAAACCAAAAAACCACCACAGGAAGCGTGAACCAAACTGAGGTGCCCTGACAGTTCCTTTGGCACCCAGTGAACAGCATAGCAGAATGCTCTGGGATCTTCCCATGGAAATCTCTGATTCCAGATCCACCATCAGTCCACCACCTCCAGTGCAAGACCCAGAGACTGAGTAAAAGCCAAGTACTGGAAGACAAGGATTATCAAGGTGAGACATAAAAGGGGTTAGTGATGAGACAGCACTATGTGTCCTTGACAGCCCAACTAAAACCAGCTCCAGACCAGAAAAATGCTTCTTACGTGACCAAGTCTCTTAGGAACTAATGACAAAATCCACCTTTTTTCTTCCAGACTCACTGGTATCTAGAAATGCTCTAAAGATTCACATCTGTGTTGTTCAAGGAAGATTCAGAAAACACCTTCAGGCACATTGTGGGATTTTGGGATTGTTCTGTGCAGGACCAGGAACTGCACTCAATAATCTTGGTGATAAGGAGATTCTGTGATTCTATATTCAAAACTTCCAAAGATGAAGGAAAACCAGGCCTACAGGCAAGAATTACAGAGTATTCCAATAGCAGGTTCCTGGTATTTCCTAGGAAGACAGCTAATGGTTTTGTTTAGTGCCTGAGTCCATGGGACAGGATCACAATTCCTGATGAGGACTGAGGACTGAGGACTGTATGATGTCACTGATCACAGAAAGTCACTTTCAGCTGCATGGGAAACTGATGGTGTAAACTAACTGAAAGATAAACCACACGCTCCCTGATTTCACACATTCGGGAAACCAGACTGAAAACACGGGGAAACCTGCCAAAAAAGCCAAATGGCCTCAGGGGAAGAACCTTCTGTCCATCAACGTACACTGAAAAGCAAAACACCACGGAGGAACCAGACTTGTTAAAGATGCTGAGACAACAGCAGCAAATGGGCTTGAATTGGACATAAATGTATTTAGGCTAGAAAGAAGATTTCAAACTCCCCAAGCAAATCAGTTTTACCATAAAAGCAGTGCGGTGAGGAACTGAACTGGTGGATGTTTGTTTGAAGTTTATGCAAAGAGTAACTGATGTGAATATGAACCTGAGAAGGAAGGTCCTGGATCCAGCAGCCTTCACTTTACAGCTCAGCCTGCTTCTTGCACTAAACCCAAAAGTTTTTGTTCCTCAGAGCTCTTCTGTCCTAAGGTTGCTCCAGACCTGCCTGGACTGCCACATTATTGGACTGACACTGGAGCCACAACACAGAGCTGCCACACAGTAGGAACAGCTCAGCTCTCTCCCTGCCATCACTCCTGCTATGGACTTTCCTGGGCATTTTCCTCTTTGTGCGTTTCCCCTGCGAAGCCCGGGATCCACCATCTCAGATGTAACAACTGATTCATGGTGCTTCAAAACTTTCTACTCTATTCTCTGCAGAAAGGACAAACCTTGAGTTCCTTATTCTCCCCAGACAAACAATGTTCAGTCCTCCACGAAAAAGTGCTGCCACAGGAGGAGAGAGGTGGGGAACTTCTGAAGCTGCCACATCAACCTCAAGCTGCCATACCTCCCCCTGAGCTCCCCCCGGGAAACCATTCACCAGCAATGGCTCCAAATATGACTCAGGGAAGCAGTTCCACCTCCTTCCCTCAGTCCTGCCTGTGCCTCTCCAGAGACACATCAAACAAGGACAGGGGTCACCTTGACCCCATTTTTTGACGGTTTTTAGTACAGCTGTCTTTTAACATGGAATCATGAAATGGTTTGTGTGGGAAGGGACCCACCAGACCATCCAGTCCCACCCTCTGCCACAGGCAGGGACACCTACTGCCAGACCAAGTTCCTTCCAGCTCTCTCCAACCTGGCCTCGAACAGTTTCAGAGATGGGGCAGCCACAGCATCTCTGTTAATGGATTTGCTTGATCCTGCAAGACTTCCCACCTTTCAAGGAGTAACTGCATACATCACTCTGAAGACACCAGAAGTGTTGCACATGTGGACAGACTCACTTTCCAGTAGCAGCCAGGGACACCTGGGCATTGCCCAACAGACTTGAGACAGTCCAAATTTGCTGATGTGCTGTGCAACTGCCCACTGGAGGTTTCAGCAACTTGTCAGGGGCACAGCAGACACAGAGGCAGCGACCAAGTATCACATCCACAGGACTCAAGGGACAAAGCTTGGAGCTGTCACACTTCAGAGCTGCTGAAAGACCAAGTTCTTGCTCCACATGCACCCATGGGTTCAACGGCTTCAGAAGACAGCAAGTTTCTGTCAACACAGGCACCGATTTGTAACTGATTGCACACATGGGTGCACATAACTGGGGTCAGTGTTGGGCCCCTCAAGACAAGAAAGACACTGGGGGACTGGAGCGTGTCCAGAGATGAGAACAGAGGTGGGGAAGGGTCTGGAGCACCAGCAGTGGCTGAGGGAGCTGGCGGGGCTGATGACACCTGTAACCATCAGCTCCTCATACAGGGACCATTCCATAGGAGTAACTGAGAAACATGTATGGCTCTTACCAGGCACAGAAACAGCTCTTGTGAAAAACAGCTGATTTTCATGAAAATCAGGTCTCTCAGAACCCAAAATATTTTATTCTGACAAGACTCCAGACTTGGCTGAAGTGAAGATTCACTAAGCGGACTTGTGTGACACATGGAATCTGTGACCCATGACCTGGCACTGCCTCCACCTGACGCTGGTTCAGGTGTGTATTGCACAAGTCAAGAAACAAGTAAAAGTCATCTGGGAAGAACCATCTGGGTTCTGTCGAGATGCATCAGGCCTGGTCTTACTTCAAACCAGACAGAATTGAAATGGTTCTGCATGAGAGGATGAGGGGAGGGGGGACAGACTTTTTATCTTTTTATGCCATTAATAATTTTATAAAGATGATGATTCCATGTTTGTAACCACAAAGGAATTAGGGATATTCAATGGAATTCAATAAGATACCTAATGTAGAAAATGCTTTTTAACATAAAGCTCTAGTAAATTACATAACTTATTGCCACTAAATTCTCTGGAACTGAAATTATAAAAGGGATGGGAAAAATCAGACAACTTCACAGATGGCAGTTCCATGGTACCCCATACACTGGCATAAAGACAAATTCCAGTCCACAGATTGCCAGGAACTGGACACCCACTAGTGAAAGGATCTTTGTGTCCTGCTGAGGTTTGTGCCCCCAGGCCCCAGAGAAGGCCCCTCATCCCCCACCACTTTACACTGACAGCACGTTCAGTCTGTGTAATATAATGTGCTACTTCATAACTGACACATCAGAGCCTGAAGGTTCAGGTTGGACACCAGAAGAATTTCTTCCTGGAAAGGGTGGTTAGGCAGTGGAAGAGGCTGCCCAGGAAGGTGGTGGAGTCACTGTCCCTGGTGTTCAAGAAATGCCTGGACGTGGCACTTAGTGCTCTGGTCTAGTGACAAGGTGGGGATCAGCCAGAGGTTGGACTCAATGGCCCTGGAGGTCTTTTCCAACCTAAACGATTCTGGGATTCTGTTCACCTTGGGTGCACACAGCTGGGACACAGAGGAGCAGGAGCTGGAGGCACTGACTCACCAGGAAAGATGAGAAGAGCTAAATCTGTCTGGCTTCGGTCAGCAACAGCTCCTGGGGACAAGGGGACAGGCTGAAAATATCGGTGAGCAAAGGGGAGGTGGGACATTGCTGTGTGACTGTTGAGAGCTAAATTAACCTGGACAGTGGAAAAGGAGTGCAAAGGGAAGAGCTGCCCTGGCAGGGGAGCAGCCACTAGACACGGGCTGGAGCTTTCCTGGCTCTGATGTTATTCCTTCCTCCCTTCTGGGAACAGGTACTTGGATGGCAGAGATGGTGGGCACAGAGCAGAGGGGTCAAGCACTTCACTGCCTTCTCACTGAACACCTCCACAAAACCAGTAAAAACCAGAGACCTCAAATAGAGACCTTTGACAGATGAGACAGGGACCTGCCACTGCCCCAGTGGTGACAGGAGCACTGGGAACAGAGGGAAGAGGGGACCTGCCACACTCAGGGCTCTGCTCCTGCACATTTCTTCCCAGGGAGACACCAGGACAGTGACTACATTTCCCAAAGGGAGGAGGAAGCAAGGATGCCTTTTAAGAACATGAACTATGGTGACATTTGAAGCATAAATAAAACCCAAAGTGAGGTTCCTACAGGTAATCTTGATGCGAATCTCTATGGCCATGGCTACACAGCTATCAGGGAGAGGAGTCACGTATTATATATGAATATTCACATTTATATGTATGTCTATAGAAAGATATGATTTCATCTTGATATAAGTAAGAAACGCTTCCAGTGAGAACAATCCTCCTCTGGGATAAACTCCCCATGGAGGTGTCAAGTCCTTTCCCTGGGGCTGGGGTACCAATATCCTCACCAAAGCTCCTTCCCCACAAAACCTTGGGCCTTTCGATGTCCCCCTCAGCCTGGGCTGGTTTATGATTCCAGGATTAGTTACTTCATTAATGAACTCCAGAAACAGGGATTTAGGAAGCTGGTACTTCCTCCTCATCACCATGGGCAGCCAGCTCTGCCATGGACATGGAGAAGGGGATCCTGCTAAACTATGGAATGCAGCAGGACAGGGTCCCTCTGGAAATGAAAACACTCAACTGCTTAAAAAGAAGCAAAATGAGCATTGGTCAAAGCTACTGAGCCTCAAACTGTTCCAGAACTGGACAAAAACCTATACCCAGATTCAGCTGGAATGGGTGACATTCGAACATGTTCTGTTTCCCTTCTTTAGTAGCAAGGAATTTTTATTTCTAGTCTTATTTATTCTTTTTGTGTGGTGAAATCCTTGAACAGTCATTCATTTTGCACCATTCCACTGTAAAATTCCACTGGAGACTCCTCTCAGCCCAGCAATTTCAGACTGTTCTCAAGCTCCATTTTGGACATCATTTAATATACAACTACAAAACCACAAAACTGGGGACTTTACAACTCTCCTAAAATCTGCTAAGGGCAGGTCACACAGGAGAGGAGTGTTTGTCCAGGGAACAGCGGGATACATGGAAAACTCTTGCACTAAACCTGGCATCACTTGCTTTAAAACATATGAAACATCTCTAAGTACACCTTGTCTGGAGGCCAAACCTTTCCGAGGACCCTGAGGGGCACAGGAACAAAGACTAAAGGTATAACAAAGGCACAAATAAAGGTGAATAAAGAGAACTCCCAGCCTGGAACAGAAACTGCCATTTCAAATGGAGAAACAACTATGGAATTTAGTGAACTAAAGCCTGAATAAACTCTGTCACGTTGTCCATAGTCACCAAACCTGAGTTCAAGTAGATCAGGTGAACGAAAAGGCAGTCAGAAAGGCAGGGAATGGAAATCCTTCTTACCAGAGAACACCAGAACTGGGCTTCACTAATCCAGCGAAAAGAACCTGGAAGAAGTCAGGACTGATGTCTGTAAAATTACACTGAAGACAAGCAGATAGTGCATCAGCCAGTAGGGAAGAGATTGGACAACATAAAATATAATGAAAACAATGAACTAACAAATGAAAGTTCCACCTGAAAGTAAGTTTTCTAATCGTTCCAGAAGCAAAAATCTGGAGAAGTTTTGGGTTTTTTCTCAGAGAGGAAAGCAATGTGTGTGCACATCATGTAACAGGAGGAAACAATCTGTATTTAATAAAAAGTTTGACTGACTTATGAAAGTTTGTAGCGTCTGTGGGAGGAGACTTGTCCTTAGAACTTCCTCCAAATCCTCTGTGCTACCCTCACTGCAAACTCAGCTTTGCTGTTTCCGTGTTGAGCACAGCCCTTTTTTGGGTAAATCGTATATTCCAGAAATGACAACCTATCCTAGGATGGCCTTGTTCTACTGCCTGGATCCAAGTTAGGGATTGTTTTCCACCAGAAAGTCTCGGAATTTTCTCAAAGTTACTTTTGTCCTTCACTGAGACAGTCAGATCACACTGCTGCAAACAAGGTCTAGTTTTAAGGCACGTAAATTCTTTAGTCCTGGTAATTTCTACAGTGGTTATTTTAATGCCTGAATTTTGTACATAACCCTGGTCCCAGGCAGCAAAGCCCCACATCTGCTATACAAAGGGTATTTGCCCAGTTCAGAAGGGAAAATCAGATTCGTTGTGGAGTGTTTTGTTTAAACATGGAATTTTCTCTCTTTCTGCCAATCCCTCTTCTACTGCTTTCTGCTCCTTCTCTCTGTGAAAGCCAATGAGATGATTGTGTGACAGAGCAGAACCAGATGATCCTGGCTCACTCGTGGAGCAGGGAAAGGAAACTGCAGGTAGTTCTGCATTTATGTAAGAAATCATTCCACAGGTTTGATCCTTGGTGCTTAGGGAAGCTTCAGACTGGAGAGAATTCACAGCTGAGACAGTGATCAATGATGATGAACAAGCAGCAATCACACAAGTCATTAATCTCTATCACTTTGTGGGTGACTTGTGCCCAAACTGTGCCTTAACAGGCCCAAACACGAAGCTGTACTTCTAGAGGAAGAGATCATGATCTCACCTTCAAACCAGAGGGTCATAACACTGGCCCAGACAAGGTGTGGCTACCCCATCCCTGAAAGTATTCAAGGACAGGTTCAATGGGGCTTGGAGCAATCTGGTCTAATGGAAGGTGTCCCTGCCCATGGGGTCCTCGGGGTGGGACTGGGTGACCTTTAAAAGGTCCTTTCCAACCCAAACCATTCTATGATTCCACAGAGAACACCGAGAGCCCTTTAGCACCTTAGTAGGCAAAAGTCATAAAAACACTTTGATGGCAATAAATTAGAAGCCAGACAAAATAAAACAGAAAATATGGCATATTTTTCTTTGGTCAGTGGGAGCTTTGGTCATTTTAAAAATTAAATGAGACAAACAGGAGTGTTGTATCTTTTTCTAACATCAAAAGGACTCTGCTCTGTCATATTCCAGTTAAGACAGGTGAGTAAACACAGGTGATGTGACCTCTCCTGCATTACAGAAGAGGTTTACTAATCTTTTCTGGGTTTCAAATTTATGGGTCACATTGTGGGAAAATCAAATTTGCTACGTAAGAATTCCAAGCCTGAGAACGCCTCCGATGAAGACCATGCTCACCCTGTAAACACAAACCCACAGTGAGGGGCAGAGCTCCACCTGTGCAGCAGCCCCAAGCAGCCCCATGGGGAGGGACAAGACAGCGCCTGACGCATCCCAACACTCCACACTACATGTGCCAGCCTTTCCACAGATGAACCCCTGAGCACTGGATGCTCCAGGAGGGACAGAACTGCTCCTGACATATTCCAATGCTCTGCACTACATGTGCCAGCCTCTCCAAAACTGAACTCCCGAGCACAGGATGCTTCAGGACCAGGCTGTGCTGTCAGGTCTGCCACTGGCAAAACACTAACTGGTGCCAGGCCTGAGGCTGGCATTCCATTAGCATAAATGGTAACATTCCTGAGCAGTTTCCACAGGATGAGACTTCAAGGAGAAGACTTGACTCGCTCCTGACTGCTGATGGACAGGATGTGACACCTGAGCAGTAGCAGTAAACAAATCAATATCCAGGATCTCTGACCACCTTCACTCCTTCCCAGGGACGGAACTGGCAGCTGCCCCTGTCCAGGCAACCCAGGACAGAAGGAAACACAAAACCCTGTCAATGTCCCCCAGACAACAGAGTTCAAATCCAACCTTGTGCTGTCAAGCAACTGCTCCACATGTTGCTTTTCTCCCCTCAAAGCCAGCCTACACCTCAGTACAGCCACTCTTGCAGGGCAGATAAGAGATGGAGACAAAACACTGGGAACAGAGCCAGCACTGGAATCCAGATATCCACCATTGGATACCACACATTTTAACAAAATTACTCTTCCACTGCAGCAGAGTCCCACTGGCGCCAACAGCTACAGAAGCTCTGGGCATACTTGCTGCACACCAGCACGAGGCTCCCACACCCCAATGCTGGGTGCTGGCAGAAGTTGGGCACGTCTCCAGCTCTGCTTTGGCAAGATCTGTCTCTGGCTCAGGATTATGATTTAGGCTTAAGGAATACACAGTTCATAGTTCCTTCTCTCTAAGAGCCGCGTTAAATTGCATAAGAAATGTGACAGCAGCATCATGGACTTAAACCGTGCTGCTCAAGGGCACCAGGATCTCTGCTCTGCAGTGGTCTTGCTCAGTTCCAGCAGCCCACTGGTTCTTCTCAAGGACATGGAATCATCCCTGGAAACATGAGGCAGATGTGATTTGGAAGTGTTCACGCCCAGGCTGGATGGAGCTTGGAGCAACTTGGTCTAATGAAAGGTTCCTTGCTGAGCACTCCCCAAAGCTGCAGCACAACCAAATGTCCCAAATCAACCTCTCAAAGCTGGTCTGCTCTGGAGTGACTTCAGCTGCCACCACTGATCTGAAGATCTCTAGTATGCTGGTCCTTGGGAGCTGCAAGGACACCAGAGCAAACCTGGGGCCTCTAACCAGCCATACTGAGGGATCACAGAATCATTTAGGTTCGAAAAGACTTCAAGATCACCGACTCCAATCTGTGACTGATCGCCACCTTGTCAACTGGACTAAAGCACTGAGTGCCACATCCACTTGTTTCTTGAACACCTCCAGGGGAGGTGAGCACTTCCAGGGAAGGAGTTCCAGGCCCTTGCATCAGATGCAGGTGGAGCAGCAGCCAAGGAAGAGGTGGGTGGACTGTGTCTGATACAAGACTGAGATTCCTGGGACACAGCACCCAGTGGAGCAGGAAAATTCTTTAAATGGAACAGGACATCCAACAGCTAGAGAGAAGGACTGGAGGCAGTGACTCCCCAAAGGAAGGCCAAGGAGGGATCAGGAAGCACCAGGTTATGCTCATTTTTAACTTGAGTGACAGAAGACTATCCAAAAGAGAAATGTGAGAAATGTTAATGTGGTTTTCAGAGACCTAGAGATGGAAAAAGATGGAGAAATCTTCAGGACCCACTAACAGGGGACCATAACTGAGCCAGCTCATGTTCTGCCTGAGTGGAAAGGATTCATCACCTCCCTCCCAGAAGGCCTTATTCAAAACCAAGAAGTCTCCCTTTTACACATGAGGAAGCAGCCAAGCCAAGTTTTTGGAGACATTCAGGCCAGCACTCCCAGGTAACACACAAGTCTGGTGCCTCGGTACCGTCTTATGGGAGAAACCTCTGTGCAAGCCAGTAGCACTGACACAGTCTCTGCCTCTTGCCAGTGGCAGCAGCATTCTGCTTCCTGCAGCTCCTTGGCAACCTGCCTGCAGAAAGCCATTGACCCCACAGAGCAGGCACTGAAAACCTGGAGACAAACCCAGGAGGCTGATCGTGGTCAGGGGATGGGCCAAGGCAGCCAGACAGGATTTTAACCTTTGGCATGGACACCATTCCCATGCCAGGGCCCTTGTGTCACCTTGGTGCCACCTGCCCCTTTCTGACACCCCAAGGTGCTGCATATGAAGCCCTGATGGAGTTCTGGAGGTGCTGCAGAAGATGCACAAATCATTGTTGCCAATTCACCTTCCTCAGGCAGTGGCCTGAGTGAGATCCTCCTCCCTCTCCTGAAGGGTCACACACAGCACTTGGCTGATTCCCAAGATCTCTGCTACTCCAGGGTTACCCTTACTTCCAGAAATATTCATTTATTTAATTCCACTTCTCCCACAGCACACAGCAAATAGGAACCAAACCTTACCCCTTAGCCCCTGTGGGTTTTTTACATCCCTTCCATCTCACTCCTGCTCTGCAGCAGCCACTCTCACCTCAGGGATGGGAAAGGAGGGAAAGGGGAAAGCAGGGAGGAAACAATCATTATGTTTGTCATCAGCCAGGTCCAGAAGCCACTTGACCCAGAGAGATCAGAGTTCCCCCTACAACAACGGGTGAGGCTGGGAAGCAAATCAAGCAGACTGGATGATTTTTGGCAGAGAGAGATAGGAGTGGTACAGACCTCTTCCTCCTCAATGCGAGCAGGTTCAATCAGCAGATTATTGGCTTGATCAAACGACACCCCCTGTTAGGACAGGAACCAGCAAAGAGGCATGCGGATTAGTGGAGCATCGACCAAACCCGCCACCACGACCACCACCACCACCACCCAACACACACACGCCACGCCATCAGCCTGGGCACGCCGCGCCCAAGCTGAGCCCGCTCACGGAGTCACTCCTGGCCTCCACAGCTCCAGAGCTGGGCCCGCTCACGGAGTCACTCCTGACCTCCACAGCTCCAGAGCTGGGCCTGCTCATGGAGTCACTCCTGGCCTCCACAGCTCCAGAGCTGAGCCTGCTCACGGAGTCACTCCTGACCTCCACAGCTCCAGAGCTGGGCCTGCTCACGGAGTCACTCCTGACCTCCACAGCACCTGAGCATCCCCTACAGCTCCTGAGCAGGTCCCACTCCTGCCCACCACCTCAGCAGAGCCAGGGCTGCTCCTGGGCTCCCAGCAAGCTGAGTGCCGGCGTGCTCCCACCCAGGGGCCACGTTTTGCCCATGCTGGCACCGCAAGGCCATGACCCCCAAGCTGACCTCACCTTGCCTCACCAGGTCATTCCAGGAAGGAGGAAGAATTAAACACAGGAGAAAGCACAGAGGGGCCTGTGGTGCCACCAGCTGCTGCACAACAAAAAGCAACTGCACCAGTCCCTTTCTCTGGTGAAACACTGCATTCCGTCAGGCACCCAGGATTCTGCTCCCAAGTGCAGGAAACCTTAGGACTTCTTTTGAAAATCAACTGTCTTGGCAACAAAACCCTCTGGTTTAACAATTCAGCCTCCTGCACAGCCTGTCCTGCCTCCTTCTTCAATGCACGTATCACCTCTTACCTGAGCCTCCCCTGCAGAGGGATGCTGCTCTCCACATCCCCACTCCTGGAACACAGCTCAGGAGGCAGCTAATAAATGCCTTCATGGAGCAGGCATCCAACCCAGCCACACGGAATGGAGAACTGATTCCCAGGCAGAAGGCTTAGCTGACAACCAAGGTAATTTCTGACAGGTACAGCACATCTGGACAGGTCTCATGGGCTCTGCCAGTGCTTCAGTGCCTCCTCAGCTCCAAGTCCCTGGCTAAAAGAACCTTTCTGGGTGAGAGCATTTCCAAGAATAGCAGATCTTGGATGAAGGGGACTCAGAACGGCTTCACACATTCCTACAAGTAGCAACAACTCCTTTTCCTTCTGAGGAACTTCACCAGCAACAGGAAAACAGCACATCTCATCCCTAAGAGAACACAGTATGAGCTGCATCTGCTCAGGTAGAGTAGGGCAAACATACAGAGAGGGAAAGGCTCCAAAGCAAAGTGAGGACAAGGACTTTTTCCTGGGCAATCTGAGCTCCAGTGGGGGTGGGAGTGATTCTGGCAGTCTGGAACATGTGCAGTTACAGCAGGAACAGGTTCTACTCCAGCAGCTTCTATGTCCAGAGAACTGCATCTCACCCATGAGATTTGTTGGTGTCAGACTAAGCTAGAGACTCAGCCACATGCTCATCCCTGCCTGCAAAATACAACTCAAAATCCTCACACCAGCTTCAGGGAGAACTGCTCCAACCTCATGTAGTGACCCTCATCCAGGTATTCCTATTCCAGTGTCAGGAACTTTCTCACGCAGGAACCTCTGTGTCCCTAACAGAACATGGTGGTTCAACTGAGCAGAGCCAAAGACCTCCTACCTCATCAGCCCCAGTATAACCAGTAAGGCCCATTATGGCCCCATGGCAAAGCTCCAGAGCACAAGCTCCCCTAAATCCCAATGCAGCCTCCATCAGGCTGCATCTAGGTGGAAACACAGGTAACACATGCTCCAGGCTGCCCTCGCACACTCTGGGAAGCACTGCGGCAGCAAGACAAGTGTCAGGGGCCCGAACATCAGTCTGAGATCGGATCCACCCAGGGATAAAGCTCATGCTGTTGTGAACGAGGAGCAACAACCAACAAGTGAGGAGGCAGCTGGAAGAAATGGCAGAACCCATCAGTGATGGGGACAGAGAACTGTTCCTGCAGCACAGGGAGTATCACATGGAACAGGGAGGGTGCAAGGATCTGGATACAATGAAGGAGTCAGACACAGCAACATGGCACAGCTCTTGGAAAACCCTATGAGTCCCACAATGACCTTCAGCTCTCCCACCCTCAGCACAACGCCAAGTGCTGGAGCCTCTCGCCAGTGGTTTCTTCATCAGCCTGGCTGGCAGGTCAAAGGAGTAGAGGGCAGCTCTGCACCCCTCTGACCTTGCCCCTCCCCACAAGACCTTACCTTCACAGATGGCTGAGCAGACAAAGCTCCATTCTTTCTGTCGTCCTCATCCCATGCATCCTCCTGATCCTCAGGTTCTGTGTTGTTATTGCAGCCTCCCAACTCCTCTTCCTCTTTGGGGACCCCGTCATTGTTCAGCCCCTGGAGAAGTGCCACCACTGCCTCTGGCTTGGGCAGTTTAGTGATCTTAAAGTGTTTCTTATAATGGGGTGTGTCCTTGCGGATAAGCCTCTGCTTCTCCACTGGGAACGGTCGCTCTTCATCTTCATCCTCATCCTCACTCCGTACCAGTGTGTCCTCAGCAAAGTGCACAGTTGGCTGCAATGGCAAAGCCCCAGACAGGCCATGAGCCTCAGGCAAGAGATGTGTCGCAGCACAGAAGCTGCTGCCCTGTCCCCACTTCCAGACCGGGCAGAGCCAGTTTCACTACTTGTGTGCTCACAGAAATAGAGAAAACATTACCATTTCACCATCCTTGCCTTTTTCCATATCCACTCCTTTCCCCAGACATGCTTCTCAAACCTGTCACTGTCACTCCCATTTTCCCATACCCCCTGTCTGGCTCCCACACTGTCCATCTCAGTCTCCCACAGACCCAACTCCCACAGGCTGCCTTAATCTCAGCTTGCACTGCCTTCCACAGCCTGGATCTGCCTCCAGTGATGCCCACAGCCCGTATCCATTTATCTGTACATCCACTTCCCACTTTCTCTGAAACTTCCACATCCTTTCACTATTTCTCATGACCCTGCTGCAGTTCCCAGGCTCCTACCTCATTGTATTCCACTTCCACATCTTCCTCCTCCTGGCCAGCAGCTTCCTTACTCTCCTCTTCTGCTCTGGGCTTCGTCTCCTTCTCCAGCTCCCGCATGTCAGGCACCTGCCCATTGGGCCAGCCCCGGTCCCCTTCCTCTGCCCTGCAGTCTGCAGAGGCAGTGCTGGTGGACACATGGGAGTCCTCACTGCGATTCGATGTGGCACTCAGCCTTTTCTCCTGAGAAGAGAGTTGTGATGCTCAGGATGGAACCCAGAGCAGCAGTCAGAGCCGTGCGGTGTGACTGGTGTGAGGTGGGAATGATCCAGAACCAACAGAACCAGTGTTTCCTCAGACTGCCCACAGCTTCCCCTACTGAGCCTCCTCCTTATCACCCAGGTCCACCTTGTTCCACCTCCTCTGCAGTGGGCATTTATTCTCAGTATCCCACCAGGGCAGCAAGGTGCCTTCTCTGAGCACTTAATTTCCATTGTTCTTCACTGGGGATATCAGAGCTTTCTCTTCCTCTCCCTGTGCTACAACAAAAGTGGCACTTTCACACACAGTTCCCCTTATGGTTCTCTGTCTGCTGATCCCATCTACTGCTCTAAGTAGCCCCTCCTGACACAAGGGAGATTCCCAACCCTTGGAATCCAGACAATCCATTCTGAATCCCTCCCAATCTTTCCCGAAAGTCAGTCCTTTCTGCCTCTCCATTCCCCACATTCCCTACAAGTTCCTAGTGGAAAGTATCCCTCCCCATGGGAGGACACAGAACTGGATGGTCCGTGATGTCTATTCCAACCCAAACCATTCCATGGTTTGGTGTTTTCTATGGTTATCCACTGCCCAGTGATCAGCACTCACTTCTGAGTTAGGAGAGTTCAGGTCAGCATCAGCCTTTGCAGCATTCACCTCGTTACGCCGAACTTCAATTACCTTCTTCATCACCTTCAGCTCACTGGGGTGAGGGGTGGCTCGGCGTTGCAGGCCCTGCCAAAGGGAAACCCTCAGGAAAGGGATTCCAGCCTGGGCAGCACATGCTGGGCCTCTGGAATGAACCCCTGCAGGTAACTAACACCTTTACCAGAGAACCAGGGCCCCAGCAAGACACGACTGACACGTCCCACTGCAGGATCTGCTCCGGGCCTTAACCACAGCCTGCAGCTGGGAAGGGGTAAGAACGGAGGCAGGGAACACTCAGCTCTCTCTGGACATCATCCTGCTCTCCATCTGATAGAGGGATTGGGACGAATGATGAAGACAGGAAGTTTTAAATGGTGCTTCAGGCTTAGTAAATGCAAAACTGTTGACACAGAAACCCCTTCAGAACACAGTTGGGAAATCTTCTTGGAGTATCTTCCTAATCCCTCCGGAGTTACTTAACAAGTCTGCCAAGGCCGAAAGCACCAGAATTGATGCTTCTTAGTGAATTTCATCCCAGAGAAGAGTCAAGAAACTAAAATTCTAGAATTAGTAAAAACATTAAAAACAAGCAAAAAAAACCCCCAGAATTCCCAACGCCAGCAGCACACACACATGCTGCCAGGACAGCTGCAAACACCACCCATCAGAAGGATTCAGATCTCAAGAATGGCTTTCCACAAGATAAAAAGAAAAAAAAAAATCCTGCAGAAGACTGAAACCCCCCAGAGCACTTGATGAAAACAAACTTTTATGCTGCCCTTTGCATCTGCACTGAAAGCACAATGATCTCCTGCAGGTTTTGAGGCTGCCTACAGTGTTCAGTACCTTACTGTTAGTAAACTGCTAGGATTCCCCACAGCACAGATTGCGTTGGCTCTGTGCTTTGAGGTACAGGGATGGCCTGGGTTTGGCTGGGCAGCTAGCTCTTCTCCATGACAGAGGTCAGCTAAAACCTCATTTTGACAGCGCTCTTTCAGGATTTCTGGACATCCCCAGTGCTCCCTGGGTACTTCAGTGTCACAGCTCCACTCCCATGGATGGGACAGCCTTAAAACAGGACCCTGCACCATGGCTCTCAGGGAATTCATTCCCTTTCACTCCTGCTTCACTCCTCAGGGCACCAAATGCCCCTTGGACTGTGAAAGTCAGACACACGCACACAGCAGTGTCACAGGGTAAAATATGAACACCACAGTGGCTCCCCATAGTCAGAAAACTTAGCTTGTGCCTGTGTTTCCACAGGGAGCCAACAAGCCTCCAGGATCTTCTTACCCGTCTCTCAGCTCCAGACTCATCATCATCATCTCCTTTGGGTTCGTCCAGGAACTGGATCACACTGACTCTGTTTAAGTTGGTGTCTGTCCAGCTCTCATCCACGCTGTTCTGCAGGAGGTTCTCTGGGGAGAGAGGGAACACAGTGGGAGCTCCCTTCAGAATGAGCAGGGTTGCAAGCTTGGGTGGAAGCCAGTTCTCATCCCATTAGGGCACTCCTATCATATCTGCCCATGGCATCAGAGGCCTTGAGCACAAAGAGCTGTGGCCTCCAGCTCCTGATGGTTCAGCTCTAACACTCCTAACTCAAGAGGGAAAAAGGTAGGATTAAAGCAGAAATCAGTAGTACTGACACAAGAATATTATGGTGATAGGAGAATAGATACTGAACTGCTCAGTCAGTAGATCAAAGGAGAACACTCAGAGACAAGGCTGCAGCTTCCTTATCACCTGGCAGAGAAGCAAGTCCTCAGTTTTAACAATCTCTGCCTGGGAAAAGTATCCCAGCTGTTCAGAAGCCTGGATCTGCTACAGGAATCACAGTAAGGGACAGTCCAACCCAGCAGAGAGGAAGGTTCAAGGCCTCAGCCCGCTCCGGAGCGCACAGCTCTGCAGCCAGTGCTCGCGACACAGATTCTTACCCAGGCTGGGAGATGGTTGCTGAGGGAGCAGGTAGCAAGTGAGAACCTTTTCTCCTGTCTTTTCATCATCCTCGGTTTGGAATTTCAGCATGGGCTGGGACTGGTTCTCTGCCAGCCACAGGGCTTTCAGGTTAAGATTTGTCAAAGCAAAGGGCAAGTTCTGCAGCCTGCAAAAAGGAACAACTGCTGGTTAAACTTACCTGATCAGGAAGGAACTCACCTCAGCTCCAGGCTGCCCCATCTGAACAGAGAGTGACAGAGCCAAGCTGCTGTGAATCCCTCACTCCTGCACTAAGAAAGCAGCTGATCTGTGCTGCCCATGGCTCTGCCACGGCCGTGGACTGGGTTCCAGTAACCCACTCTCAAAAACACTTAGCTGAGGACAACTCCCACCAGAACTGTGAAATGAGGGGTTTCAAGGCAGAAAAACAATGCTTTCACAGCCCAGTGCACAGAGTGTTCCCGACAGAACCTGTCTGTGGTCAGTTTCCAATGGCTCCCAAAAACATCAGCTCCAGCAAAGAGAACTGCAGCCCAAACCTGCAGAACACAGAGCAGCTCCCAGGCTACCTGCACACCACGAATGAGGCTTTGGCACCAATCACCCAGAAACTGATGACAGAGACAAATGACAAAATCTGCAGGAAGGAAGCCAGCAACTAGGGATTTCCCCTGATCTTTATTTCACATGTGGCAAAATGCCCTCACACTTCTGTGTTATCTCTACCCTGTGTTTAGGTGACACAGAAAAGGGCTTCCCAGGCAAAGGTTGAGCCACTGGCAGCCAGCCTGGGCTTATCCACACTGCAGATCCCAGGATGCACACAGATCCAGCATCTCCTCACAGCAGCCTCCCCAGGAACATCCCTGCTAGCCTGAGCACATTCCTGCCACTCACCTGTTCCCAGCCACATCCAGGACATGGAGCTCAGTGGTGTTGGCCAGCTCGGGGGGCAGCAGGGCCAGACGGTTGTCCCGCAGTGACAGCACGTTGAGGTTGGCACAACCCCCAATCTCCGCCGGCAGCGACGTCAGACGGTTCCGGTCCACGTTCAGGTTCGTCAGCTTGGCCAGTTTGCCCAGGGACTTGGGCAAGGCCTGGGAAGGAGCCAAGTCAGTGGTTCCAAGAGGAAAGAGCAGCAGAATTAAGATAAAAGGCACAAAGCCCTCTGGGGAAGGCTAAAAGGCACAATTTGGGGAACAAACTGTGTTCTGTCCTAACAGACTCATTTGGGAAAACGTTCTTCAGGGCAACTTTGGGACTGGTTTTCCCTTGGGCTCACAGACTGATTCATGCCAACTCTTCCCCCTAACACAGCACATTCTGACCACAACTGGTCAAGACTCTTCATCTGCCCATTCCCAATCTTTGTGTTTTACCAATCGAATCATGGGCAGTTTGCAGCAGGACCATTGTTCATCACACTATCCCACAGCCCCCTTCCCAATGCAGCCTGGATGGTCTTTGAGACTGGCAGACCCAGCATCCCAAAGAATTTTTCAGAAGGAAAAAAGAAAAAAAACATCAGTCAGAGAAAGCAACTTTCACCAGGGTCTTCTCGAGAACCTTGTGAGCTTGGTGAACCTCTGTTTGGAAGCAGCTGGAGCACACTCAGGAATCCAGCTCGGAGGGCAGAAGAAAGGAAGGGATCCCTGGCAGGTGGCTACACAGAATAGCACGAGAAGTGCAGGTGGCTGCCGTGCACTCACCGTCAGCATGTTCTCGGTCAAGATGAGCTCTGATAGATTTTCACAGTCCCCAATTGACTCTGTCACATCTGTCAGCCGGTTCTGGTCCACCTTGAGGATGGAGAGCTGCTTCAGCTGACCTGGCCAGGGCGACAAGTTAGGTGTGAGCTGTGCCAGGGGGAAGGATGCTGTTCTACACTCACCTGGCCATGATCCCATCAGGGTTATGTAAACCAACAGCACAGGCTGTGCCTTTCCTCCCACTGATGCAGAAGAAGCACCTGAACTCTCCTAGAGAGTTCTGCTCACTTGTATCACCCACTGCTTCTGCACTCAATGACTGTGCCTATGTCCACAAACCCCTAATTCCCTGTCACACACACTCTTGCCTGAAGCTCCCCCAGAAGCACTATGCAGACAATGAAGTCCTGCATGCTCCCCATCCCATGACACTCACCAATCCCATCTGGAATGCATTCCAGCAGGTTCTGTGACAGCAGCAAGTCCGTCAGTGCCACCAGCCCACTGACCTCATTGGGCAGCTGTTCCAGCTTGTTCTCTGACACATCCAGGCAAACCAGGCGGCGGAGGTTGCCCAGCTCCTGGATCAGAGAGGGGACACAACAGCTCCAGGGAGCAGCTGGGGCAGGGGCAGAGGGGTGAACGAGGCCCTGAACAGGCACTCACCGGAGGTAGGGCTGAGAGCTGGTTCCGGTCCAGCCAAAGCTCACGCAGGTTTGGGAGGGCACCCAGAGTATCCGGCTGTAAGAGACAGGACAGCGATGGCATTAGTCCCTTCCACAGGGAGAAGCTGCTTGAGGACACTAGAAACACACCACACTCTGCAAAGTCAGGCACTGTTCTGGTCCTCACACCTCCCAAGACCATCCACTGTATGGTTTATTACAAGATAGCAGCACACATGTCTGGGAATGTCTGGAAAGGCGCACTGGGTGCAGGAGGTCCAATGGTAAATATGGAAGACAACAGTAGGACTGTCTGGCAGCAGGCAAGGCAAGAACTAAACCTGGAACATAAGTCTGATGGGGAGCAGCTGAGAGAGCTGGGTGGGGGGCTCAGCCTGGAGAGGAGGCGGCTCAGGGGAGACCTTTTCACTCTCTCCAACTCCCTGACAGAAGGATGAAGCCAGGTGGGGGTCGGGCTCTGCTCCCAGGGAACAAGTGACAGGGAAAGAAGAAACGGCCTGAAGTTGGGCTGAGGAAGGTTCAGGTGGGGTACTGGGGAAAATTCTACTGCAAAGGGCTGTCCAACCCTGGCACAGGCTGCCCAGGATAGGGGTGGAGTCCCCATCCCTGCAGGAATCCAACAGCTGTGTGGATGTGGCACTCGGGTACATGGGTCAATGGTGGCTTTGGCAGTGCTGGGGCAGTGGTTGGGCTCCGTGGTCTGAGTTCTTTTCCAACCTAAATGATTCCATGATTCTAGCGGGTTTGAAATTCTGGCCTAGCAGAAGAAATGGGTCTTCCTCCTCTCAGACATGAAAACAAACAATTGGGTACCAATGCCCAATAAAATGTGACCCAGCATCACCATCATTCATGGCAGACACACATTTTCATTCCCCACAAACCTCCACTGATCAGCATTTGGGTTCAGAGTTCCTGGTCCAGTGGAATGTGGCTCATGTGTCAGACACCTGTTCTCACAAGTGAGCTGAGCCTCTGCACAGCAAACCTGCACAAAATCCTTTGCCCCCCAGTTTCAATGGGTTTCTGCCATTCCAGTAAAAGCTTAATCCAAAGCTGCAAAGTTACAGAATGTCATTGGGAGCCTCTGAATGCCCAGACAAGCTGAATTCCGAGACCGTGTCCTGGGTCTCTACACACTGAGTGCTCCATGGAGACACTCCCCACACTGGGCTGTCCCCACTGCCAGGGACAACATGGAATGGCCCAGCACTTCACAGGGCAGAAATCAAATCAGAAAGGAGAAATGTAGGAAACTGGATGAGAAAAAAAAAACAGCTGGGGGCAGTGCAGGACAGAGGAAAAGGGAAGCACGAGAGAGTCTCCTCAGAAAGGAAAGATCCTTGGCAGGCAGACAGGAAGAATTACCATCCCAGAGCTTGGAAGGGCAAAGCAAGCTGTGAGTGAGGCCAGCAGGGAGCAAGACACAAGGGCTGACACATGAAGAGAACATTAATCTGGGAATGACAACTAGGTCGTGGTGGGCAAATCAGAATCTTCCCAAACAACCTGCAGGTCTATTTCTTTGCATTTCAGGTGAAAACCCACCTGCTTGCACTGCAGGTCTGTCCCTACCAACCACCCACAATCCCTCCCCACCAGCCCTCACCTACCAGTACTTCCAGGTCATTGCCACCGAGATCCAACTGTTCTAACTTGACAAGGAAGGAGAGTGAACTGCAAGGCACAGGGGGCAGAGAAGGGAGAGAGATAAAACAGGAAATAAAGAGTGGAAGGTTAACATCTGGGACACACATCACACAAATCACATGATCTCTAATAACTCCTAAAACAGGTGGGGCAATCCTGACCTTTCTCAGGGTCCCTCTGAGCCCAGCAGTTCAGGGAGCTGCTAGCTTCCCTAAGCCAGACCTTCTGCCCCAAGTAGCTGAGTTCAGAGGCACCAGCAGTCCCACAGCAGCCAGTTCCCCTGGTACCAGTTTGCCTTCTCCCCTTCCCACCACAAAATACTCTGAACAAAACTGTAATAGATGACCAGCCACACCTTCACATCACTCCCCATTTCTGCAGCAAGAACAGGGACGTGGGCACGGACTGACAGGTAACAGGAGGGACTAAGCAGAGGACAAGACATGTTTGGGGGGTAAGGGGAACACAGCTGCAGGGACAGCAAGGAATGACAAATTCAACAGCTTCAGTTTCCCCATGTTGCTGAATAGGAAGGGAAGACAACAGTGGCACGATGTCTCAGGTGAGATCACAACGTACAGACAAGAAGCTGACTATGAAGACACTGCACAGGACCCACAGCCTGATCCCACCAGTGGCCCATAGACATACCCTGAGCAGCCCACACACCACACCCGGTGAAGGACAAGGCCTGCAGTCCCACAAACCCAGGGGTGGGTTGTCCTGACATGGCCCACGTGCTCACATGTCCTCACTCCTGAGACCAACCCATCAGCTCCAACTCCACCTTCCCAAATGGGGGGCCGTTGCCCCTCAATCAGTTCCAGGGCCGAGCTGCCAGCCCAGCCCTGTCCACTTCCCCAGCAGAGAACAGCTTTATTCTTTTCCTAAGGAACTGTCCCAAAACAGAAATCCTCATATTTCTCTGGAAACAGCTCCACCTCTCAACATCACTCAAACCAAGCCGTTGGGGTTGCAATAAAAGGGAGCTGTCTTGACTGGGCCAGATGTAAAAACATTTGGGCTACACTGGAAAAGCACATTCCTACTGCATGCAGTGGTGGATTTTGAGATATTACATTAACTCTAGCAAAGGTTTATCAACAGGATCATCCAAATGATCCTGTTGCACAGCACTCCCTCACAACTGTAACACTGAATCTGACTCCTCTAAAAGTGACGCAGCCCTTACTGTCCCTTTGCACCTTCACAGCCTGAATTCCCAAAGCAGGGACAAGTGAGGTGTGGAATCCACAGTGATGTATGAGATCTGGCAAAAGCCCTCAGTATGTATCACCCTCCACTATTCCAAGAGAACGCACCACTGAGAGCCGCCCTTCCCAAGTCACTGGCTGTGCCCCATCTGTGTGGGAGAGATGAGGAGTGATCACCAGCTGTACAAGCTGAATTGTTTCAGAACGGAGTTGATAGCAGAAGACTGACCAATGAAATGGAATTTTGGCAACTAAAGGTCACTGCAAGCTGGATCTTTCAGGAAGCTGAGCAAAAAGAACAAAACTCAAAAGCACACGGATGGATTATGCTGTCCCTAATTCTCAGTGTTGAAGCCCATCTACCCACTAGGCTCAGGAACCTTGAAAACAAAGCACCAGCCATTTGGGTAAGTCATTCTCCTCTTTGGCAAGATCACCTGGACTCATTTAGAGTCGTTCTTGGACGCGACATGCAGCCTCAGGCCTGGACAAAGAACCTGACAGCACCACTGATGTGGCTTTGGCTGTTGACTGCAATCTTGTATCTGACTGACAGATCTGATCAGAATTGCCTTGGCCTTCAAGATTCATTTTCTACTTTGGAAAGCCATTCCAAAACAATTTGGGAAATTGGGGAAAGAGGAAAAGAAGCTGGAATTGAACTGCAGAATGAGTATCAAGCCCAGGCTAATCGTTCAGTGAAAAACTCCAAAACTGCATAGCACACTACAAGCATCCTGGGGGACAGCACCCTGATCTACCACAAGGCAACACGGGAACACTGGGCACAAGAGATCTCCAGGGAAACCCAAGGGGCGAGGGCACAGACTGCATTCTCAGACTCCAGACGCTTGCCGGTTCTGAGATAGTGAAAAGCCATTGGGAGCATCTTCACTGCAGTTTGAAAGCCCAGCTTTACAAGTAGCTACTGCCCTTCTTCACTGACATGGTGTAACACAGCAGTAGTACGTGCCTGTATAAACGTGCAGTCACAGGCCCAGAGAGCAGTGGGGCCCAACACCAGGACCCAAACTCCTCCTGCTTGCTTGTTCTCAGCCTAGAGTAACTGTTCAAGGTCAGGCTTGATGGGACTTGGAGCAACCTGATCTAGTGGAAGGTGTACCTGACTAAGGCAGGGGGCTTGGAACATGATGAGCTTTGAAGTCCCTTCCAACCTAAACCACTCTGGGATTCTATGATAAGGAGCTCTGGCTCTTGTTTTCCCTCCTGTGGTGATATTCCACACGAGACCATCTCAGCTAGTACCTTCCTATCGCGTTTCTGCGACAGCATCACTGCTGACAAGTTCTGTGCAGAAAAGATCCGGTGACTCTGGCACCAGAGACAAGGTGATCGTGTGATTATGATACGTGCTTCTATCTGGTGTAACCACCAGATATGAGGCCTGGGAGCTGGCCAGGGCAAGCCCTTTCAGCTCCTTTTAGAAGGGTCTTGTCCTCTGGTTCAAAGCTGCCCCAGCCATTCTACAAGCAGATACAAGTACTGCCACATAAAGCCTGTGTTTGCAGGTCCTGGGGGGAAATAATCTTGGGAAGAGCATGAGCCTGACTCAAAGCAGCATTTCTGAGGGTGGCACAGCTGTCACAGCAGCAAGACTAAGGCCCCAAATGCCTGAACACAGGATGATCAGCTGCCTCTCTTGCCCTCTCTCTCAAGTAAGCCAGAGGAACAAGGGGGAAAAATAGCAGTAGCTGAACTGAATTCCTACCAGGAACAGTAAGAGAGCCCCGAGGACAGGTGACAACAGCTGCATTTGTCACACCTTCACTGAGGAGTTTGTGTGGCCCAAAACACACTGCTGTTCAAAAAGGAGTCAGGCAGAATGCCTACCAACAGAAATCCAAGGAAAGCTGGAGGAATCATCAGTGGGATGGATAAGCAGGCAGGAAACAAGCTGACAGAGCTGATGGAAGGTAGAAAACCGAACAAACTACTCTTATGACTCAAACCAGATATTAATGTATGGATTGGTCAGTTCTCCGTATCCATCTACATGAGAGCATCACCCACACCAAAGAGGTCCCCTACCAGGAACTCATCCCTGTCCCTGACTCTGAAACATTTAACAACACTTACCTCTTCTCCCTTGTTGGCTTACGTTTTGTCTGCTGCAGGGAAGGCAGTTATCCCACCCGGAACAACCAGGAGGGATACCCAACAAAACAGATGTCTGAAGCAAAATGTACCTTCAGCTGTATCCTGCTGCTCTTCAAACCATGAACCTCACTGTGCACAGAGCTCCTCCTACGCCCATATCTGTATAGTTCTCTGCCTTTTTCTAAAAGAATCCATGGTCTCCTCCACCTCTCCAGGAAAAATAGTTCTCACTATTTCCAGGTTTTTTTGGGGAAGCCTGTCTATTCCAAATCAATCTTGACACAGAGATTGAGTACAGGCTCTAAACATCCTTTCCTGCTCTCCAGCCCTGCACCATCCTCTCCCTTCTCACCCCAATTTACTGAAATCCAGCAAGATGCAGCCGATTTATGCCCAGCCTGAGCCCTCCCAAGCCAAGTGCCAGAGCCTGCACTAGTCCCTGAGGAATCAGTCCCTAAGGAAGCAGGAAGAACAATCAGGCAGGAGCCTCCTGCAACTCCCAGACAGACACTCACGTGGGGAGAGTCTTTAGCAGGTTCTCACGTAGTTCCAAAGTCACCAGGTTTGCCAAACTGCAAGAGAAAAGGGAGCGAGAAAGCCAGGTTCACTGGACAGGGCTTCAGGGATACAAGGAGCTGCTCATCTCCCTTCCCCTGGGACCACCCCTCATGTCCTGCACAATGAATGAGTGTGCACACATGGATGGAGGTGGGGGAACAAAAATGAGGGTGTAAATGGCCTTGATGGAAGTGAGTGCTTGCTGCAGTCATGGGGAACAACACTGTGCCCACACTCAGGACAAGGAACACACTGTCACAACAGGACTGTCTGCCCAGAAAGGTAAAATCCCTGAAGTGTGGAAAGCAAAATCCCATGGAAAGGGCAGTGCACCCCATGGGCAAAGCTCCATGGGGCCATTTTCCAGCAGCATAAATCATTCCAGCGTCATCAGGCAACCCACGTTTGCTTGGAAAGGGACAAATGAGCACTAGGAACATAGGGAAAGGCAGGATCTGAGAAGCCTGGATCACTCCTTACTGCATTACAGACCACAGGAGGAGAAGCAGCTGGGACCAGGACAGGAACCTTTGTAGAAAGGTCTTTCAATAAACTAAGTTTCAGAGGTGCCCACACAGCACTGGGGCAAAGCTGCCCCTGGCTCATCCCTCCAGGTCCTGCTAGTGTCCCCACCCCACCAGCATTTGTCCCCACCCCAGCCCCCTCCCCGCTGTCAGGACAGGGCCATACTCACTTCCCAATGTCAGTGGGGAGGCTCTGCAGAGACACATCATTCAAGGCCAAGTGGCCCAGGCTCCGGAGCTGGGTAAAGCCCTCAGGAAGCCTGTGAGAGCATGAACAAAACATCATTAATTCTGTGTACAAAGCACAGAATCCCACAAAACACCTAAATCCTCCCCAAGCCAGTTTTCTCCCAAGAAGAAATCAACTTCTCACATCAACATGTGAGAAGTAAAAGGGCAGGAATCAACACTGACCCTAGCTGCTGATTCAGGACAAGTTCTGTTCCCAAGCCCACAAAAGCCCCTTGCACCAGACACTACCTGTCCAGGTGTGCAAACTCAGCTCTGCAATACTCAGGCATGAATTCCAGACTAAATCATGCCATGGAATCATTTATACTTGGAAGCAGTGAGGGCTCCCAAGCACTCCAAGTGCCCAACAAGGGATATTTCACTGTACCATTCCCTGGGATCAAGGACCATCACAACAGCCCCAAGGTGTGACAGAACAGGGAAAAATCTTGAAGGAAGAAATTTCTTTGCTGTTTCCAGGCAGCTCCTGGAGCCCCCCTGTCATCTCAACCCTGGGCCAGGAAAAGGCTCTGACAAATAATGCCTAGTGCAGAAGTGCTGGTGGTGCCTGGGGACTGTCCCACTGACAGTGTGCCCAGGACCACAGAGGGGGAGCAAAGTTAAATCTGCCTAAGTGAGACCTGAGCAGCACCTGCCCTGAGCACAAAGGGGAGTGGGCACCTGGGGCCTGACTGGCACCTGCAGGGACCCTGGCTGACAGTGCAGCAAAACACCAGTGCCTGAAAACACAGGTCACTGAGGCAGAGAAGCCACACTGAATTCCCAGACGTTATGGACTAAGAACTGTAGAGACAGAGGACTGAGAGACGAGGCAGAGATTCCCACTTAGGCACAGCTCTGGCCACTGAGTTATCAGGGAAACAACCAAACATGGGGTTCAAAAGATGGTTGTCATCAGTTCTGAATAAGAGGGGGGGGAAAGGGGCTGAGACGGGGCAAACAGGGGCTGAGGGGGGGCACAGGAGAGCATGCAGGCCTTTCCATCTCTGCAGCACAGAGGGGGCACAAAGGGGGCTCCGAGAGGGCAGAGCACCATGGAGGCCTTTCCTCCTCTGCACACAAGCCCATGTCCATTCTGCTTTGTGACCACAGTGAAGGGATGGTGAGGGAGCAACAAACTCATTTCAGGAGGAGGAAAGTCGTCATCATCACTGACACCAGTAAAACTAAGGGCTCATCAATCTGAGGCACAGGTCCTGCAGAGGAAGGAGCACAAAGCAGCTCCTCCCTGAGCTGAGTCACAACAGGACTCCTCCACCTGCCAGGAGAACAGACACCTGCAGGTTTGACACAGGCAGGGCAATCCCAGGCCTTGGCTTCACAGGAAGACAATTACAGAATGAAGACCAAAGAAAGCCAGGGAGAATGGGCAACTTCAACTCTCCTTCTGAGCTGGACTAATGAGTTGCATATGCTTTCCTACCTGGAGAGAGGATTCCCACTGAAGTCTGCGATTTCCAAGGATTTGCAGAATTTGATGCTTTCAGGAATTTCTGGAATGTCTAGAAAAAATAGGTGAAAGAACAAAAAACACTTGAGAAGAGCCTATCATGGAAAATGGGACAGCAGGTACTGATGGCAGCCATGGCAAGACAACCCCACTGTCACAGCTGAGGACTCCTGAGGGACTACTCCGTAGGGTGTGGAAGGGAACTGACTCTCCCGAAAGGAGGACACAGGGAGCACTGCAGGGCTTGGGCACCACTCCCGCCCAGCTCCGGCCTTACCATTGCGGGAGATGTCCAGTTCCACCAGTTGCATGAAGTTGGCCACCTCGGGGGGAAGCCTCTGGATCTCATTGTCACTCAAGCCCAGTTTGCGCAGGTTCAGGAGCCTGAAGAAAGGCTGTGACAGAGAGGGTACAACTGGGTCAGCAGCAGTTCTGGGCGAAACCTGTCTCCCCACCTCAGGCCAAGCCTGAGAGCCATCCTTGAGACACCTGGCTGCTCCCACAACCCCTGTCATGGCCAGGTTCTCCCAGGGCAGTCACTGCACAGATGAGAGCCCCCACAAAGGGCTACAAGGGATGATGGTGATAGAATAAAGGCATAAATGAGTTTAGCTCGATCATGCATTTAGCATCCGTTACCCCACTCTTCTCCTCCCTCCTGTGTAGGATACAAACGGGATATTCCTTGTTTCCTATGATAACAGTTCACCCCAGACTCTCAAATCCAGCACCATGGGGAAGTCACTCTACAGCAGCTTGCCACAGACACTTGAGTTTCGGTCTAGTCCAGACAAGTGAAGAAGGGATAAACACATGGAAATTACCAGTCTGAAGTGCTGCCCCTATCACACACAACTGCTGTTCAGGACATTTTGTCAGGACATCAGTGGCAGGTCCCCTCACCATCAGGGAGGGTGTTTGTGCCCTTTATGCCACATGGAAAAGGTGAAGGCGAGCTGTCTGTATGGCCCAAACAACACAGAATTAGAGAAGGAAAGAAAATTCCTTTCTACAAACACAACAGCCATAGGAACGCTGATTGAAAGGGGCCTCACAACACCCAACCTCTTCACACCCACCCTGGCTCCCATAACTCCATCAAATGGCAAATTCCAGGATCCATCAATCACAATCCCCTAAAACACCACCAGGCCCGGTGAGCTTTCTAAACACAATGGACTGTAATTAACAACAGCGCAAATCCTGCAGCTGCTTCTAACCACTGCCAGAGGTCGGATCCTGGACAGGATGGGAACCAGGGCTGGGGTGTTTGCTGCATTTCCTGGATTGTTTTAGAATGCTGGGAACAACAAACAAACAACCTGGGGCCACTTGCAGAAAATGAGACCGTTTAAAAAGTGACCTGGAACAAACTGAGGTCTATGCAGTGACACACAGATGCCACTTCTAAACCATGTCACCCTGTGTCTGTCCTCAGCAGAGGCAGGTAACAGGTCACAGCAGCACAGGGAATCCTGGGATCGCTCACAGGTCAGGAAACACAGCCAGAGTCAGGACTGCTCAGGCAATGCACACTGAGAGGGATCAAACCAGAGTGAGCTCCGAACCTCTGTCCTGAAGTGCCTTTCCAGGCACTAGGACAGACCTCCCCAGAAACAGCTGGGGGGGTACCCTGAGGTGTGGGATGGTGGGATCCCCACAACATTGCAGAGAACAAGAGCACAGAGCAGACAAGGGAGGGGTGAGGATGAAGAGGTGGAGCAAAGATAATGCTGAGAAAGTGCACAGAGCATGAACGAGCTGCTCACCCCTTCAGCAGGGACAACCACGAAGGCTGGTGGTGTAACTGGAAAAGTTTCTGCTACAGATCCAAACCTCTGCAGTTTGCAAGTCCCAGTCAGGACATGCTTCTGGGCACAAGTGTGTCTGAGGGCACCAAACCATGGACAGCCCCTGCAGCCCTGCAGCTATCCCGCTTCCACAGTGCTCCTTATGCAGAAAATGCCCAGGGACAAAGAGCACTGATAGGAAATTCACACTTCTGGTGTGCCAAAGTAGCATAGCAATTGTATAATGAGTAAATAAATGAGAAATAAGCGCCCTCACCACCGACCATCACGGGCCCTGTTTAAGTTAGTATATCTAATGCAAACCAGCTTGGTAAGAAGGAAGTGGGTGAAAGTCTAAATGACAACAAAGGTTCACGGGGAGCAAGAGTTTAGAGACTTGATTTGCTATTGTTTCCTAGAGCTTTCTCCTAATTTTAGAATGCAAGGAAATTCCAGGCAAGACATGGAGCTGACCTGCCAGAGTCTCCATGTTGGAAAATAACCACAGAGACAGAACATCCACAGCCCAGGATGCAGCACTTCTGCCTAAAGGTTCAGGCAGCCTCAGAACAGATGTGCACGCTTCTAAATAACATTTAAATAATCAGGAATAAACCCATGCTGTATGTGGCACAGCAACATATCTGGAAAGTGTTTACACACAGCATTTTGTCTTCCCCGGCTGCTTTTTTTTTAAAAAAATAAATAAAGACAACCAAACTCTCCCAAACCTTCCAGCACTGCCAGACTGTCAGGAGAGCTGGGCACAGCCCTCCACACAGGGACTGAAGAGGACACGAGCTCCATGTCCCACTTGCCAGTGTCAGTTACGCTGGACCTGAATAAAATATTTACATGTGACAAAAAATAAAACCAGACAACTGCCATCAGTTGTAGTCACAAAAAACAAACATGAGAATTACAGTGTTGTCATGCTTGAATTCAGAATTTATATTTGCCAAACAAAGATGGAAAGAGGATAACACAAAGAGCTGCAAACGCTGTGTCTGACATGAATTTCCATGTCATTTCCAGCTCAATATTCTGTGAGCTGGGGACTTCAGCTCATCAGCCCAACAGCCCCACTTCCAAAGCAAGGGCTGCACAAGAGATTCACTTGTGACACTGGAAAATGAGAACAAATTGATTTAAAAATTGTTACTAGAACTGAGAGTGAAGCTTTGAGCATGTGTCTCCAGAGAATGGCAATTATCCCTTTTATTAATCAAAGTTCACCCCATTTCCCAGATCTGGCAAAGCACAAGTCTTGGATTTAGCACCACACTGAACATCTCCAGTAAGGTGAAACTCCCACAACTTCAATGTTTTCTGATACATCTGAACATCACCGAATTTGCCTGACCCAGACCCTTCAGCATCCAAACTGGACTGAGAAAAGATCAAAAACAGAAGTTTGAAGAAAAAAAGGTAAGCACAATATTTCCCTGTTTCCTGGCAGCCCAGAAGCCCAAAGCCCACACAGATCAGCACAGAAGGATTCCATCACATGGGAATCCCGGAGCAGCACCAAGGGATTCCAGCACGTGGAAATCCCGAACTGGCACAGAAGGATTCCAGCACACTGGAATCCGGCAGCGTGGAGTGTCATGGAAGTTATCACTAATTCAAAAAAGCTACAGACTGGGGAGGTACCAGTATAATAGTAGTTGGGTAACTGGTGGGAAAAGACCTTGCAAATCAAGGATGTATTACAGAGATAATCACTGCAGAGGCATGGAAGTGTTCACACAGTGAATAAGATGGAAAACAGCTACAAAACTGTCATGCAAGTAAGATTCAGGGGCATAAACTCTTACAATACCCAGAGCAGAGCAACCACAGTGTAACCAACCGGAAATAGAGTAATTAGTCATTAATTAGTGACAGGTATAAACAGCCTGTAAAGCACCATGAGCCAAAAGATAAGAAATGCTCCACAAAATTACATGGCAAAAAAAAAGGCAGAAAATGGAAGTCCAGGCTCTGCAGCAGGTTTTCAGATGCAACATCCTCCCTCAGCAGCTATTCAAGAGCTGAACACAGGCAAACACAGGAGAAGTCATTGAAGGGTTTTCTCTAAGTTCTGAAACTAGTAATTGAATTTTCTTCAATCTTTAAAAAAAACCCCAAACAACAACAAACAAACAAAAAGAAAAAGCAACACAGATCCATGTATTTCTCAGTCAAAAGGGACAGTGATGCAATATCCTTCCAATCCTTTGTATACCAGACCTTTATCACAGATCCATGAACTAATTTGGATTGGAAGGAATCTCAGGAGATCTCCAGTCCAACCTCCTGCCCAAGGCAGGGTCAGGTTGCTCAGGTCTTTTTCTGGTCAAGCCAGGCAGCTCCAGCGGTTCACAGGCCCCTGCAGAACCAAATAAAAACCCTCAAATGCCTATTTTTGCTGCTGCCAGGCAGATACTGAGTGTCTCCAGTATCACCCAAGGGAGGGAACCAGCAGAACTTGGGGAGTCCCTGATGTGCCAAACTCTGCCCAGTGACATCCCCCAGTCACTGCACATCTACAAGTCATACAGTTCCCCCCTAAAAACCCATCTGTTCCTTTTTCCTTACTGTGCTTGTCATAGAGTGCCTTCTTTTTTTCTTTAACTGGAGAACTGAGACATCCATTGATGGGGTTTCAGTGCTGAACCCTGTTTTGATTGAAAGTTATGTGATGGCACTTCTCAGATGCCAAACTGTAGAAGGATTTCAGTAGGAAAGGACCTTCAAGACCGCACAGTCTCACCCCTTGCCAAGGGCAGGCACACCTTCCACCAGACCAGGTTGCTAAAAGCCCTGTCCAACCTGCCCTTGAACACTCCCAGGGATGGGGCAGCTGCAACTTCTCTGGGCAACCTGTGCCAGGGCCTCAACCCCCTCACAAGGAAAAATTTCTTCCCAATATCCCACCTAACCCTGCCTTCTGGCAGTGGGAAGCCATTCCCTTTTGTCCTGTCACTCCAGGCCCTTGCCCCAAGTCCCTCTCCGGCTCTCCTGGAGTCCCCATATGTACTGAAAGACTGAAACAAGGTCTCCCTGAAGCCTCCTCTTCTCTAGGCTACACAACTCCAATTCTCTCAGACTTTCCTCATTGGAGATGTGCTCTAGCCCTCTAATCATCTCCATGGCCTCCTCAGGACTCGCTCCAACTGGCTGATCTATGCAGGAGTGAGAAAGAATGAAAACCCTGTGCAATTATTAACAAACCTCTTGACTCAGAGCACTGCCTTTGGAGTCAGTTTGGCCAGGGCAGGATCAGGCTTTGAGAGCTAAAATTGTCCCCAAAATGTTCCCTTCAGAGTGAGACCCTGCAGCAGCTGAACAGAGCCGCCCTGACTGTACCTTGCTCACCCTGGGTGGTGAGGTCAGCCCTGCCCAAGGAACATTCCAACATAGCACGCTGTGATTGGATTTGACGTTACCCAGAAAAACAACAGGCTCAGCCAGTTTACGAGTAACAAGAGATACACTGGTAGCAGCAAACACAGGCTCCATTAGCAGATTCACCTTTGCCTCCTGCCAAGGAGCTGGAACACCTTGGCATTGGGGCAGTCTGAAGCCTCATACACTGATGTCCAGGTGCTCATTCCAGACATGATTTTCCCTGAAAACACAAGGATGCCTGACACCCACTGCAGAGCTTCTCACCCAGTGAGCAGCACAAGCATGAAGGTCCTTGATGCCAGGGAGCTCAGGAATCATGTGGTATTATGCCTGTACTTCAGCCAGGTCAGGGCACAGCTCCAGCTCTACCCTATGGGAAAGCAGAGGGCTCCCAAGAGGGAGGAGACAGCCACCTGACTCAGAAATGAGCTTCTGGCCTCATCTCACGACGAGTTCTCAGCAGAACAGGTGACACTGGAGGTGACACTGGCCAGCATTAGGAAAGGGAGATGCCCCACTCCTGAGCAGGGACAGCAGGTCTCCTGCACTCCTTCCTCATTCACTGTGTGGGGAACAGACTGTTCTACTCCAAACCTGGCTGAACCAGCCATCTCCTGCCCTGCCGGAGAGAACAGCACCAGCCAACCCTGTCCTCACCCAGACCAGAGCAGCACCAGGCAGGCATCCCACAACTTGCAGACACCAGCACAGAGTTGCCAGGCACATCCGGAAAGCAGGGGAAGTTCTGGAGAGCCAAGGGCTCCAAAACTGCAAAGGGGCAGGTAGCAGTTGCAAAAAGCAATCTGCATCATGCAGGTGGGTCCAGCAGATCCATGGAAGGGTTGAGGTTGAAATGGACTGGAGGCAAGTCCAGCAGAACCACAGAATGGGTGAGGCTGGAAGGGACCTCTCAAGACCCACTAATCCAACCTCTGCTCAAAGGAGGGTCACCCACAACAGGTTATCCAGAGCAGTATGTACATATATAGCAACATCACATGATGTACATACACAGCAAAGTCACACACACATACATATACGGAGTCACATGTGACATATACGTAGTCTCAAAAGGCCCTCTTAGCTCAGCCTCTGTCTGTAAGGAACCATCTGGAGGAGGTTCCACTCCCCTCTCTGTTATGAGAAAGCTTCCAAGCTGTGTTTCTCCAGCTTGCTGACATGACATGTCCTCCAAACTCAATCCTGCCTCTTTGACTGTCTGTGTTCATTGCCTGTGAAGCTCCCAGCAATAGTGCTGAGGCTGCAGCAGAGCCCCAGGACACGAACGAAGGGTTACTGGAGCTCTTAGGTAAGCTGAAAGAACCACAGTGTCCACACAGTGACTCTGGGAATTCAGACACCACCCCCACAGCTCCCTCCTGCTGCAGTTTGATGCTTGACAGAGCCTTGGTCTGCCCCCTATTCGCTTATTCAGTCAGACCAGGAGGTGGAAAATGAAAAAGGGAGAAAGGACAATGGATAAAAGGATCAGGACAAACACTCTGAGCCACCAGTCAGCTATGCTGTTTCCCAGAAACAACAAAATCCTGAGGGCAGGCCTGGAAAGCCAATCATTCCCCAGCCAGGATTAGGGGCAGAGAGCCAGCCCAGCTCAGGGGCTGACAGTGCTGGGTCACCACAGCCACCCCCACAGGGGCACGGTGGGCTGGTGGAGCCAGCCCTGCTGCTCAGACAGGAGGGGGGAACCAGCTGCAGTCCCAGAACCATCTGGGCAGTCTAACAGTGCACAGCAGGTCAGGAAGATGGATCCACCAGACCCACTAAGCTTCCCACGCGAACTGCTAGTGCCTGCACCGCTGGCACCTGGCCTGCAGCAACCACAGCCACAAGGCCAGAGCCCTGTGCCCACCCACCATGCACACGACGGCAACACAAGCCTGTGTGTCCTACAGCTCCCATCCTGCCTGCAGGAAGATTCACCTTCACTGCCAAGGAAGGAGAGAAAGCATTTGGCTGCCGAGTCTGCACACAAATGGATCCTTCCTCCAAGGTCAGTGTCAGGACTCTTTTCCAAGTCTTTGTTTTCCCAAGGCTACAAAACAGGAGCTTCCAACCTACCTGAGGCTGAGCTCCAGCTCCCCCCTTCACGTAGTGCCTAATCCCTTAATGCCAGAGGAAGGGGACTAGGATATGGGAGTCTGCTTCCCAGCATCACCTTGTGCTCTCCTCCAATGGCCAGCCCCCACGTTTCCACCTGTATTTGGAGGAGAGCCACCTCCATGTGTCAGGAGGGAGGGAAGAATGCAGAGGGATGCCCAGGCTCCTGTACCAACTTCCCCTGGAGAAGGAGCCACGCTGTTCTCAGCACAGACAGCTCGCAGCTTGGCCCCAGGACCCCTCCTGCAGACAGCAAACAGGAGGGGGGACCACCAGGCCATGGGGACATTTGTCCCTCAGCTGAGCAGGCTTTAGGCAGATTCCAGTGCAACATCTCAGAACGACAGGGCAATCCTTGTGGTGAGACACCGCAGTGCTGCTGGAGGGGAGCAGGACACGTGCCACGAGGAGAGGAGTTAGGCACCAGCTTAACTACAGAGCCACAACAATCTCACGCACAGGTCAATGGCTCTGAAACACGGTGGTGACAATTGATACAGCTGAAGAACAGGAACCAGGTCTGAACTGCAAATACAATATTCACTCTGGAGCAGCACAGACACTTCCTGCTTCGGCAGCCAAAACCATCATGGTGTTCCCAGCTCTGCTGCCCAAACAGCAGGGCTCAGGCCCCTCCTCTTCCTCAGAAACAACCTGTGACAACCCAGGCTGCCCCGAAACACCAGCCCTTAGCTGGCGGTACTGGAAGCAGATGATTTTGCTGCAGGGATCAAACACCCCAGCAGTGCCTGCTGTGTGACAATTCCTCCAACACGGGCTACAGGGATCCAAGGCAGAGGCTTTGCCAACCCTTCCTGGAAGTGCCTGTGCTAAGGACAGGTCCTACTCACCTCTCATTTCTCTTCAGAGAATTTCAAGTCCAGCTGTCCAGCTCTGCCAGCATGGTCCCTGCCTCCAGCAGGATAGCACAGGTTTAATTAAAGGCAGAATCAAGACTGTGAAGCAGGAAAACAATTACAATTCTCCTCGTGATTCACAAGCAAGAGGGCCTGGTTCCCAAACCACCATGGGCTGGGCCCTTAGCTAAACTTTGCATTTGTTTCCAGCCAGGATGAATGCATAGGATCCTGCACCATGGGCAGGAGTGTCTGTCAATCCACCTGTCCATCCATCAGTCATGCAATGCAGCATCTTGAATGCTGACAGCAAAACCAGCTCATGTATTTGAGCCTTGTGTTTCATCCCATTTTCCTAGTTAAATGCAGGACTGACACCATAAGACCTGTCCCTGAAGGAAGCAGAAATTGCTGCACACTCTATGGCCAGGCATTGGGATGCAGGAGCACACACACCTACCTTGCCTGTCTAGAGATCTACAGGCAGGGGAAGTGTGAACAGACCTGGGGGTCCCACCTTTCACACTTGTGCTGAGAGACAGATCTATTATACCTGTGCCAGTGGGATTTGCCCCTGGGGAAAGCCAGTCTGGGAGAGAGTTGGGCGGAGCTGGAAGCAGCAACTGCAAAGCAAAACACATGGGAGTTGATTAGCTCCAAGGTTAAACTAGGCTCTTCCAAGTCACCGTGCTCAAAGCCAGCATAGCACAGGTGAGGCCACAGAACCAGAAAGACCTGTATCCCATGGCTGGGCAGCACAGGCAGGCCGCCAGCCCTGCAGGCTGCACAACTCCCTCAGCGGAACAGGACTCAGTCCCCTTCCAGCAGAGCCCACTGCCTCCAGGTAGCACCAGGCTGGATCACCAGCACAGCAAACCTGAGAGATGCCTTTCCCTGCAGAGGGGAAGTAGGCAGGCAACGGACGTTCCCTTTCCCTGCAGAGAGAAAGCAGGCAGGCAATGGACGTTCCCTTTTCCCACAAGAGAAACCAGGCAGGCAATGGATACTCCTCAAATACCCAATTCAAGAAGAATCACCAAAATTTGATGAGGATAGCAGTTACCAGGAGCAGAGGTCAAACAAGTAATCACACTGCTGAGAGGTGGGAACATTAGTTTGGAGCTGTAGTGGAGCAGCTGCTCCACAGCCCCAAGGGCAACCCTGATGCCACAGCGAGGGCACCACAACCACTGTCCGGACTCGGTCTGAACCCCCTCAGCTGGTGTGAGACAAGACCACGGGCAGTGGATACAGACCACCTGCCTCTCCAACACCAGACCTTCCCAGCTGGCTACAGCTCTAGCAGTTTCCTTCTCCACTCGTCAGCATCTGCCAGATCCTAAATGGGCTTCAGCCTTTTCTGGCCACAAGCAGTGGTTACCAACACCTGAAAGGTGGCAACTCAGCTGAGTCCCAAAGAAACGCTGCTGACACATCAAGCACCAGCACAACCACGCTTGTGTCTGCAGCCAGACCCACGGCAAAGGGCCTGGGAGGGGGAGACACTCTTTGCCTGCCCACAGCCAGGAGGAGAGGCACAGAAGGGCCCTGCGAGGCAGGACAGGGCACCGAAGGCACTGAACACAAGTGGCCCCACATGCCCCCGGTGCACACCGGAGTGCTGTGCCAGGAGATGGGCTGCCACGAAGGCTGCTCCCTGCTCTGCTCCCTGCCCGCTGGACACAGCCCTCCCCACACAGACCCGCGGATTTCCGACTATTTAACCCCGTATCAGGCCCTGAGGAATGCATTGCAAATACATAAAAGTACTTAAGCATCGGGAATACATTCCAGTGAAGACAAAGCAAGCTGTCTCCAAGCCAAAAGCTCAGCAGCTGCTGCCTCCCAGGCGCTGAAGCAGGACTGAGGAATGCTGTCCCCTCCAGAGAGGCCAGGGCAGCAGCTGCCCCTGAACACAGCACAGGGCCAGGATGGCACGCAGGAGCAGGGAGGAATTTCTGGTCCAGATGGAAGGACAAATCAATCCAGGACCACAGAAAGGCAATCCCAAGCCAAAATTAGATCAGGACACCACAATTAACACCCTTCTGCTGAGAGGGGCTGGGGGGTTACTGGGGAAGCTATCGGTGCTCTTAAGCCTGATCTTCAACACAAGACAGCAGTGCTGGTGTAGGGCGTGAAGAGAGCCCTGACCACACCCCCAGCACACACAGTCCCCACCTCGATCCAGGGCAATGGGACAGGAGGAATCTGAAGAACAAGCGCCACCAGAACTCCCTGCAGTCGGCACAGGGCATCCAGGGGCATTTTCCATTGAAATACTGGAATGCACGAAATAATCATGGCACATACTGCTATGGTTTAGTTGAAAGGTGGTGTTCAGTCAAAGGTTGGACTTGGTGGTCTTAGAGGTCTTTTCCAATCTCAATGATTCTGTGATTCTACTGAAAAAGCAATAATCTGGAGAGATCTGCAGAGATCATCTCATAGAAAGCACCCAGCTACAGGTGAAGCAGCCAAACCTAACACACCCCAAGTACTATCCAAGGACCTCTCCCTCTTTCTGACCTGCTCTACCATTTGTCTCTTCCTCCCCGCCACAGGCCTCTCCCTGGCATACCAGCACCTCAGGAATCATCTTCTTCCATACAGCCAAGGGAGACCATCTTCTGAACCATATTCTCAGGAAAGAAGGGTCAACTTGCAATTACAAAAAGTAATTGACTAATCTGTAACGCCACAGCTATTAGCAAAGGGAAAAATGCCAAGAGTTGTATTATGCAATAACCTGTTCCAATTGTTTCCAATCAGATTGTGCTTTCCTGATGCATAAATCACACCTAATTTTTCCCCAACAAATGCATCTCCAGCACAGAGAGGCACCATAAAACAACCAACCAAGAAACCCTAATAAACCAACACTGACCCTGAAACTGGGAACCCAAGAAAAGACAATGAGACCAAGCGCAGTAACTGGTCTCCCCCAAGAGTAGGGAACTTGATGGCAGACTGTACCCTCAGGGTGCAAGGAAGTACATCTGGAGGACTGGAGAAGTCTTTAAGAAGTGTTAAGTGTCCCTGTGCAGAAGGACACAGACACAAGCATTTTCTCTGAGCAGAAAGAGGACAAGGAGAAAGGTGCTGGAACAACTCCCAGAGGACAACTCAGAAACACAGTAGTAAATGCCCTGAACCAGGAATGGAACAAGGAGTCAGAACCCACAGAGGCCCCACGATACCACATTCCCAGCTTAGCACACAGCACCCCTTCCATCCACCATGCTCCCATTGCTGCCTCAGGCAAGTTGCTGCCAGGGAGATGGCAAAACAGGGTTATAAAATACAGGGATATACAGAGCAGGTCAAAGAAGACCTGAAGAGGTTAATCCAGCCCTGCCTCTACCTCCAACCATCAGTGAACTAAATCATTCTTGGCAGATATTCAGCAGCAGTCAAAGAGAACCAGAGAGATGCAAGAGGCACGGGCAGAGCCTCTGTGATGCCACATTCAGGCTTCAGAGCCTGTTGGGAACACAAGTGAGGGACAGGGAACCGACATAGGTAACTGGCACCAAGGAACAGGAGAAACCCCAAAAGAGTAAACCCAGTCCAAGCTGGCAGTGACGTGCCCACTTACAGGGCAGGTGCTAAACCACCCAACAAAGACATACCAAGACATTTACAACAACCCAGGGAAGACTGAGCAGGTGCTTCCACCACCGACCTCCCTACCAAACCAGTGCCAAGGAAGGGCTGGTGAGAAGCAGTGCCATTCTAGCCACGGTCACCTGAATCTTCACGAACTCTTTGCTTCACTGAACCTCTCTGCTGCCCAGCTGCCTCCCTACCTCACTATTCCATGCACCTGAACCTCCTCCAAGACCTGAGCTGCTGCGGACACTCAGGCAGGGCAGCACACCCACATCTGTCCCACACAGAGCTGAATGCACCTTGGAGCTCAGAGAACTGAACATTAATAGTCAGTTCCTATTTGCAGACCTCAAGCCTAAAATCTGTCTGCACTCCTCTTTCCTATTCCCTGTTTGGATGTCCAAGAATTGTACGTCCAAGAGTTTTATCAGCTATTTTCTTCATGACTGCCCCTGGACTCTGCTTTTGTCACCCCAGCACAGATCCTACATCCCCCTATGTCACCACATAGGGTTTATAGGACAGTTGGTTAGTGCTTAGAGAGAAAAAGATGCAGGGGAGATGGCCTGCACTTATTTCAACTGCAGGGCAGCAGCAATCCTGGCTTTTGAAGAGCCAAACCCACATCCAGCTGTACCATTAACCCACTGGGCTTCTAAGCTCCTGGAAGACATGGAGAGCCATGCCAGCTTTGCACACAGGTCTCACAACCAGCAAGTGAAACCAGTTTGTTTACTGGTTTTGTTAAACAAATACAGCTGCAACTTTAACACAGCCTGGGATGGAAAGAACCACATCCAGAGCAAGAGGAGGTGCCCCCTGCACACCCAGCCTTGGCAGGCTTTGAGGCTCGTGAGCCACAGAGGATTTCTGGCTCCCTGACTTTCTCAGGGAAGGGCTATTAGCACAGAGATTAGGAGGAGCAGCTTTACTTCTCTATGGAAGTAAACAGAACCCAAGATCCTCCTTGCAGGCCCCAGATGCCAGGAAATTAAAAGCTGCTCTTAATTAGCTTAGCAAGGCCCCACCTTGCTTTGGGAAAGTGACAACCATGGCCTTGGGTTTCACTCTGGTGCAGTGGGATCCCAGCTCCCAGCACAGGACGTGGATGGTCTCATCCCAGGCCACAGCAGCCAAACAGGAGGAACAGCTGAAATTCAGCTGGTTTCAAAGGGCCTCTCCATAATGCAAATGGCAACAAGCCTGAACAGGGCAGGACCTGCCCTGGACATGAACAGGCTCCTCTCCCTGGTGTCCATCTCCCCGAGTTTCCAGTGCAAGCAGATATCAGCTCACTGGGCAATGAGAAGAGTGGTTTTTGCCCTGGGCTCAGTTTGTCATGAGAGCTGCCGTAAGGACAAAGCAAAGCAGAGGAACTGCAGCTCCTCCATTAGAAATGCCAGAGGCTTGCCTCTTCACCAGCACAACTGCTCAAAACCTTGGGACCACAGCCAGCCCTGGGATTTCCTTTCTGTGCAACCCCCAGCCTGCCCAGGGCCTCAGACACTTCTAGCCCCATATCCCTGCACTAGGTCTCCAGCAGCCTGTCACTCTGCACACTCATGCTGACACAAGAGAGATCTGAGGTCTCCTCCCTCCTCCGCATGGACTTGCCCAGGATTTCAGTCCCTACTCAGCTCCACCCTCTCATCCTCCTACACCAGGTCCTACCCAGCTCTGCTCCACCCAGGTTTTCTCAGACCTCTCCCTTTTGCCTCCCCATACTCCAAACTGGAGCACTCCTCAAAGAGCACACCAAGAGCGTCTGGCTCCTTCTGGGTTGTGACTGGCTCCATCCACCACTTCCAAGTTCCTCCTACAAATTCCAGATTCTGTTCATTCCTGCCTGGTGAGACTTGTGCTTCTCAAGTGCTCATGGAGTGGCCTGGATGAGTCAGGTGTTGTGCAGCTCCGATACAATGATTTAGCCTGCTATATTCCCAAAAATCTACACCCCCAGTGAGGGACCTGCTCTCCAACCCACGGGTGCAGACAGCCTGCAGCCATGGTTCCATGCAAGACAGATAGGGCAGAAGTCAGCACAGCGCAAGGCATTTCCACCTCTGGAATTCAGACACCCTTAAGAAGAGCACAGGCAACTTACCAAAGCGAATTTATTGCTTTCCATTAAATCATGCAGTACCACCCTGGCAGCAAATCCCTGCAAAAGGGCAGCAGATGCTCCCACACAGATTTAATCTATCACTTCAAACATCGCAAGGAAAATCACTCTAAGGAAAAATGTGGGCTCAAAATAGGCAAGATTCCACATGGGACAAGTGAAAAAGAAGTGAGAGCAGAGAGGAGTATCTGGCATTGAAGGGTGAAGAGAAACACAGGTTCACTTCTATGGCTGGGAAGAAAGAGGTGAGGAAAGTGTGGCCGTGTTGGGAGACAGATAATCATCCCATTGGATCTGGAGCAAAGCAGCAGCACAAAGGGGACTTGGGAAATTCTGCAGAGGAAAATGGTGCCACAGAAAGAGCAGGAGATTCTGTGTTTCTGGAACAGATGGAATAAGAACACACAAAAGCCCGTTGGAGAGACACAGGCTGACAGCAGGCACTGGGTAAGAAACCCCTCAGAAGAGGAGCTAGATAAAGTCAGGCATGTTCAGGGGAATTGTCCGACCTTTCCAAAAGCCATCCCTCCATCCTTTTTCCTCAAAAATCAACTCCACAGTGAAGTCTTCCACAAAAATCCTGCTTGAGCCCTCAAACATAAACTTGCTGTCCAAAGCTGTACATACTCCCTCTTTCCTGTTTTCCTGACAGATCTACACTTGCTGCTCCCCCAGACTCATCTCAGTGTCCTTTAAACCTCCTGCCATGGAACGGACATGTGCAGCCCCATCCTGGAAACAACTACACCGCCCTTTCCCCACCTTCCCTTGTGGTAAGCACAAAGCCTTCTCTCAGGCTCTCCCACAAAAGGCTTGTTTCCATGAAGGGCTCCTCACCTGGAAAATGTCCACCTGACACAAACAAAGACCCCTCCCACCACCCTCCCTCAGGGACAGTGTGTGCCCAAAATCACTGTTCCCACCTTCCTTCTCCCTGGTGGAGGGCAGTTTATTTTCAATTTTCATCTCTTATCCACCTTGCACCATGCTGATTCCTACTCCAGCCTCAGGTATCTGTCCTTACCCACAGCAATACCCTCAAACAATGCCCTTCCTGCAGCAACACCACGGCACTGCTCAGTGAAGCACCATGAGCACAAACCATCAGGACACACATTGGGTAAAACCTCAGGATCAAACCTGTTTCCTCGTTCCACCAACTGCAGATCTTCTCCTCCTCACCCACCTCTAGAACAGACATGGCACAGCCAGAGGGAACCTGGGATGGGGCTGGAAAAGGGAAAGACCATGGGGTGTGATTCCGCTCCCTCTGCCCGACATGTCTCCAGGGCTCAGCACTTCCAGGCAGCATCCCCCAGCTCCCTGGCTGTTCTGAGGAGCAGCAGCACTCAGGGCTGCTCTGCTTGTCTGCCCTCCTGTCCCCAGCTGCAGGCACCTAATGCTCACTTGCCTTGTGAGGGTGTTTAGGTTTGGCTGGGGATGGGCTGACACCTGGCATGGCTGGAGAAAGCCCATGGCAGCTCTAGACAGTGCTCGAGAGAGAAGAGTGTGAGTAGACAGTCTAAAACCAAACTCTGTCCAAGCCTCTCCTTGGACATGCAGTACAGGCACAATGGTATGTATCTCTGCAGATGCTCATTTTCAGTCATCTTTTACATGAACTGCTCCATTTCTCTCCTGAGCTCATATGAACTTAGACCACCATTATGTCATATGGCAAGTGGTTCCACAGTTCAGTGAAATAATTCTTCATGCAAAATGCAGTTTAATTTGCTCTGAACTGAGCCCTTTTTGGTTTCACTCAATGCTCTCCAGGCCTGCTGAAGCAGTAGCAGCAGTCTGATGCTCCCCATCCACTCCCTCTGGGTCATTAGCGACACTCCAGGCCTCCACCATCAGATCAGAAATGTCTCTACCTTTTACTACTACTTTTCCAGACAGACTAAGACATCATGAAAATGTTCATTTTCCTTGTGCAAAAGCTGCTGCATATTGGGTCTGGTCACACTGCTTGCTGCTCCCCATTCTCTGTCCCTCTCCTGATTTACTAAATCTCCTGAGACTTGAGGACCAGGATCTGACCAGTCTGTTCTCTTTGTTCTTCTAATAATTCTCTGCCAGAAGAGGGTAAAAGGAGAACTCAAACACCAGAGAGGAGCCCGTGAGCCCAGGACAGGTCACAGCAAGAGCTCCAATGCTCAAGCCGAACAAATGTCACAGCTGAATGAAAGAGAAACTCTTCAGGTGACTCAGGAAGGTGCTCAGGACACACGCACAGCACCTCGACCACAGGAAGGATTGTATCCACATGATTGCAGGCTAAATAAAATGTCAGTATAAAATTTGCATTTATAATCCAAAAGATGCTCTTCCAAGCTCACAAAGCCCAGTCTGTCCCAGTCCCAAGGGGTTCAATGTAGCACAAGGCTGGGCTGTGACTGATCGGCAGGACACACAGAGCTGAGAGCACAGGGACTGGCAGGTTCTCTGCAGGTATGTTGCAATCACCCTCCTCTGCAGACAGGACTTACACCCATTCCCACGTCCCATCCTGCCCATAACACACGTTTTCCAGTGATTTGGGAAATCTCCCTGCCTAAAATATAACAAAATGCTGAGCTACCCGACGAAGGAGCTGAGAGTATCACACTGGTGTCTCCATACCTTAACAACCTCACAAATGAATCACACAAGCAGCCCAACTAACAGTGATTCAGGGGAAAGACAGAGAGAACCCACAAATATCAGAGCAAGAACCTGCCAATTCCACACAAGAGAGTCTGTTTATGTGGGGATGCACAAACTGCACGATTTAACCTAACTGAACCAAATTACTTCGGCCTGAATCAAAATCAAGTTCTTGGTTTGTATGGGGCTTTTTTCCCCCCAGATTTGATGGCAAGTTCCATAACGTGTCAGTAATTCAACGAAAAACTACAAAGATAATGACCTATTTCTCAATTTTTTAATAAACTGGCACTTCAGCCCCTATTCCCTGAGGAGTATGTCTCCAAACACACGGCAGTCAAACATCTTGTCTCTCTGGCACAGGCAGAACTTAACTAACTTTTAAAAAATGGTAAAGTTTCAAGAGGGAATTCATGGCAGCCCAGAATATCCCAAAGCCCAGCACTATTTGAAGGCCTTTTGCTTCCTGAGGGGCAGGATCAAATTCCCACCCGCAGCGTCCCATGCTCCAAATTACCCAGTAGAATGGGAACATCATGGCTTGGGTTCCTGCTGGATGGTATGTTGGGAACCAAACACGAGAGCTCAGCCTGTCCCCAACCCCTGCCTGTGAAAGGAAACCGTGGGGAGTCAAACACACCAGACCAGACCAATAGACAAGCTGATCTACGGTTCCCTGCTTCTGCAGAGATCATGGAGGTGGCAGGGCAGCACACAGAAGGGCTTATCCCAGTGTGCTCTGTATGGAGAAAAGAGTCTATGGCTGAACAGAATGGCAGCAGAAGATGCAAGAGCAGGCTGATCACGGAATCATGGTTTGGGACGGAATGGACCTTAAAAGCCCATCCAAGTCCCATCCCCTGCCATAGGCAGGGACACCTTGCACCAGACCAGGTTGCTCCATCCAACCCGGCCATGGATAGTTTCAGGGATGGGGCAGCCACAGCTTCTCTGGGCAACCTGTGCCAGGGCCTGCCCACCCTCACAGGGAAGAATTCCTTCCCAATATCCCATCTAGCCCTGCCCTCTGGCAGCGGGAATCCATTCCCCCTTGCCCTGGCATTCCAGGCCTTGTCCAAACCCTCTCCAGCTCTCCTGGAGCCCCTTTAGGCACTGGAAGGGGCTCTAAAGTCTCCCTGGAGCCTTCTCTTCTCCAGGCTGAACACCCCCTGTTCTACCAGCCTGTCTCCAGAGCAGCGAGACTTCAGCCCTTGGAGCATCTCTGTGGCCCAATGACTGTAATTAAAGCAGTTCCATTGCTGTTAATTATCTTACTTGACACTTTTTGCGATTTGCGGATCAAACTAGACTTTTTAAATTCATGCTGTGCTTTGACTGGCGGTGACTGTGACACACAGGGGTGACGATTCGGGTAAAGCGATTCCCACGGCGAGCAGAGGACTCCTTTGTCCCGCTGATCGGGCAGCTGAGGTTCCCCTCACGGCCCGGGGCTCTGTCCCCTTCACTCCCTCTCCCCCCCTCACGGCCCGGGGCTCTCGTCCCCCCTCACGGCCCGGGGCTCTCGTCCCCCCTCACGGCCCGGGGCTCTGTCCCCTCACGGCCCGGGGCTCTGTCCCCTCACGGCCCGGGGCTCTGTCCCCCTCACTCCCTCTCCCCGTCACCGCCGACGGGGTCCCGGCCCGCGGTGGCCGCTCACGAACCCACCCACGATGCCCGCCCCGCAGCGAGGGCGCTCGGCCCCGGCCCGGCGCGGCCCCCGGAGCAGGGGAAGGCGCGGGGCTCGGCGGGGGCCGCCCCGGGAGCGGAGCCGCGCAGGCCGGGGCAGCGCCCGAGCGGTCCGGGCGGGCCGAGCCGCGCCCCGAGGGCCGTGGGGCGGCCGGGCCGGGCCGCGGGCTCACCTTGGGCAGTTCGCGG
>JAWWTY010000068.1:4554197-4583693 GCA_035222235.1 Margarornis squamiger | reverse complement strand
GAAGAGCAGGGCTGGGCTGGGGGCTCTGAGAGGGGAAGAGCAGGGCTGGGCTGGGCTGGATTGGGGGGCTCTGAGAGGGGCAGAGCAGGGCTGGGCTGGGCTGGGGGGCTCTGAGGGGCAGAGCAGGGCTGGGCTGGGCTGGGCTGGGGGGCTCTGAGGGGCAGAGCAGGGCTGGATTGGGGGGCTCTGAGGGGCAGAGCAGGGCTGGATTGGGGCTGAGTGACTCCGCAGGGGTCATGTCGCTTCTCCTCACACCTCCTGTAAGTGCTTCTATTTCCTGAACTGCTCGTGGCTGCCTGTGACTGCAGGTCCCTTGGGAATAAATAATCATAAACAGGCACAGGAGGCTGTGAAAGGAAAGGATTTATTCCTCGGGGGGCAGGGGCAGGCCCAGCACAGTGCTCAGGTCCCTGACCGTACCTGGCATGGGATGCAGTAACACCCCACAGCATCGTGTATGAAAACAAGGGCCAGTTCTTGTGTACTCATCACTAATGTACATGTTAGTGCATCTTGCCCTGATTCTCAGCCCATGGAAACAGGGAAGCATGGAATGGGTTGGGTTGGAAAAGCCCTCTGAGACCACTGAGTCCAACTGCTCCCCCAGCACTGCCAAGGCCACCCCTGCCCATGTCCCCAAGTGCCATATCCACAGGAATGGTAATTCCCCCCAGGGATGGGGACTCCACACCTGTGCCAGGGCTGGACAACCCTTTCCATGAAGGAATTTTACCAATATCCCACCTAAACCTCCCCTGGCACAACTTGAGGCCATTTCCCTTTGTCCTGTCCCTTGTTCCCCAGCAATACAGCCCGACCCCCACCTGGCTCCCCCCTCCTACCACAAAGTTGTAGGCAGCAAGAAGGTCCCCCCTAAGCCCCCTTTTCTGCAAACTGAGACTCTGCTGAGCCCCCCGGGTCAAGGGGGGCACCTGTCTGTGCCCTGTCAGCTCTCCAGTCTCCCAACACAGGGCTCGGCTCTTCTGGCCAGACCAAATTAGGGAGGGTAAATAATTACAACGAATCTTCAGGACAGTGAGGGGAGACCCCTGTTGATGCAAACCCCGGGAGCACTCAGGGCACTTGGAGCCAGTGCTGAGCAGCTCCTGAGAGGAGGCAGGACTGGCTGCTTGCACTCAGTCCCTTCCTGCACGTCATGAGGCAGCTGTGAAATCACACAAACACGGCTCTTCTACATAAAACTTCCTCCACTTTGCAATCAAGGAGCCTTCCTGCTGCTCCTGAACAGCTGTCCTGGCCTTGGAAAAGCCAACCCACCCTTCCCACTGCTCTGGCAGAAAAATCCCTGTGGACAGAGCATGGCACAGCTACCAAAGCACCTGCGTGGAGATGGCATCAGGGGGTTCCAGTTCTCCCACACCTGCACAGAGGGATGAAATCCCCCCCCATCCCCAAAAAAAACCCAGTTCCAGCCCCTGAAATCTCCTGTGCTAAATTCGTGTTGAAATCCTCATCATTAAACATCGACATTGGGTCAGAACAGATGGAATGAATTTTCCTAACATCCCACCTAAACCTTCCCTTGCACAACTTCAGGCCATTTCCCCTTGTCCTGTCCCGGTTCCCTGGGAGCAGACCCCGACCCCCCCGGCTCCCCCCTCCTGTCAGGGAGTTGGAGAGAGCCAGAAGGTCCCCCCTGAACCTCCTTTTCTCCAGGCTGAGCCTCCTCAGCTCCCTCAGCCGCTCCTGCTGCTCCAGACCCTTCCCCAGCTCCATTCCTGTCTTGGCCATGCTCCAGCCCCTCAATGTCTTTATCATGGGGGTCAGGATTAGGCAGGTGCACCCTGGAGTAGGGAAGGTGTCTGTCAGAGGGGAAAAGGGAGAAAGAATGGGGATGGAAGGAGGATATGTGGGTGTGGAAGCACCTGGCAGCACCGAGGGACAGAAGGGCAGGTGCTGACAGCACTGACAGGAGCAAGTTATCAGACAGGAACAGGTTATCAAGGTCTTGGCAAAGCCCAGCCTGGGAATTTGGCCTGGGAAACGTAGCCTAAGGCAGAGCTCAGCGCTGGGGCCAGGTACTTAACGGGAGGAGGGAGATAGTGGAAGATAAACAGGTGACAATGCCTGTGACCTCTGTCTGTCCCTCAGTGCTGTCCCACCCCTGCCTGGGGTCAGGATTCACCCGCTGACTCTGGTCCCCATTCCTGGATGTCCTGACCGAGACAGGGAGACTCCAGCTCCTTTGTCGGTGAAAACGATCCTAATGTTGAGCCCTGGCCTGGGAAGACGAGCTGAAGTGAACCAAGCCCCTTCTCTGGAGAGGAGGAACCGGGTTGTCCAGCCCTGGAGGCCGGTGGGGTTGTTGGGACCAGCCCTGTCACTACAGCATTGCCCTGCCCGGCCAGCACCCCGGGGTCACCATCCTGTGACCTGCACCGCTGCCACCAGGCACAGCTCCAGCACCCAGCCCAGCCAAACCCTCCGGGCCCAGGCTCAGGACTGGCTCTGGCAGCCCCTCGGATGGCTCTGGGCAGCCCAGCACGGCTGGTCCCACAGGCATCAGAGCCCTCTGGTGTGGGATGTGCCTGGGACTGCCCCGCTCCCCACACCGGGGCTTGCTGCACCATGGCATGGCGAGCCCAGCTCCCAGACCCCTGCAACAGAGCCTGGATAGCCACACTTGGCTTCCTGCACCAGAGCTTCCCACACCACAGCACGATGAGCCCATTTCCAGGGCCCCAGCTCTCCACACCTGAATCCCCACCCACACTGGGGCTTCCTGCACCAGGGCATGGGGAACTCAGCTCCTGGGCCCCTGAAATGAATCCTGGCTCCCTACACCAGCGTTTCCCTCACCAGGGCATGGTGATCCCAGCTCTCAGGTCCCTGAAATGGAGCCCAGCTCTCCACACCTGGCTCCCTACACCAAGGTTTCCCTCACCAGGGCACGGTGAGCTCAGCTCCCGGGCCCTCCCAATGGGGCACAATGAACCTGGCTCCCCGCACCTGGCACCTTGCACTGGGGCACAACGAGCCCGGCTCCCTGCACTGGGTACCCCACAGTCACCAGCCCCCTGGACCGGGATACGATGAGCCCGGCTGCCCCTGCCAGGGCATGGCGAGCCTGGTCCCCGCACCAGACAAGCCGCAAACGGACTGCCCGCACCGGGGCACGGCGAGCCCGGCTCCCTTCACCGGGGTATGGCGAGCCCGGCTCCCTTCACCGGGATACGGCGAGCCCGGGTACGGCTAGCCCGGCTCCCCGCACCGGGGCAGGGCGAACCCAGCTCCCCGCACTGGGGTAGGGCGAGCCCGGCTCCCTTCACCGGGATACGGCGAGCCCGGCTCCCCGCACCGGGGCAGGGCGAGCCCGGCTGCCCGCACCGGCACACTCGGCCGCGGGGTCCCCGCACCGGCACACCCCTCACCGGGCTCCCCGCGCCTCGGGGTGCCCCCCGGGGCTCGCTAGCCCCGCAGCCGCTGTCGGCACCGCCCTCCGGCCGCGGCCATCGCCCTGCCCTGGGCACCTGCGGGCACTGACCGGGTCCCTCCGCGCTGAACCTGCCCGGGGGCTGCGGCCGCCCCGGCCCCCGCGGTGGGCTCCCGGGGACGAGGAGCTGCGCTGGGCGCCCCGCACAGCCCGGGGCCCCGCAGGGCCCGGCGGCGTCCCCATCCCCATCCCCCGGCATCCACATCCTCCGGCGTCCCCATCTCCGGCATCCCCGTCCCCTGCCATTCCCACCCCGCCGCGCCCGGCTCCCACCTGCTCGCGGCGCTTCTGCCAGCGGCCGCAGGGACTCTCCTCCAGCACCTCGCTCTCCTCCTCGCTCTCCTCCTCCTTCTCCTGCGCCAGCCGCGCGTCCGGCTCCGGCACCGCCATCCCCGCCGCCAGCCGAGCTGTGCCGAGCCGAGCCGAGCCGAGCCGAGCTGTGCTGAGCTGTGCGGTGCCGAGCTGTTCCGAGCCGAGCTGAGCTGTGCCGCGCTGAGCTGTGCCGAGCTGCGCTGAGCCGAGCCGCGCTGTGCCTAGCCGAGCTGTGCAGAGCTGAACCGAGCTGTGCTGAGCCGAGCCGAGCTGTGCTGAGCCGAGCCGCGCCGTGCCGATCTGCTCCGCTCTGGTCCGCTCTGAGCCGAGCCGCTCTGACCCACGTCGAGCCGAGCCGATGCGCGCCGGACCGAGCGGAACCACCCCGAGCCGACGGGCACGGCACGGAACGGAGCCTCGCCTCTCCTCTCCTCTCCTCTCCTCAGCGACCCAAGCGGCACCGCAGCGACCCGCACCGAGCCCCGCCGCGCTCCGCCGGCGCCGTGCGGGGCCGGCCCGCTCTCGGCCCGCCCCGCTCCGGACGTGCGGCCGCGCACGCCCCGCCCCGTCGGGAGGGGCCCCCGCGCCCCCCGCGCCCCCCGCACCTCCCGCACCCCCGGCCCGGGATGCTCGGCGTGCCCCGGGGCCGCCCCGCTCCACCGTCGGGGCCGCCCGCTGTGTGTGCGAAACCGCCCCCTCCCCGCGCAGGACCCGGGGCCGCCCCCCCACCCGCGACCCCCGGGCTCGTCCCACCCCTCGGAGCGCCGTTCCCGGGTGTGTCCCACCCTGCTGGCCCCTCCCTGCCCAGCCCCCCCCCGGCCGCCGCCCCCTCCAGCCCCGTCCCGGGGGGCTCCCGTGCTCCCCGCAGCCCGTCCCTGGACGTGTTCGCCCGCGGCCACCGGGGCATCTTCCCGAGCAGCCGCTGCTCCGCGCGGGGTGCCGGGGGCTGCACCCCTGCAGGACCCCTCCCCGGGCCCTGGCTACCCCAAAACGGCCGCACCAGCCCCCACCCAGCGCCCGGCAGATGTTTTCATTCCCTTGGCAAGTCTCTGGCTCGTTGGATGTTTTTCTCCTTTCTGGCCGTCTCCGGTTACTTTATCCCGACCGCTGCTTGTCCCACCCTCCCTCCACACCGGCGCCTGGCTGGGTCGGGGTGATGTCCTCCCCCTCCAGCCTGTGGCTCCTTTGGCAGCTGTGGCTGACCGAGGGAACCACAGCGAGGGCGGATCTGGGCGAGGTGACACGGATGGTGCACACCAGGTATCCTGCACAACATCCCGGCCCTGACACGGGAAAAGCATTTCCTGCTGTGGGCATCACCAGGTTCTGCCAGGCCACCGACTGGGCTGCTCTGGCCATGGCACCAGGGTAACTGGTGCCACCAGCTACAGCCCCGTGGTTCTGACAGGGCCCGGTGCTGTCCCTGTGCCTGAGCCCACCCGGGTATGTCCCCGCTGTCAGCTCTCAGTGTCACTGTGAGGCAGCGTGTCAGTGTCACAGCATGTCACTGTGCTGGCCTTATCAGACCCCATCGTCAACCCACAGGCCACAGCCCCCTCCAGGGACCCCTCTGCACCCCCATTGCTCTGCCCTGCTCCGTGTCTGTGCCGGGTGCCCCACAGTGGGTGCTCCCACAGTGGGTGACCTTGTCCCAGGCCTGCCAGACTGGGCTGGAAGGGAAATCAGTCCCTGGTCCTTATCACAGTGAAGGCAAAAGTTCTTCTGGGAATGTTCAAGGACAAGGAATAAAAGGGTTGGAAGCAAACATAAACCACAGACCACACGCAGGTGTCTGTCCTGTCTGCTGCAGCTCCACAGGCCCCCGTGGCACTCCTGTGACCACTTCCATCTTCATCCCACGCCGGTTCCCTCTGGCACCATGACACAGGACAGTCATGGGCACACACACCTTCCACTAGCCCAGATTGCTCCAAGCCCTGTCCAACCTGGCCCTGGACATTTCCAGGGATGGGGTAGCCACAACTTCTCTGGGCAACCTGTGTCAGGGCCTCCCCACCCTGGCAGGGAAGAATTTCTCCATAATATTCCATCTATCCCTGCCCTCTGTCTGTATGAAACCATTCCTCCCTGTCCTGTCCCTCCAGCCCTTGTCCAAAGTCCTTCTCCAGCTCTCTTGGAGCCCCTTTAGGCACCAGAAGGGTCTCAAAGCTAACCACAGAGCCTTCCCTTCTCCATGCTGACAAAGACCAGACGAACAAATTGGTGACACGAATGAGACAAACTGCCAGGCTGAGGTGTCCCCCCAAGGTCCGGAGGGATGGAGACGTGGCCAGGGCACGTCCTGCAGTGCCTGGGACTGGCTCGGACCCAGCTCTGCCTGTCATCACCTCCAAAAGCCTCCCAGAAATGGGACCAACAGTGAGTTGTTTGCTGATGACACCAAAGTGTCCAGGGCGGTTCAGCTCCAGCACTGGGTCTGGTGGCACAGGGAGGGGTGCAGAGGTGTGGATGAGGTTTCCAGTGAAACCAGTTACTCAGCTCAGAGAACACCTGAGCCAGGGACATGCATGGATGGAGCAGGGACGGTGTGGGGACAGCACATGGGAGCGGTTCCTCACCCTTCCACACATCACCTCCCTTCTACGAGTCCCTTTTCCTTTACTGGTGAGATACAGCAGAGCAGATCTGCCCTGCCTGTTCATTCCAGGCCTGTCATTCCCCACGGAGCAGCAGCTGGGATGCCCTCAGGATGCCCAGTGGAGCTGTAAACCACATGGATGGGGGAAATCTTCCACAGTGTATTCCTTGGGGGGAGTGTCGGTGGATGATACGCGGCGGAATTCGCTGCCACAGGGCATTTGCTTGGCCCAAGTAGATTTTAAAGGGATTTTAAAAGCCATTAGGCAAATTTGTGGGAGAAAAATTGATTGAGTGCTATTAAGGAGAGATGCAGATGCAGCCTCTGTCTCCGGAGGCTCTGAGTTGGGGATTGCCAGGAGCTGCAGCTGGTGAAACACAGCTCTGTCCCTGCTCAGGTCCCTGTGCTCTTCCTCTTGGAATCCGCCTCTGGAACGTGCCAGGATAGGATACAGGGATACGGGGAGCTCAGATCGGAGCTGGGGAGCTGCTTCCATGCCACCCCTGCTCCTGGTTTTCTGGGGAGGAAGTGCTTGGTGTTCACAGGCTCTCTCTGTGGATCTCTGCTGCTGTCACCCCCGTGCTGGACACGCTCTTGGCTGGAGGTCCCCGTGCCCCTGGTCTGGCCCTGCTCAGCAGCTCCTACAGGAATCTTTAAGGGCCTTTGAGGTGCCTAAACCCCATTCAGCAGCAGGAGCTCGCTGGGCCCTGGATCTGTTCAGACTTGGATTCCCTGAGTGCAGCATTCCTGGTATGGGATACCCTTGGCTTTTTTGGACAGGAGGTGATGCAGAGACAGTGGCTGTCCCCACAGCAGTGACCATCTCCTGTGTCCTCGCTGCCCATCATCCCTGTGCAGACAATGTCCCACCTCCTCACCCTCAGTGTCCCATCCATGACTTTCCCTTTGCTGGAAACACAGCAGCGATGCCTGTCCTGCCTGTTCCTTCCCAGGCAGGAGTCACACGGTCCTTCCTCCATGGGTTGTCCTGACTGCCACATCATCCACAGGCCGGAGGAACGGGCTCTGCCCTGGTGGCCTCTGTGCTCTCGTGCTGAGTGTGACCTCCCGCAGCAGCTGCCTGGCCCCAGCTGCTCCCCAGGGCTCCAGTTGGGAATTCTGACACGGAGCAGAGGGCCAGGAAGTGTGGACAGCCTGCCCTGTGCTTGACTCCTGCCCCGTGGCTGCTGTCCCTGGAGCGTGGAACACACAGGCTGCTCTGAGCCTGCACCTGGAGCCCAGGGCTCTGTCTGGGGCCAGGGGCTGCACAGCACAACCCTGCCCATCTGCCCAGGTGTGTCCAGGTGTGCCCAGGGGTGTCTGGGTGGGCAATGGCACCTGGCTTGTAGCAGCCACAATGTGGCCATAGACCCAGGGCAGTGCCCATCCCCCTGTGCTGGCACTGCTGGGGCACCTCCAATGCTTGGGGGCAGCTTTGGGTTCCCAGCACGGAACATGGAGGGGCTGGAGCGTGTCCAGGGAAGAGACTGAAGATGGGGAAGGGTCTGCAGCACCTGCATTGGCTGAGGGAGCTGGGGGAGCTCAGCCTGGAGAAAAGGAGGCTCAAGGGAGACCTTCTGGCTCTCTGCAGCTCCCTGACAGGAGGGGGAGCTGGGGGGGGTCAGGCTCTGCTCCCAGGGAACAGGGGCAGGACAAGGGGAAATGGCCTCAAACTGTGCCAGGGGAGGGTCAGGTGGAATACTGGGAATATTCCTTCTGGAAAGGGCTGTCCAACCCTAGCACAGCAGTGGAGTCCTAATCCCTGGGGGGACTGAACATCCCTGTGGATGTGGCACTTGGGGACATGGGCAGGGGTGGCCTTGGCTGTGCCGGGGGAATGGTTGGAGTTGATGGGCTAAGAGGGATTTTCTAACACAAACAATTCCATGATTCCATATATCTCTTGCCCAGGGGTTGGCTGTGTTTCCTTAACCAGCCCCTACAAGGCTGTTTCCATTGGGAATCCCGTGCTCTGTGGCAGCTGCAGAGACCTTTTGTCCCAGACTCTGTCCTGTCCCTCTGCTTGGTCTCACCTTCTTCCACCACCAGTTTGCAGTCAGGGACCCTGAAAAGGTCTGATGTCTCCCCTGCAGGGCTCCAGGAGGGAATACTGTTGGCAGGGCAGAAGAGCTTACATGGTCTATGCTGCCTTCAACCCCTCCATCCCTGAACTCCACTGCCCTGAGCACGGGAACACCTCCAGTCCCTCCACTTGGGCCAGGGCTCTTGGCTGAGGAGTTTGGGGATCTCAGCACTGAGATTACGGGTTTAAGCACTCAGGCTTTGGTTTCCATCCAGGATTCTGGTCTGTGGGAGTCCCGGCAGGGAGGATTTGCTCCTTGAGGCAATTTCTCTGTCTCCACTGTCTGGAAGGGAGAAGAGCCCATTCCTGCCCCACCATCCCTGGGCAAGGTGGGACTTGGAGGGGTGGAACTGGGGTCCTGTGTGGTGTCATCCCATCATCAGGTGACCAGGGCACTGGACTGGGGCTTGGACTGGGGACCTTGAGACCCCACCAGTCACAGTCCAGCTGGCAGGGTGCAGAGGGTCTGAAAGCTGCTTCTCAGCATGGAGCTCTGGAGGGGTTTGTCCTGCAGGGATGTGCAGCCAGCCTGGAGCTCCTTGCTGTACTCTCTGTGGGTCCCACGTATAGATCCCTCTGACTTTAAATTGCCTGAGTCTGGGGGCATTTTTGAGCCCTCTCAGAGTCAGTCTGCTTTTATCCCTTTCCAGAACACTCTGCAGGCCCTGAAGTTTTCAGGAAGGTCCTGGCAATGCTGTGCCATGGGACCACCCGCCCCGAGGAGCAGGACCCCCCAATGGCACTGAGCCCATGCTGAGAGCAGTGGCTTTGCAGGGCACTGGGATTGGAGGCCCCCAGGGCTGGGGGAAGCTCCATCTCATTCCCTTCCTCCCTGCCAGGAGGCCCCTCTTGGCGTGTGTCTATTTTTATCCATGTCTGATGGATGGGGCTGGGATGTGCTGCCATCACGTGTTGTTGCACAGCTTGCACGGTGCCGGGGTTGAAGGTTCAGGTGCCAAACCGGGTCTGTGGATCTGACAAACACCTTCCCACTGCTCGGTCCCTCTCAGTGTGTTTGTCCATGGATTCTGAGGGCCAGTGTGGCCGACACATGAATCCCCAGGGATCTGTTTGTGTGACCTGAGTTCCCACCCCAGGCTGGAACATCCCCTGTCCTGCATCTCCTCACCTGCAGCCTCCCCTGTGCAGGTGTGGGACTCACAGGTGCCAGCAGGGAACTCAGGTGTGTGAATTCAGGGGGGGCAGATCAGCAGGAATCCAATGCCTTGGGATCAGAGCAATCCCAGGATGGGGGCAGAGCAGCTTCCTGAAGGTGCTTCTCACAGCTCCGAGCATCCCCACCACCCCCCCAGGACACAGGGCAGGATCCAGAGCTGGGAGAGGGGCTGCAGCCTTTGGGAATGGCTCAGCCTGCTTAGTCCAGCCCTGCCTGTGCTCCTGCTGGGCAGGAAATTCATCTCCAGCTCTTCCATAAGTGCTTCCAGCAGTGGGAAGGGAGCCAGTGCGTGCACGGCGCGGAGGCGGAGGTGAGGCTGACCACGGGAGCCATGGGCGCCTGCGGGGACGGGGATCTGGCCACAGCTAAAAATGGGATGTCTGAATCCACTCAGGAAGGCTCCTCCTGGAGCAGGGGGATATGCTGGGGTGGGGGGGCAGAGAGAGGAGAGAGGCTGCACAGTGAACAGGGCAGTGGCTGGGTGACTGCAGGTGTGAGAGCACGACCATGGGGTGTGGGACAGACTACGGGGTGTGGGACAGACCACGGGGTGTGGGACAGACCACAGGGTGTGGGACAGGGCACGGGACAGACCACAGGGTGTGGGACAGACCACAGGGTGTGGGACACACTCTTGGAAAGGGCCGCCCAGAGCTGCCCAGGGCAGTGGGGGAGTCCCCATCGCTGGGGGATTTAACACACCTGTGAATGTGGCGCTTGGGGACATGGGTTGATGGAGGATTCAGCAGTGCCAGGGAATGGTTGGACTCAGTGGCCTCAGAGGCTTTTCCAGCCTCAACAATTTCATGATCCTGTGATTCTAAGGCAGAGATGGCAAAGGGAGGTGGGGATCAGGGCCCTGGGAGCACTGTCAGCAGCTGTCCTGCCGCTCCCACCAGAGCCAGACAGTTGGATTTTGGAGACAGCTGATTGTCTTTGGAAGCAGGATGGTTGTATTTGGGAGAGACCAGTTGTGCTGTGGAGCAGGCTGGCAGGATTTTGGAGACAGCTGGCAGGATTTTGGAGGCAGGCAGTTGGATTTTGGAGGCAGGCAGTTGGATTTTGCCTGTTGCCTGTGGCTGGTCACGCACAAAGTGCGCCTGGTTTCTGTCAGGCCCCGACGCTGCTCAGCCACCACTCCTTCAGCAGCCAGAGGGCTTGGAGCTGCTCCACAGGGCCCTGGACAGGGTTTCCCAACTCCTGGCCCCGTTCACCAGTGGCAGGCAGAGCTCTCAGTGGGGACAGCACACCCAGTGCCACAGGTGGCTGAGGTGGCCCCAACCCCGGGGCTTCCATGTCCTGAATTCTGCTTTTGGCTGACAGGGTGTTCCCTGTTCTCCAGGCTTCCCGTGTAAATCTCTGCTGGTTCCTTCAGGCCCCTTCCCTCTGTGGCCCAGGGACCCCTGAAGGAGTCCCATTCCCTGGCAGACCCCTGTCCTGCTCCCCACACTGGCCCTGGGGGACTCTGGAGATGGGGGGGACGGGATGGGGAGTTCCTGGTGAGGTGAGAAGGGGACAGTTCATGACACAGTTCAGGCTGAGTCTCTCCCAGCCAGTGAGGATGAGGATGAGGAGGAAGGGCACCCCAGGCACCCAGCCTGGAGACTTAGGGGTGAAAAGCCTCCCTTGGCTGTCACTGTGTGAGGAGTTCACAGACTGGGCTGTCACATCACAGCCGGGGAGTTCCCTGTCCCAGCAGCCTTTAAACACTTTTCTGAGCTTATTATTAAGACACAGAAGTGGAACCAGTTCAGTGGAAAATGGAGCAAAGCTTCACCATTACTGGCTGGTTTGTTCCTTTTTGTCTTCAAGGCAACACCTTCCATGAGAAGAACCGTGACAGACGGGGCGTGGAGCTGCTGGCAGTGTCCCCTCTGGGGCTGGGGACACGCTGGGGCTCCATTGCTGAACTCCCTCTTCGTGCTGTTTGGGCAAACCAGCACAGGTTGCACACACCAGCAGATCACAGTGAAGCAAAAGGGAAACTTCTGTGCCCTGTGGCAGCCTTGGTGCTGCCCAGGTGGCACAGAGACACTGCCGTGTCCCGTCTGCCCCTCGGAGACCGGAGTGTGCTGGAAGGGGAGTGTAAGTGGGGGCATGGGCTCTCACAGCCAAATTAATTCAATATTTTTCATCAACGGCTCTGTCAATAAATACCAGGTGAGGCAAGTGAGCTGAGCTGCAGTAGAGCAGAGGGCTGGAACAGGTGACATTGAAGCTCAAGGAACAGTCATGGGACCATCAGGAATGGGCCCCAATGCACAGTCATGCCCTGGAGTCACTGAACCAACAGTTGTGCTGTGAATTCGGCCCCGGTTTGGAAGTGATTAAAGAGGAAAAGGCCAGTGTGAGTCCAGCAGCCTCAGGAGGGACGTGGGCTCCCAGGTAATGCAGCCACGAGGCCATGGTGTGTTCCCAGCTCCCCCAGGATGAGTTCCCAGAGGAGCAGACGGTGCCAGGGGTTGGGCTGTGTGCAGCCCGAGCACCAGCCATGCCAAAAAACAGGGATTCCTTGTGGAAAATGGGCAGAGTCAAAACTGAGGGAACGCAGAGGGGACGCAGAGCCGGAGCAGCTCCGGCAAGCCAGACGTGCCAAGAGATAAGATTGCCCAGGGCAGCCTTATCAGGGACAAACAGGAACCAGGAGCGGGTCTGCTCCGGCTGATGGGGGGTTTGCACGTGAGGAAATGGGGCTGAACACTCGAAGGACGTTTGTAGCAGAAGCAGAACCTGCCCATTCCACAGAAGGATTCCTGGAAAAGTGCTGCCCCAGGGATCCAACTCGCCAGGCGTGTTGGATCCAATCCACCCTCGCTGTGCCCGCGTGGGCTGGGGGGCTCCAGGGGGGTGATGGGGCTGGCTGGCACCATGGCCTGAGCTCGAGGGCACCATTGTGAGGGTCAGTGGCCCCCACGGGTTCCTGGAGAGGGACTTTCTGCACGTGCAAACAGTGACAGGACAAGGCGGAGTGGCTTTAAGGGGGAAGAAGAGAGATTTAGATGGGATATTGGGAAGAAATTCTTCCCGGTGAGGGTGGTGAGACCCTGGCACAGGTTGTCCAGAGCATCCCTGGAAGTGTTCAAGGCCAGGCTGGGCAGCATTTGGAGCAACTTGGTCTAGTGGAAAGTGTCCCGGCCCGTGGCAGGGGCTGGAATTGGGTGATCTGGTCCCTTCCCACCCAAGCCATTCCATGATTCCGTGATTCTGTGTTCCCTCAGCAGGAAAAGCGGCTGCCGGCTCTGCACCTGCTCCTGCACTCACAGCCCGTGGGCACAGCGAGGGATGTGCTGCTTTCCTGCTCCTTTCCCAGCAGGTCGGGTCCCGTCCCGGGGCTCTTGCCCTCACCCCCCTCTTGTCCCACGAAGCCGAGAGTTACCCGGCGCATCCGCTGCGGAGCGACATTCCCGCAGGGATGGAGCCGCGGGCTGACCCCTCCTTTCCCCTCCCGTCCCCGGAGAGCGTTCGGAGACTCTTCGGGCTGTTCTGTTATGCAACCAGCTTTTCACTATGCAAATATATGCGGCTCTCGCCCCGCACAGCGTCCTGTTTGCTTTCAGCTGCCTTTTTGGAAATTCAGCACTTCCTGTGGGATTGCAATCCGAGGCCCCGGGAGCCATCGGGAGCCTTTCCAGCTCCTCGGGCAGGCTGGAGCTGGCACCGAGTCCCCGCAGACCCCTCCCCACCCCGGCTGAGAGTCTGCCCTCCCACCATTCAACACCACCCAACCCTTCGGAGTGGCCCAGTGCCTGTGGCACACATTGGTGCCCAATCCCTGCCAGGAGCAGGGACACAGCAGGACCTGCAGTGTCACAGTCTGTCCCACTGGTGGCACGGGGTGAGGACAAGGGACATATTTAGTGATGGGTTTTCCTCCATGACTTACCCCAAATGCTTTGTGAGTCTGCAGGAACCTTTGGCTCCCAGGACATCCTGCAAGAGGCTCAGCCAGCCAGAGTGTGCAGAATTCCTCCCTCCAGCCTCAGCTGGCCTTGTGCTGGATTGGCAATAACCCACAATCCTGGGGCTGGAATAGACACCGAGCACATCCCCACACTGCTTGATGCTGTGCCATCCACCTTGGGCATCTTTCCATCCAGGAAGTTCACTCATCCTCCCTGTCCTTTCCTGTGTCTCATCATTCTTGTGCTTCTCTGAGTCCTCACAAGATGGGACAGTGAGATGGGACAATGGAATAGGATGAGCTGGGACAAGGAGATGGGGCAATGGGATGGGACGATGGGATAGGATGAGCTGGGACAACGTGATGGGGCAATGGGATGGGATGAGATGGGAAAATAGGTTGGAAAAATGGGATGGGATGAGACGGGATGATGAGATGGGACAATGGGATGGGACAGTGGGATGGGGCAATCGGATGAGACAGTGAGCACCTCAGGACGTGGCATTCTGCTCTCTGCTCCCTTCCTAGGAATTTCCAGCATCCTCATTCCCTCTATGGAGTGGAAAGGACAGGTCTCAGAAGTCCCTGTGCTGCTGAAGACCCAAATTACCACTGAGTTGGTTGTTTGTGTGAGCTCCTGCTGTTGGAGCAGCTCCTCGGCCCTGGGACTGGGGGTCAAGTCTGGTGGGAATCTCTGCCAGCCCCTTCCTGTGCCCCATCCCACGCCTCAGGGCTCGGTGCTCCTGCTGCAGCTGGTCCTCCCCGGGGCCGTGGGCTCCATGTGCCACCCAGGACTCTGATGCTGCCCAAGTTTACCGTGAGGGTGGAAGGGATGAGACTGTTCATTCAGCCCCAGTGCCCAACTCTCCCAGCACTCCTATGTGGTCTCAGAGCTCTGTGCCTGTGGAACCCTCTCCAGAGGCACCCACAGCTGTGGTGGGCACAGCCAGAGCCCTCCTTGTGAGGGACACTCACTGTGGCTCTTGCAGTGTGCCAGTGGGATGGATGAAGCTCCTGCAGCTCCAGCAGGATGGATGAAGCTCCCACAGGTCCAGGGGATGTGGCAGTGCAGGCGGCTGGGGACGGATGGGCCCTGCCGTGGTGGGACTGGCATGGCCAAACCAGGCAGGGTGGGCACAGGGGGGAGGGCAGCTTGGCCTTGGAGAGCGGCACAGGGCAGCCATGGGTTGGGCTGGGGGTCCTGGCAGAGGCACAGGCACAGCTGGGGCGCCGCTGGAGGAACTGGATGAGCTGAGGGATGGACTGAGGGCTTGGAGCCAGCTGAGGGCTTGACCAGTTTGAGGGCCACCCTTCCGACAAGTGGCAGCAGCTGTGACACACACGGTGTCACAGCCAGAGCAAACTTTGTGTGACACTCACAGACATACAAAAGTGCACACAGACACACAAACACACACAGACACACAAACACACAGACACACACCTTCATAGGCATAGGGATTTGGGGTCCCCTGGCACACATGGGAGCAGCACCCCATGCCCTCTATGCAGTGTCCTCATGCCCTGTGGAGGCATCACCGCTCCTGTGAGTGCCCCCAGCAGCCTCTCAGTGTCACAGGTGTCACAGCCCTGGCTCCAGAGCCCCTGGCTCCCAGTGCTCATGTGCCATGAGATCCAGCAGCCCAGAGACCCCCATGACCCCATCGTGGAGCAGAGCCAAGGGACAGGTCAGGGCTCAGTGTCCCATTGACCACAGCCACATGTGCTGTCCCCACTGTGCAGCAGGGCCAGGGTCCTACATAGCCTGAACAGAGGGTGTCTGTCCCTCTGTAGCTCTCCTGGAGCAGGGGTTGTGCTGCACACAGCCCCTCACTGGGGTCTTTGCCCCACTCGGGGTACCCCCAGCCCACTCGACTTGGGTGACAGCCCCACATCTCCCTGTCCTTGGTCAGTGCCTGCATGTGCATGGTGCAGTCACAAGGCTCCTGGACCCCCCAGAACCCCTCCAGGAAAGCCCTGCTGGGCAAAAGAAATCTCAGCACAGGGGTGGTTGAGACAGCAGGAGTTTAACCGGGTGCCCATCACGCTCCACACAGTGGTTTGTCACCACAGTGACACACGGAGGGACATGGAGGGCAAAGTCCCACAGGTGCCCGGGGGGCTGAGCCCCCTCCTCTGCCAGGGGTGGGTGTTAGTGGTGCCGCTGGTGGCTCTTCTGGCTTTGGGGACCTGTGATGACGGTGGTGGTGATGGTGATCTTGTTCACTGTCAGACCTCCAGTGCCGTACGTGTCCAGATGGGCCTCACGCTTGTACTCGGAGACTTGCTTGGAGGAGAGGAGCTCCCACACTGACACCCTGCGCTCCTGGCACGGCCCAAATGTGATGTAGGAACCCTCAGACTGCAGGAGATCCACGGTCTGGGGGGGAAGGGCCGCAAGGTACCTCTCCTGGCTGTCGTTCATGAGGCTGCTGGTGGTGCTGAGCAGCTCCTGGATGGTGACTGTTCCCTCATGGTACAGCTCCAGGAGCTCCTGCCTCTTCTCCTCAGGGATGTAGTCGGAGAAGAGCAAGTCCCACAGGGAGACCTTTCTCCCCTGAAACTCACCCACCGACCCCTCAACTGTGGTGGCCTTCAGGGTCTCTTCCCAGGCCCTGTCCCCTTGCAGGGGGGTGGGCTCAGCCTCTGTGCCAGTCGCCTCTGCCCCAGGACCACCCACAGGTGACGTTTGCTCTGCTCTCGCTGCCGCTGCCTTGGTCACAATGGTGCTGACGACGGTCTTCACCTGCTCCAGGGTCAACTCCCCTGCCTCGTACAGCTCCAGGAGCTCCTTCCTGTTCTCCTCAGGGATATACTGGGAGTGGAGCAGGTCCCACACAGAGACCTTTTGTCCCCGAAACTCCCCGACCTCCATGTCGACCACTGTGGTTTTCAAAGCTGTTTCCCACAGTTCCTCTTTGGGGGGGTTGTCACTCTCCTCTCCTGCCACTGTCACAGTGTCCTTGTCAGAACTCATGACTTTAATGTGGAGTTTTCTGCTTGTAGATTCTTTTTTCTTAATGAGAGTGGTGACAACAAGCATTAACTGCTCCAAGGCCAATGACCCTGCCTGGTACAGCTCCAGGAGCTCCTGCCTCTTCTCCTCAGTGATGTAGTCGGAGAAGAGCAGGTCCCACAGGGAGACCTTTCTCCCCTGAAACTCACCCAGTGACCCCTCAACTGTGGTGGCCTTCAGGGTCTCTTCCCAGGCCCTGTCCCCTTGCAGGGGGGTGGGCTCAGCCTCTGTGCCAGTCGCCTCTGCCCCAGGACCACCCACAGGTGACGTTTGCTCTGCTCTCGCTGCCGCTGCCTTGGTCACAATGGTGCTGACGACGGTCTTCACCTGCTCCAGGGTCAACTCCCCTGCCTCGTACAGCTCCAGGAGCTCCTTCCTGTTCTCCTCAGGGATATACTGGGAGTGGAGCAGGTCCCACACAGAGACCTTTTGTCCCCGAAACTCCCCGACCTCCATGTCGACCACTGTGGTTTTCAAAGCTGTTTCCCACGGTTCCTCTTTGGGGGGGTTGTCACCCTCCTCTCCTGCCACTGTCACAGTGTCCTTGTTAGGACCCTTGACTTTAATGTGGAATTTCCTGCCTGTAGATTCTTTTTTCTTAATGAGAGTGGTGACAATTGTTGTCATCTGCTCCAGAGTTAATAATCTTTCATGGTACAGATCCAGCAGCTCCTGCCTCTTCTCCTCAGGGATGTAGTCAGAGGAAAGCAGGTCCCAGAGGGAGACCCGTCTCCCCTGTAGCTCCCCAGCTGGCACATCGATGGTGGTGGACTTCAGGATGTCATCCAGGTGTGTGTGTTGCGTTGAACAATCATTTCCATTGTCCCCTGCCTTCGCCAGTGCCCTGTGTGGATTTCTGGCATTTGCCACGAGCGCAGCGTTTGCAGCTTCTGTTCTGTTCACAAGGGTGGTGACCACGGTGGCCACCTGCCCCGTGCTCAGTATCCCTGCCCTGTACAGCTCCAGCAGCTCCTGCCGCTTCCCCTGAGGGACATATCTGGAGAAGAGCAGGTCCAGCAGGGAAACGGTTTGCCCCCGGAACTCCCCAGCAGTGACATGGACAGTTGCAGACTTTAAGGACTTCCTCAACTCTTGGTCCTGGGACTGTGTGTCCTGAACTGGGAGTGGTGCCCTCACCTCGTTGTTGGATTTGGCTGTGGATGAGCTCGGACCCCTCTTTCCCATTTCTGCCCTGGTGATGGTGGTGGTGAGGATGGTCATCATCTGTGGGATGGTCACTGTCCCTGCCTTGTATTTCCTCAGCAGCTCCTCTCTCTGGAGCTCGGGGACGTAGCGGGAGAAGAGGAGCTCCCAGACGGTGACGCTCTGGCCCTGGAAGAGCCCCACGCTGAGGGTGGTGCGGGCAGCCTGCAGGGCTCTGCGGGCGTCCTCGCTCAGCTGGTAGAGCACGGAGCTCTTGTCCATCAGCTGCAGCATGAGCAGCCCCGTGTCCGGGTCGGGGACGCAGCGGCGCAGCAGCTGCACGTAGGTCAGGTTCTCGTGGGTGTTGGGGTCGAAGCAACTCCTCGTTTGATTCTCAGGGTTGCAGAGGAACTGTCTCATCTCCTGGTCGAAGTAGCCGCGCTCATAGGCCACGTCCACGGGGACACGGTGGCCGTGCACGGGGTCGATGATGCCGCCGGTGGCGATCTGGGCCTCGAGCAGGCGGATGGCGTGTTCCCGAACGATGAACTCCTGCTTCATGGCCTGGAAGAGGGAGATCCTATGTCCCGTGTAGGGCTCCGTGTAGCCTGTCACGGCTCCCTCTGCCGACAGCAGCTTCTCGTAGAAGTCCCGGCCGATGAGTCCCGATGCCAACGCCGCTTTCACAGAGAGCTGCTCGTTGCTCGTGGGGTCCGTGAGGAGCCCCGAGGCAGCCTGTGCCTCCAGCAGCACCAGCGCCGTGCCCGGGGTCAGGAGTCCCCTCATCATGGCATCGTAGATACTCAGCTTCTTGTTCTTGGCCTGGATGAAGACTCCGGCGATGAAGTTGCTGCCGCCCCCGCCCATCTCGTTTTGTTCACCTGCAATCAGGTTACTCCCCGTGTTGCTCGACTTGTTGTTCCCGGGGCATCCGCTCATCTCGGGCATCATCTCTGGGGAGCAGTCCTGGTCCCGTGGGGCACCGTGTGTGTCTGAGGAGAGACAAACAAACAGAGCCTGTGGTAAGACCCAGGTCCCTGCGCAGTTTTCCTGGGGGGTGTGGACAGAGCCTCTCCCTGGAGGTGGCCGCAGGAGCCCAGGAAGAAGCAGGGAGTAGGATCTGGGGCTTTGCTGCTGTACTGCTCCCTCAGACCAGTCCCAGCGTGCAAGCCAAGCACTCCAAGACACTTCGCAGGTCAGGGACAGACGTGCGTCACACAGAGAAGCATCTTGTCAGCAGCGTGGACACCTTGGGCCCACTCCAGCCCCTCAGGACCCACCTGCTCTCCCAGTGCCTGCCACTGCCTCAAACCTGTGGCCTCAACCACATTCCTCTTCTCTTCCTGGGTGACACAACCACCACTCACTTTTGGGCTGATGCCACTGGGTGCCAGCACAAGGCAGAACTATTGCTCACCTCCCTGCTCCATCCCTGCTCCCTCCCTCCTCCCCTCCTTCCTCTCCTCTCTGCTCTCTCCCTGGCAGATTTTGCTGGTGTTCACTTCACAGCTCATGCCAAGAGACAGCTGTGGCTTCCTGACACTAAGGCCACCAGCCTCAGTGAAGTGCTGGCTGGTGCTACCAGTCATTTTCCATCCTGGCTGGCTCCTTACTGGTCCCAGACTGGCTGTGGCAATGGTGGGACGCGGCCAGCACCAGGCAGGGGGACAGCACAGCCCAACACACAGCTGTCTGTGGAGATCTTCCTGGCTGTGTGATCCCACACCATGGCACAACACAGGACACAGGAATGGTCTTAGGGACAGATGAGTGGCTGCTCAGATCCACACGCAGCAGCAGGTCTGAGCTGGCAGAAACCATCCTTGCAACTGTGCTTCTGCTGCACTTGAGGTGGGTCTCTGATTCTCTGGGTTTCTTCTGGTTCTAAGGCCACTGGGTCAGCTGCCACAGGGGTGCTGGTCCTGTCCGTGGCTCCATGAGCTGGGCACGTTTTGCGTTTGTGTAGTAAACACAGAATCATCATGGAATCCCAGGATGGTTTGAGTGGGAAGAGATCTTAAAGCTCATCTGGTTCCACCCCCTGCCATGGGCAGGAATGCCACCCACTCACGGGCTGTCTCACACACTGTCACTTGGTCCCCTTGGGAAGTCCTATAAACAAACTTTCAGCCTCTTCAACATTGTGCAGTGATGAGGCCACGGTCTTGTAAAAACAGCAGAATCGAAACCCGAAGCATTTCTTTGGGAACACCCATGTCCTGTAAACCACAGTGACTGACAGTAATGACACCTTTAACTCATTATCAGGGTCAGAGCTTAAGTCTCCAACTGTTTTCCCAACTGGTCGGAAAGTCTCTGAGTCATTGCTTTTGATCCATTTAAATATCGGATTGATGCTAGAGCAGATGCATCACAATGGGGGAGAGGTTTATCCCAGCAGTTCCAGCCCAGCCCCTGCTCTTTGGGGACCCTGCCCATGGCTTCAGGCTCTTCTACCACCCACAGCTCTGGCCCACCCTGTGCCTCCAGCTCCTGGCAGCAGCTTCTCTCCCTCCCTGCCCGACCTCGAGGATGCAGCCGGGAGGAGATGGGCTGGTTGTGCCGCCTGCCGGGGTGGCACTGGGTGCTGGACAACGCTGTGTCACACCCTGGAGCCGGCGACACCTTTGTAGGACAGGGATGTCGTGCGAACACCCTGCACTGCAAAGTCGTTTCCCGACTGCAGCCTGTCATTAGCTGGTCTCTAATCAGCCTGCTGATGCCGGGGCTGGGCTGCACACGCAGCTCCTGGGGCAGGGGCTGGCTGGTCCTTCAAGCTGTCGCAGCAGCCCAGCCCAAGATGCCCCAGTGGAAGCAGTTTTCCAGCTGGAGTGAGTGAGGGTGTCCCAACAGCACAGGGGTCTCCAGCTCTGCCTGTGCCCTGGGGAGAGAAATCACACCAGTCCCCCCAGTCCGGTTCTCACTCGCAGCCTTCTCACCAGGCTCCCAGCCAAGCCTCATCGCCCCATCCACAGTCTCCAGCTCTGGGATCCCACTGAGTCCCACTGTGCCAGCCACAGCCTTCTGTGCCAGCCACAACCTTCTGTGCCAGCTCCCAGCTGAGCCCCACCATGCCAGCCACAGCCTCCAGTCCCAGGATCCCAGTGAACTCCACTGTGCCAGCTACAGCCTCCTGTGCCAGCTCCCGGCTGAGCCCCACCACTCCAGCCACAGCCTCGGGCCCCGGGTGCCTGTGGGCTCAGCCAGATCCCACAGCTCCCGCTGTTTACCTCCTGCATCCCAGTTCAGCTGAAGAGGAGGGGTCACAAAGCTCATCGCACGGAGCAGCAGCTCCAGCCAGCCCTGGTGCCACCCAGTCACTTTGTCCCCTCCCAGAAAAGCACCGAGTCGTGCCTGGAGACCCCTGCTCACCAGTCTCGGGGGTCTCAGCTCCTCATGATGAGGTTTGGGGCAGAGGCAAGTCCCCACACCCCCTGCAGGTCCCTGGCAGCTGCACAGAGGGTGTCCTGCAGGAGCAGGGCTGTGGTGGCCCCAGTGACCCACAGGTGGGCTCTGTCCTACCTGCTGGACACGTATCCAGAGTGGTGGATCCGTGGCAGGCTCTGGTTCTTGTTCTTGTTCTTGTTCTTGTCCTCCTCCTCCTCCTCCTCCTGCCGCCTCCCAGCCAGGATGAGCAGCTGAGGCAAATGCCCAATTTAAATCCTTCCCTTCCCCGCCCCTGGGGACGGCAGGGAGGCCCTGCCCTGTGCTGACACACAGATCACACCTGGAATAAACACCTGGACCACTGAGCATGGACCCACGGTGGGCCTGGGACCCCATGGGGTGGCAGGGCTGGGGCACAGGGAGCAGCCCTGTGGAACATGTCTCACTGTGAGGCTTCTGGACTCTGCCATCACCTTCTTCTGACAGCACAACTGCTCATGGGCAGCCTGTGTCCTGGCTGTCACAGAGGTCTCCATGGATCTGGGCTTGTTAGATCTGCCTTTGCCCTGGGTGACTCCCTTGGCTGGCTGGGGAGCTGCAACCACCCTCCTGCCATTGTCCCTGCGCCCTGGCTGGGACAGACTGAGCCTGTCCCTCACTGCGGCCGTGCTTGGCCATGCCTGGGCTCACAGTGAGGGGCAGGTGTTGGCCGTGTGTGTGATGGGGACATTTGTGATGATGTATGTGCTCCCATCAACCCGCACGTGTCCAGGGTGTGACTCAGGTGTGACTCTGCATGTGTGTGTGACTGTGTGTGGGTGACTGTGTGTGCCTGGCCACGTGTGACAGTGTGTGTGCAAGGCATGGGAGAGGCAGCACATACAGCCGCCCCAGCCGGGCTGTGTGACAATGCCCTGCCGTGGCCCTGGCCCTGAGTGGGTGTGTGTGACTCTGTCCCTGTGCGCAGGAGGGGCTCCCTGCCCTGGCCCTGCCTTCCCGGGTGTCCTGTCCTGCTTCAGGAGCACATTCCTGGCTGCGTAGGTGCTCACCAGACTGGCTGATCAGCACACTGAGAGCTTTTCCCTCTGACTCACTGCGGGGGTTTGGCTCCAGGGAACACACCTGGGCAGGAGGTCCCCTGTCCTCGGGATGTGGACACAGACTTGGACCCGGTGTCTTTGTTCCCTGTGCTGAAGCCCTGCCCTGCCTGGCACCTCTTCTCAGCCTGCCTGACTCTGCACTCAGTAATTGCATTTCTCATATCATGAGCAGAGTGACAGGATAAAGGGTCTGTTTTTAAACTAAAACGGAGGGATTTAGATGAGATATAGAGGAGGAATCCTTCCCTGTGAGGGTGGGGAGGCCCAGGCACAGGTTGCCCAGTGAAGCTGTGGCTGCCCCATCCCTGGAAGTGTTCAAGGCCACGTTGGACAGGGCTTGGAGCAACCCGGGCTAGTGGAAGGTGTCCCTGCCCACGGCAGGAGCGGGACTGGATAGACTTTAGAGTCCCTCCAAGCCAAGCCAGTCCATGATTCCTGGGCTGCATCCTTGGCAGGAGCGAGTGCAGGGGTGCAGGGGTCATCTGGCCTTTGTGGGCAGGAGAAACCCACCTCTCTCTTCGCTCAGCTCTGCCCCCTCAGCCCAGACCCGCTCGCAGTGCTGGCCTGATGAGCACGGCAGCGCTGAGTCTCTCCACTCCACCTCAGTCCCCTCTCCTCGGCTACTGCCACAGCCAGGCAAGACCCTCCTCGGAGCTGTGCCAGTGGCATCAGAGCACTCCCTGCAGCTGGCACAGCTCGTTCAGACGCCTCTGAAGTGCCGGGAGTTGGTGGCTCCGCTCGGATGTGACTTTGCACCCGAGAAGCGGGCTGTGATGTTCCTCCCCACGCGGGACGCGTCCCGCGGCGCCGGAGCCCCGGTCCCGCTACAGCCGCGGAGGACTCAGCGGAGCCTGGGGCGTGACTCCTCTGACCGCTTGCATTTGTGGGCTGTGTCCGCAAAGCAGCCAGTGGCCGCACGGACCTGCTGGCCCTGGGCTGCCCGCAAACAGCACCTGCAGTGATTCAGCCCGAGCGTCACCTCCTCCTGCACATGCCGGGCTCGGAGCAGCGCCACCTCCCTCGCAGGCACCAGGCGTCTCAAACGGAGCTGGATCAGGTGGAAACGCTGGTGCCTCTCCCCTCGTGCCCCTCCCAGATCGTCCCCTCTGCAGTGGAGAACAAGCGGGGCTCTCCCCCGACAAGGACCGAGGGATTAATCCTGGGCTTTTGGAAACAATGGCATAAGGACGGTCCACCCATGGGGAAGCTGTTCCTTAGGCTGCTGCCAGTCTGCACGGAGCCCTGGAGACATCCTGGAGAGGAAACTGTGCAGGTGGCTCCAGAGCCACCCCAGATTCATCAGGGGGTGGGTGACATGGATCCCCACAGTGCTGAACACGCCATGGGCTTTAAGTGCAGTGGTGAAGGACCTGCAGGGAGCTTGGGATTCACTGTCCCTGACAAACAATGCCCAGGAGTTTACCCATTTTATCTTCTCGCTCTGGATGGCAGTGGAGGTGCCACGGCAGCTGGCACTGCGCCTCCTGCACCCTGAATATGAGCACAGGTTTGTGACTGGGGCTGCAGCTCCTGACTGGGTTTTCAAACACAGCAACTCCACATTTCACAACCTGCGCTCAGGGAAGGCAGGGAGGGGACACTGTCACGTCTGGGGACAGTTTGTGTCACGACAGTGGGGACCTTCCCACTCTCTACAACTCCCTAACAGGAAGGTGAAGCTAGGTGGGGGTCAGGCTCTGCTCCCAGGGAACAAGGGATAGGGTGAGAAGAAACAGCCTCAAGTTGTGCCAGGGAAGCTTTAGGTGGCATATTGGGCAAATTCCTCCTGGAAAGGGCTGTCCAGCCCTGGCACAGGCTGCCTGAGTCAGTGGTGGTGTCCCCATCTCTGAAGGGACTTAACAGCCCTGTGGATCTGGCACTTGGGCACATGGTCAGTGGTGCCCTCGGCGGTGCTGAGGGAACAGTTGGAATTTTCCAACCCAAACAATTCTGTGATTCCATGATTCTGCAATTCTGTGGCACTGGATTGCTGGGGCTGCCACCCACCTGCTGTGTGGCCTTAAAATGGTCAGGTATTAAAAGGGCCAATGTTTTTTTTTAGGCTGAGAAGAAACAGCAGGCAGGTGCAGGTTTGGGGAAGCCCCCAAACCTGGCATGTGCTGCCTCGTCCTCTGCAAGTGCCCCTCACTGCAGCTCCACAGGAACAGAGTGAGGCTCCGGGCACATGGGATGCCCCTGTGCTCCCTGGCTCACCAGCTGCTCCTGCAGCTTTCCAGGAATCCTGGCACGGAGACACCTGGGCTCGGGCATCGGCAGCCCGGCCTCACCTGCCGGAAGGTGTAGGAGTCCTTGGCTGAAGGAGCCAGGAACCACATCAGAGAGCTGCGAGATGCCTTTCCCAAGGATGTTTCAGCACTGGAGTGTTCAGGGAGTGTTTTCCTTCAGCGATTGATTTGGGAAAGCTCCTGTGCCAGAGCTCAGGTGCTGACACAGCTCCTGGCTCTCTTCCAGCTGGTCCTGGGAGCATCAGTCCCCGAGCCCCTGTATCTGTGATGCTGAGGACGTGTTACTGAGGAAGGGAGACACACAGAGCAGGGAACAGCCCACACCTGATGAGGGGAAGGGAGCCCCTGTGCTCGGACACCCTCAGGAACATCCACGTGTGGGCAGCACAGGGCAGAGTGATGCAACTCACCCCTGAGAGAGGATAAGTGAGGTTCTCATTAATACATCCCTTGGGGTGGATCAGAGTGAAACAACACTGTGTATATATGAGCAGGTTTGTTTTAAAACAATTTAATTGAGTGGAAAGGAGAGATGTGGCTATTTTGGTTATTATCTACAAAAACATAAATATATAAATATATCTCTAAAGAAAATAAATATATAACGAAAACAAAGAAAGAGAAAGAAAGGACAAGAGTAGATAGTGGAGAGGAAATATTTCACCACCCATGACCCAGCAATGAGACTTGATTGCTGCAATTTCATTGTCTGTGGTCAGAATGATGGTCACAGCTTTGATCCTTCAGGGATAAGGACCCACAGCACAAGAGTTCAACATGTTAATACACATTCAGGTTTAGGTGGGGGTGTCCAGGTACCTCCCCTGGTGGGGAGTTTTACTCTGTCTGATGCAACGCTGTGGTTCACGTGCTATCCTCTGGTGGAGGCCTCAGAAATGAGTCTAGGGGTGCTTTGGGGTATATGGGGGTCTTTGATGGTTTCTGGCCCCTTTTAATGCCATGACACTCTTTGGTCCCACTCTTTGTGCCAGGGTGGCTGAGTCAGATGTGCCTTATCAGAAGGAATGGGCTGATAGAAACTTTCCCACCCCTCTGCAGGATCTGCTTCTGACCAGCTTTTCCCCTTGTCTGGGCAGAAAACAGCCAGAGTAAGGCATCAGTCCCAGAGCTGAACCAGTTTGTCTGCACAGAGTTTGGCCTGTCACACAGGGGACACCAGTAGCCAGAGAAATCCAGCAGCACCCGCTGCCCCTCCGCCTGACACGACCCACAGTGTGGAGCTCGTGCACCAGCATTCCCGGTGCCAGCAGAGTCCTGTGGCACAGAGCCAGCCGTGTGCGAGCTCCGGGCAGGTGTGGAGCTCCCCTGCTCCATATGGGAGCTCTGGGCGGCTGTGGAGCTGCCTCCAGAGCTGCAGAGCTGTGTGGGTTGGAGTGGACCCAAGGGGAACATTACCTTAGCAGTGTTGGACCCGAGGGGGAACATCACCTTGGCAGTGTTGGACCCGAGGGGGAACATCACCTTGGCAGTGTTGGACCCGAGGGGGAACATCACCTTGGCAGTGTTGGACCCGAGGGGGAATGTCACCTTGGCAGTGTTGGACCCGAGGGAACGTCACCTGGACAGCAGGTACAGCCACCACACCCACTCTGCCTGTTCCCACCCAGCCACATTGCACTGTGCAGGCTCTTCTGGAGGAAAGAATAGCAAAAATGTTCCCTTTGAAAGGCCCCAAGGAACCGGCCCAGCCCTGCGCCCAGGGGAGGGGCACAGACCGATTGCCACCGGCACACAATAGATAAAAATGCTCTTTATTTTGTCTGGGAGAGACGTGATTGCACAACTCGTCCTTGTGGGAAAGGGACTCTCGAGCATCCTCTGCCCTGGCACGTGATTTCTGGGAAACAGGGATGGGCCAGGCTTTTCCTGGTGCTTTGGGACACCTGGTCAGTGGCAGGGTCTGGGAGGAAGATAAACTGGGCGTGCTGGGATGGTGCCAGCACCACTTGGGTGGTGCCAGAGGTGCTGGAAAGGTGTCAGGGACACTGGGGAGGTGCCAGGGGTGAACCACTGCTGCAACTGCTTCCTGCTCAAGGAAGCTTGTTTACCATTTGGCTTCCTGGCAGCTGAGTTTCCTTGGCAGCTTCAGGTCACAGAGAGGGGAAGGATCATGCTTAAGATCTGGTCCAGGCCCCCTCAGGCACAGCCCCGTTGTTCCCTGAGGGCACACCAGGACAGGGCACAGGTACAGACAGAGCTGTGGCTGTGCAGAGCCTGCTCTGGGGGGGCCCTGAGCCCCCTCAGCCAGCCTTGGCAGTGGGGATGTCCCCTTTGGGCAGCGGGGACATGCAGAGCTGAGTGGAGCTGTGGGCTCTGCCCTGCTCTCCATCCCTAGCCAGCAAATGATGCAGCTCCCTTGCCCTTCTCTGAGGGCCAAGGTCAGCCATCTGTCCCCCCTCCAGCTCCTCAGAGACAGGTGATATATGGTGGGTGTTGGCAGAATGTCCTGCTGAGAGGAGACAGGGCCTAGTCTTGCTGCAGAGATCATCCCTTGATAAATGACTCCCCATTATGTGGGTGCTCTGCTCAGCCAAGTGGTCCTGAAAACCCACAGGGGCTGCACACAGAGAAAAGGTAGATGTTCCTCTGCCAGGAGCTCAGGAGTCATGGAATCACAGGATGCTTTGGGTGGGATTTAAAGATCACCCAGTCCCACCCCTGCCATGAGCAGGGACACCTCGCCCTAGACCAAGTTGCTCCCAGCCCCGTCCAACCTGGCCTTGGACACTTCCAGGGCTGGGGCAGCCACAGCTGCTCTGGGAAACCTGCGCCAGGGCTGCTCCACCCTCACAGGGAAGAACTTCTTCCCAATATCCAGGAATCCAGGAGGTGCTCTGGGACACGGGGTTTGCTGTGCTGCAGAGAGCTGGGGCACAGGGCAATCTGATGCCATTCCCCACCAGAAGGCACCCAGGGCTTCCCTAGCACTGGCTGCCCCAGGGCAGGAGTGGAATTCCCATCCCTAAGGGGATTTAACATCTCAGTGAATGTTAGGGACATGGTCGGTGGTGGCCTTGGCAGTGCTGGGGGAGTGGTTGGATTCAGTGGGCTTTTCCAACCCAAAGCAGTCCATGACTGAAGGGTTCTGTGAGCAGGAAGGAAGGAGGGGAGGGAGGCAGGGCAGGAGGCAGTGTGGCACAGAGGACAAGGTCCGCAGGCCCTGAAAGCTCTGGAGGCAGCAGGAGCCGGCACACCTGGCTGGGGATGGGGCTTTCATCTCTGGAGACCCCAGCTCAGCACCTGCCAGTGCCAGGGCCCAGCTCTGGATGCTGCTGGAGAGGTGTCCCAGACCATGTCCCAGCTCCTGGTACAGCGCAGGGGCAGCTGCAGGGGCTCTGCTGGCACAGTGGGATGTCACAGGGACCCAACACCATCTGTTCCTGTTTGCCATTGTGGAACAGGAAATCAAGTTTCCAGGATGAGAAGGCTCCTGAGAAACGTTATTGTGGCTTTCCAGTACCTAAAGGGGGCCTAAAAGAGAGATGGAGAGGGACTTTGAACAAGGGATGGAGGGACAGGACACAGGGAATGGCTTCCCACTGCCAGAGAGCAGGGTTAGGTGGGATATTGGGAAAGAATTCTTCTCTGTGAGAGTGGTGAGGCCCTGGCACAGGTTTCCCAGAGAATCTGTGGCTGCCCCATCCCTGGAAGTGTCCAAGGCCACGTTGGACAGGGCCTGGAGCAATGTGGGATAGTGGAAGGTGTCTCTGCCTATGGCAGGGGGTGGAACTGGATGAGCTTTAAGGTCCCTTTCCACCCAAACAATTCTGTAATTCTGTGGCTTCTCTCCCATTAATTTGTCCCACCATTTTTGAGCCTGTGCAAACCATCAGGCTCCACAGCAGGTTAAAGTCAGGAGCCCCACAGCTCCTCTACACTTGTTCCCAAGTAACAGCTGTACAAGCTGTGGCCAAAAATCCATTATCCAGGACATTACCGGGTTAATTAAGGCAAACAGCCCCAGGCAGTGCATTTAAGGAGGTCAAGCTTCCTTCTATTAAACAGCAGTAGAACTATTCATCCCTGAACTCTACAGCAGAGTGGCTCCAGGGCTGCTCCTCTCATGGAGCGGGGCACATGGGCTGAGCCAGCTCAGGACACAGGAGGGCAACAGGAAGGAGAGGGAATGGGAGATCCGCTCTGGATGGACAGACTAAAACTACAGCATGGCCAGGTACACTCCAGGCTCCCAGCTCCTGTGTGGATCCACCCCCAAGGAGGGAAGGAAAACAAAGCAAGTGACCAAACCACTCTGGGCTGAGGAGTTTGTACTCCAGACACCCCAAGAAACATAAGACAGGCTGAGAGAAGGAGACCAAACACAGATGATGTGTCCCATGCCAGTGACGTCCAATGCCAGCCTGACATCCTGCCCACACAGAAATCTGCTCTCCCTGCAAAACTCAGGCTTGAATGCTGCCCTGCGAAGCTGCTGGGAAAGATATTCAGCATGTGCAAGAAAACAGGAGAAAGAGGATAAAAATACCAGTCACAGTAACACCCACACAGAACAAAGACCTGCACTTAAACCTGGGTGAGGAAAAGGAGGATGACATATTTCAGCACAATGACCTGAGATAACCCAGGTTCATTCCTCTGTTCCTGAAACAACCCAAGACAAAGGCCAAAGCAGTGCCCCAACACTGCTCAGGGGAGGCACTTCAAAGCTGCACCTGAGATGGGTGGGAGGCAGGAAAGCAGAGAGATCATAGAGGAAATTCCCCCGGTGGGCTCAGAAATCTTAAAACAAATATATGAAAAAAGAAAGGCAAACAACAGCAGCAAAAGAATTATTCACAAATGCAACATTCTTCCCCAAGGCAATAACAAACAAACAAAAAAAAAGGTATTAAAACTATTATCTAAGGATTTTCAGGAAATAAAGCCCTGTGTCTGGGTCGGGGATGCAGCGGCGCAGCAGCTGCACGTAGGTCAGGTTCTCATGGGTGTTGGGGTCGAAGAAGCCCTTGGTGTCATCGCTGGGGTCGGACAGGATCTGGTTCATCTCCTGGTCGAAGTAGCCACGCTGATAGGCCACCTCCACGGGCAGGCGGTGG
>JAWWTY010000068.1:4465611-4554097 GCA_035222235.1 Margarornis squamiger | reverse complement strand
CTCCAGCAGCACCAGCGCCGTGCCCTGCCTCAGGATGCCCTTCCACATGGCCTGGTAGATGCTCATCTTCTCCGTCTTGGCAGGGTCAGCCTTGGAGGGCACCAGCACGCCCGCGATGCTTCCAGTTCCCTCTAGGTACCTCCTCACACTGTCCATTTTTGCTATTTCCTGTGCTGTCTCCTTTCCTTCATGAAGTTTTTCCATGGTTTCCTCTGTAATTATTTGTGCACTGAGCAGTTCTGATGCTGTGATTTGTTGTCGGATTCCCTGGAACCAGACGTCACTTCTGTCCTCCTCTTTATCTCTAATGATCTTTAGTATTGTCTCAATGATTCCTTGTATGATGTGTTGGGATTCCGCTTTATACTTTTTCACCAGTTCTTTTCTCTTCTCCTCTGTGATGTACTCAGAGCAGAGAAGTTCCCATAGGGATAACACTTGTCCCTTGTATTTCCCCACAGGCACCTGGACCATTGTACACAACAGGGCATTCTTTGTTTGCTCATCAATGTAGAAATAGTCCTCTTCCTTTTTCAGGACCTGCAGCAGGTACAAGCCGCTCTCCCTGTCCTTGGCACATCTCTGCAGGAGCTGACTGTAGCTGATCTTCTCACGGGTGTTTGGGTCTATGAAGCCTTTGCTGCCGTGGTCTGGATCTGAGAGCAGGAGGAACATGTCCTCATCCAGGTGTCCACGCCGATAGGCCACGTCCAGGGGCAGACGGTGGCTGTGCATGGGGTCGATGATGCCACCAGTGGCAAGCTGGGCCTCAAGGAGGCGTATGCCATGATCCCTGACTGCTCTCTTCTGCCTTATGGCCTGGAAGAGGGATATTTTCTCTCCTGTTTGAGCATCTGTGTATCCCGTCACAGCTTTCTCTGCCAACAGCAGCTGCTCGTGCATTTCACTGCCCACCAGTCCGGACGACACGGCCTCGTCCACCGAGAGCTTCTGGTTGTTCAGGGGGTTGATGAGGAAGCCGGTGGCCACCTGTGCCTCCAGCAGCCCCAGTGCACACTGCTCTGTGAGGAGGCCCTTCTTCAGTGCCTGGTAGATGCTCATCTTCTCTTTCCTTGATGGAAGAAGAACCCCAGCAATGCTTCCAGTGCCATCCAGGTACCTTTGGATGGTGTCCCTCTTTGTGAGGGTGGAAAGTGTGAGACTCCCATCCTGCACCTGATCCAGGGTTTTCTTGTCAATTATCTCAGAGTTGAACAATTCTGACACTGACACCTCTCCCCGCAGTCCTTTGACCTTGAGGGCTTCTGCTCTTTGCTCAGTGTCCTCGATGATTTTTAAAATGATGGATATCAGACCTTCCAGCGTTAAGGTTTTGCTTTTGTATTGCATTACCAGCTCTTTCCTTTTCTGCTCTGAGATGTAGTGAGAGCAGAGAACTTCCCAGATGGAAACTGTTTGGCCCTTAAACTTGCCGACCTTCACCTGAAGGGACTTTGAGCGCAAGGCCTGTTTTGTTGACTCATCAATGTAGAAGTACTTCCCTCCTTCCTTTACAACTTGCAGCATGTACAACCCAGTCTCGGAGTCTTGGACACATCTCTCCAGCAGCTGCATGTAGGTCAGGTTCTCATGGGTGTTGGGGTCAAAGAAGCCCTTGGTGTCATCGCTGGGGTCGGACAGGATCTGGTTCATCTCCTCGTTGAAGTAACCACGTTTGTAGGCCACCTCCACGGGCAGGCGGTGGCTGTGCACGGGGTCGATGATGCCACCGGTGGCAATCTGGGCCTCGAGCAGGCGGATGCCGTGGCTCTTCACAATCAGCCCTTGGTTCATGGCTTCAAACAGGGACATTGGGGCTTTGGTGTAGGGGTCGGTATAGCCTGTCACAGCTTTCTCTGCGCAGAGTAGCTTTTCAAAAATCTCCCCTCCAATCAGACCCTCCTTTAACGCTTCCTCCACAGAAAACTTCTTGTTCTTTTGGGGGTCTATGATGTAGCCAGTGGCCGCCTGCGCCTCCAGCAGCACCAGGGCAGTCCCTGGCCTCAGGATGCCCTTCCACATGGCCTGGTAGATGCTCATCTTCTCATTGCTCGGCTGTATAAGGACCCCTGCTATGAAATTGCTGCCCTCCAGGTACCTGCGGACAGACTCCATTTCTGTGACTTCTTTGACCGTTTTCTTCCCCTGGTTGAGCTCGTCAAGGGTCTTTTTGTCTATCAGTTGGGACTGGAAGAGGTCACTAGCAGATACTCTTTTCCGCAGGCCCTTGAATGCAAACTTCTTGCCTTGTGCCTCGGTCTCTTGGATGATTGTGGTGATAATTGTTGTGATTTCCTGGAGCACTTCAGCCTTCTCATCCTTGTACTTTTGCACCAGCTCTCTTCTCTTGTTGTCTGAGAAGTATTCAGAGTTGAGGAGGTCCCAGACAGACACTGTCTGCCCCTTGAACCGGCCCACGTTGACACAAACACTCACAGATTTCAGCACCTCCATGGTCTGTTCATCCACACAGAACATTGCGTTTTCTGACACAGGGAGGAGCCACAGCCCTGACTCAGCCTCACAAATGCACCGCTCCTTCAGCTGCTGATAGGTCACGTTCTCCTTGGTGTTTGGATCAAAAAAGACCTTGGTGCTGTCGTTCAGCTGAGACAGGGTTTGGTTCATGTCTTCGTCGTAGAAGCCATACCTGCATGCAGCCTGCAGTGGCAGATGGAGGTGGTGGATGGGATCAACGACCCCTCCTGTTGCCAGCTGGGCCTCCAGCAAGGGAACAGCCTCTCCCAGGGGGATCAGCTCCTTCCTGAGTGCTTGGCACAGGGAGATGGAGCTCCCTGTGTAGGGGTCCGTGTACCCCATCACGGCCCTCTCGGCAAGAAGGAGTTTCTCGGTGAGCTCTTCACCCACAACAGCCGCTCTCACAGCGTCCCTCACGCTGAGCCTCCGGTTTGTTGCAGGATCAGTCAGGTATCCTGTGGCTGCCTGAGCCTCAAGCAGCCTCAGAGCAACCCCAGGGAGGAGGAGATTGTTTTTCATGGCATCATAGAAACTCATCTTTTGTTTGGTTGCCTCTATGAAGACGCCGGCGATGCTGCCTGTGCCCTGCAAGTACCTCTTCACATTCTCCATCGCAGCCACTTCCTCAGGAGTTCTTAAGCCCTGAGCCAGTTCTTCAAATGTCTTCTGAGAAATGATGCCAGTGTCCAGCAGCCAGACCACAGGGATGCTGCCTCGCAGGCCCTCCAGGGAGATCTGGGTCCGGGCTTTCATCTCCATGTCCCCCACCAGGCTGAGCACAAGAGCGACCACCTGCTGCAGCGACAGCTCCTCTGAGCGGAACCTCTCTGTGAAGTCACTCCTCTGCTCCTCAGTGAAATACCCTGAGTGGATGAGCTCCCAGAGGGAAACCCCTTTTTCCTTCACCATGGTTTCCTTGAAAATCTGTTGGATTTGCTCGTCTGTGTAGGCAGCAGCAGCTGTCTGGGACAGAGGCAGCAAGTGGAAGCCAGAGACGTCGTCCTTCTGGCAGCGCTGGATTAGCTCAGCGTAGGTCACGGCCTCTTTGCTGTCTGGGAGGCAAAAGGCTCTGTGCTCATCACTGGGCTTGGAAAGGGCCTTGCTCGTGTCCTCATCCAGGCACCCTCGCTGCTGGGCCGACTCCAGGGGGATGTAGTGGCCACATGTCGGGTCAATGATGCCTCCTGTGGCCATCTGCACCTCCATGAGCTGCATGGCCTGTTTGTCTGCAATCAGGCCCTTCTTCATTGCCTGGAAGAGGGGGATCTTCTTGCCTGTGAAAGGGTCTTTATAACCTGTCACAGCCCCTTCCGCGTGCTGCAGCTTCTCGTGGACGTCTGGCCCGATGACTCCCTCTTTGACAGCCTCATCCACACGGAGCTTCTGGTTACTCACAGGATCGATGATGAAGCCCGTGGCAGCCTGGGCCTCCAGCAGGGGCAGGGCTACTCCTGGCACCATGATGTTCTGCTTCATGGCCTCATAAATGCTCATTCTCTGGTTTGATGGCTGGAGCACAATCCCCCCAATGCTGCCCGAGCCATAGAGGTACTTCCTGACAGACTCCATGTGCAGGACTTGCGCCGGCGTGACGGATCCCTCCAGCACCTTCTCAAACAGGGCCCTGTCGATGACACCCGTTTCCATCAGGTGGTAAGCACTGACACTGCCTCGCATGGCCGGGAACTTGATGGGGGCCCATTTCTTCATTTCCTCCTCCAGCATGAGTCGGATTTGCTCCAGGCTGAGCTTCCTCAGCTGGAAGTGGTTGAAAATCTCCCGGCGCCTCCCCTCGCTGAAGTACTCAGAGTTCAGCAGGTCCCACACAGAGACCTTCTCTCCCCGCAAGCGCCCAAACCTGACGGGCAGCCAGGAGCTCCTGAACACCTGCTTGGTGGCCTCGTCGATGAACTGCCGCTTCCTGCTGTTCAGAGGGAGGAGGCACAGCCCGGTGGAGGGCTCAGTGATGCACTTCTCCTTCAGCTGCAGGTAGGTCAGGTTCTCATGAGTGTTGGGGTCAAAGAAGCCCTTGGTGTCGTCACTGGGGTCGGAGAGGATTAAATTCATCTTCTTGTCGAAGTAGCCACGCTTGTAGGCCACCTCCACGGGGATGCGGTGGCTGTTGACGGGGTCGATGATGCCGCCGGTGGCGATCTGGGCCTCGAGCAGGCGGATGCCGTGCTCCTTGACAATCAGCTCCTTCTGCATGGCCTGGAAGAGGGAGATCTTGCTGCCTGAGTAGGGGTCTCTGTAGCCGGTGACTGATTTCTCCGCAGCCAGCAGCTTGTCATAAACGTCCGGGCCGATGACATTTGCTCGTAAGGCCTCGTCCACAGAATACCTTCTGTTGGCAGCGGGGTCAATGACAAAGCCTGTGGCAGCCTGTGCCTCCAGGAGGATCAGAGATGTTCCTGGCCTCAGAAGTCCTTTCCGCTTCGCCTGGTAGATGCTGATCTTCTCCTGGGAGTCGGGGAGCAGCAGCCCACCAATGCTCCCTGTGCCCTGCAGGTACTTCCTGACAGTGTCCATGCCGACGACTTCTTTGGCTGACGTTTCACCCTCCTTGAGTCTCTTAAACAAGTCTTTGTTGATAATTTCTGAGCTCAGGAGCTGGTCGGCGGTCACCTGGTCCCTCAGGCCCTCAAAGGTGACGTTGGCAGTGGCAGCCATTTCCTCGACGGCAGCTCTGACGGCCTCACCCAGTCCTTGTGTGGAGAGTGTTCCCACCAGGAACTGCTGGGCAAGAGCAGCTCTTTGCTCACCCTGGATGTAGTCAGAGAAGAGGAGTTTCCAGACAGACACCGACTTGCCCTTGAACTTCCCTGCAGCAATGGGCACCTGTGTGTTTTCCAGAGCCATTTGGGCCCCATGGTTAAAGAAGAGGTGGGTTCCCTGGGATCCTTCACCTCTGTCCCCACCAAGTGGCAGCAGCAGGAGCCCTGTGCTGGGATCAGTGACACAGCGCTGGAGCAGCCCTGCATAACTCAGCTTCTCCTTGGAGCTGGGGTCAAAGAACCCCTTCATGTGGTCAGGAGGGCTGGAGAGGAGCTGTCTGGTGGCCTCATCCAGGTACCCCCACTCACAGGCTGTCTCTGTGGGGACACGGAGGTGCCTGCCTGGAGCAATCACCCCCCCTGTGGCCATCTGAGCCTCCAGAAGGCAGAGGCCATGGTCCCTGGGGACAAATCCCTTCCTGATGGCTTGGAACAGAGAGAGCATCTCCCCAGTGGATGGGTCTCTGTATCCAGTGATGGTTTTCTCAGCTGAAGACAGTTTCTCATGAAGCTCTGGGCCAATGAGACCAACCCTGACAGCCTCATCCACTGAGTAGGTTTTGTTCTTCAGGGGGTCTGTCAGGCTGCCAGTGGAGGCCTGGACTTGCAGGAGCATCAGAGCAGCACCAGGCACGAGGAGATGCTCCCTCAGTGCCTGGTAAAGGCTCTTCTGCTCCCCAGAAGGCAAGACAACGCCAGCCACACTCCTCATGCCATGCAGGAACTGCTGAACGACATCATTTTCTGCCAGCTCCTGGGCAGAGACTCTTCCCTCCTCAAGGCCTCGAAACACATCATGGCTGATGATGCCAGAGTCCAGCAGGTCCCTGCTGCTCACCCTGCCTCCCAGCCCCGGGAACGTGATTTGCAGGGGCAAGAGGAGGAAGCCTGAGGCCGGATCCACAACACATCTCTTCCTAAGCTCTGAATAGGTGACCTTCTCTGTAGTGCTGGGATCGAGGAACCCTTTGCTGTCCTCATGGCTGGGGTCAGAGAGGAGCTGGCTCATCTCTTCATCCAAATAACCCCTCTCACAGGCCACATCCACTGGCAGTCGAGCCCCAGTGGCTGGGTCGATGATGCCTCCAGTTGCCATCTGGGCCTGGAGCAGCCGGGTGCCCTGCTCCTTCCCCACCAGCTCCTTCTGCATTGCCTGGTACAGGGGGATTTTCTCTTCTGTGTAGGGGTCAAGGAAGCCAGTGGCAGCCCTCTCTGCCACAAGCAGCCTCTCCTTCAGCTCCAGCCCCACCAGCCCCAGTCGCACGGCTTCTGCCACCGAGACGTGCCGGTGTGTCACCGGGTCGGCGATGGAGCCTGTGGCTGCCTGGGCCTCGAGGAGGGACAGGGCTGGATCCAGGCCCAGGAGATGCTCTCTGGTGGCTTCATAAAAGCTCATTATCTTCTTTGAAGCCTCTACGTACACACCAGCAATGCTGCCAGCTGCCTCCGAGGGCTCTCCGGGAGCACCCGGCCCCGCCACATCCCTGCCAGCTGCTTTTGGCTGTTTGCATGGCATCACATCTTGGCACAAGTGGTTTTTCCCTGGCATGTCTTCCCTGGGAAAGCTGGGGACAACATGACCATTCACTGCTGCCTTGCTCTCCATCCTCCCGCTGCAGGCCTTTCACAGCTCCCAGGACTCTGGAGAGAGAGGAGAGAACGGGGACAATCAGTGAGAAATCAACGTCTTTGTGCTTTGCATGTTAAATACAGGGAAATCAGAAACATAAACACCCCCTGGCAGGAGGAAATGACAGCCAAAGGCTGAACATGTCTGAACCTGATATGCCATCTCAAGGGATCTGGCCAAGTTCAAGGAGTTGATGAAGGAGAAGCTCCACGTGCCCTGGCCTGGACCCCAGAAACCCCCCATGTCCTGGGATGATCCCACAGCAGGGGCAACAGGAGAGGGGGGAATTCTGCCCCACTCAGGTGAGACCCCACCTGTAGTGCTGCCTCCAGCCCTGGGGCCCCAGCATAAGAAGAATGTGGAGCTGCTGGAAGGAGTCCAGAGGAGGCCACGGAGATGCTCTGAGGGCTGGAGCCCCTCTGCTCTGGAACCAGGATGGGAGAGCTGGGGATGTTCAGCCTGGAGAAGAGAAGGCTCTGGGGAGACCTGAGAGCCCCTTCCAGTGCCTAAAGGGACTCCAGGAGAGCTTTGGACAAGGGATGGAGAGACAGGACAAGGGGGAATGCTTCCCGCTGCCAGAGGGCAGGGATAGATGGGATATTGGGAAGGAATTCTTCCCTGTGAGGGTAGGGAGGCCCTGGCACAGGTTGGGCAGAGTTGTGGCTGCTCCATCCCTTGAAACTGTTCAAGGCCAAGCTGGATGAGGCTTGGAGCAACCTGGGATAGTGGAAGGTGTCCTTGCTCATGGCAGGTGGTGGGACTGGATGAGCTTTAAGGTTCCTTCCCACCAAACCATTCCATGATTTTGTGATTCCAGGAGTCCATGCGCTTCCACTGTGGCTGCTGCATGAACCTGCCCCTCCTTCTGCTAGCCCTTCTTTCCACACTCTCCAAGTAATGCAAGGAAGGCAGAGGTTCAATCTCAGTGAACAAGGAGCACCAGGCAAGGAGCCTCCAGGGCTGCCTCAGGGTAAGATAACATCTAATCCAAACCTGCCCTCCCGTTTGCAAAGCCCTGGGACACACTGGGATATGCCACAGTGCAGTGATGCTGCCGGAGGCAGCATGAGGCTGTGGTGCTGGGCTGTGCACACCGGGAGGCTGGAGAGTGTTTGTGGCCGAGCACGGGCGTGCCGAGCTCTGGGAGCTGTGGTCAGCCACTGCCTCCAGGCTGTGGTTTTGGCACAGGGTGCTGGAGGAGCCTCCCTGCCCACAGCCTCCCACAGCACAGTGTCTGTGCCAGCACAGTCCCGGGCAGGAGGACATCCTGCAGCAGGAGGTTGTGGGGTCGGAGCAGGTTTGAGGAGTGAGGGGACTTGTCCTGCTATGCTGAGACAGCACCAATGATTTATTCCCTCGTGATTGTCACCCCCTAAGGCAGGGCCACAGCATCAGTGCCAGGTTGGACCAGCCCTACGGGGGCAGGTGAGGCCACAGCCGAGCACAAAGCACTGCAGCAGACCTAGGAGATCTGCTTGGCAATGCTCCTGCTCTGCTTGGCAGACGACCTGGTGGGGTCACAGTGCTGCCCACTGGCACCTCTGGACCCAGCTGCAAGCCCCAGGGGAAGCTGGTGTCACACTGACCCTCCTGCAGAGATCACATGGAGTGGGGACAGTGTGGACCAGCTGCATCTCGCTACCCGGAGTTCACAGACCCACATCCTCCCCACCTCCACCATGTAAACACCAGAGAGAGAAGAACAATGTGACAGTGCCGGCGGGTGCTGTGCCCGGGTCCCTGCTCAGCCCGGGAGCAGCTTCTTCCACAGGGCTCCGTGTGCCCGGCTCCATCCCCGTGTGCTCCTCCAGACCACCCCATGCCCTCCGGCCACGCCAGCACCTTTTCCTCACGAGGGCTCCTCAGTTCCAGCCGCGCTCTGGGCTCGCTGCCCGGCACGGGGAAAGGTCCCAACAGGAGCCGGCTCCCTCCGCCCGGTGATGTCAGCGCGGCTCGGATCTGCCCAGGCAATGCTGTTTGTGTTTGCAGGATCAGGACTGCGCCCGGCTCCGGCGCCAAGAGGTGGGGACGGCGGGTGGGCGGCCCCGGGGCTGCGCCTGCCTCCGGGAAGGACCGGGAGAGGGGAAGAAGTCTCGGGGGTCTCCACTTGATGGGGAGGGTCCTGCGGGGAGGGCAAGGGGCCCAACTGCTGGCTGAGAGCTGGAGGAGTCTCTCTGTCCTGCGCTCTGCGGTGGGAGCGAGGGGGTTCCCGCATCTCGCAGAGCCACCTCCTCTGTCCCTCCTCTGGGTGCATGCACCCACGCGCGCCAGTGACGGACAGCCCTGTGCCACACACCCCCAAAACACACGGGGCTGGCAGCACCTTGCCACCAGCTCTGCCCGCCCCGGTCCTGGGGCCAGAAAGCTGTTCCTGGCCCCGCAGGACTTTCCTGGCACAGAAATGCCGGCTTGGACGGCGCAGGCTGTGCTGCGCTTGAAAGGAACTGGGCTCAGCCCGGCCGTGCTGTGGGCACAGCGCTGGACAGCGCTGGTGTGGCTTCGGTGTCTGGAGAGCCCCAGGTAGGTCCCCACATGTCCCAGAGCTGAGACGGGCACAGACACCAGCACCGGTGTGGCTCCGGTATCCGGAGAGCCCCAGGCAGGTCCCCGCATGTCCCAGAGCCAAGCTGGCGACTGGCACCAGAGTGCAGATGGAATTTGGACACTGCCACCCATAACTGTGGCAGCTGGAAAACCCAAATCCCATCGGGGCTGGGCAGTCGAGGGTCGAGGTGTTGCCCCTCCACCGTCCCTTGGCAGGGGGAGGCAATGAGCACGCAGCAGGAAAAGGACTCTGCTCCCTTTCGTCAGAAGGCGTCAGCCCCATGGAAATTTTGAGTAACCGACTCTACCTACGACGGCAGGGAGATTCCTGGCAGAGGTGTTGGCACCTGCCGCCCTCCCCGGGGCCACGGTCTCTCCGCGACACGGGCAGCTCTCCCTGGCAGCCGCAGCCGCTGCTCCGCGGCTTTCGCTCCTGGCTGCGTCAGGGAATGCGCTGGCACCGGTGCGAGCCGCGGCCCCCGCGCACCCACCCACAGTCCCCAGCACCCGTGGGCTCTGTGCACCCACCGCCAGCCCCCGGCACCCGTGGGCTCTGTGCACCCACCGCCAGCCCCCGGCACCCGTGGGCTCTGTGCACCCACCGCCAGCCCCTGCACCCGTGGGCTCTGTGCACCCACCGCCAGCCCCCCGGCACCCGTGGGCTCTGTGCACCCACCGCCACCCGCGTCCCTCCTCAGCTGTCCCAGGGCATAACCCGCACCCCTGCGCCCGCGGGGCGCACCCGGGGGCCGGCGCCGGCCGGGGAGGGAGAGGCTGCCGGGGGCCCTGAGAAGGGACCGGGAGAAGGGACAGGTTTTACTGGCAGAATGGGGGATAAGGTGTCAGGGCGAGGGTGGTGGAGAAGGTGTCTTTGGGGCAGGTACAGCAGAGGGCTGGGAGGGGCTGAGACTGGGGGTGGGAGCCTGGAGGGGCCGGGGGAGTCTGTGGGGTGGTCTTTGGTGGGATAGGCTGAGACCGGGGCTGTTTCCGATGAGGGAGAGCGGTAGAGAAGTTCTGTGGCGCAGTGACAGAGGGTGATGGAGACAGGGAACGTATCTGGGGCACTTCGGGGGGCCCTGCTCTGAGCGGCTGGGGGTAGCGCAGCACCCTCCCCGGGCAGCGCTGCCTGCCTGGCTGCCCCGGCGCAGGGGCCGCAGTGTCGGGGTCCCCTAATGGCCGGGGACAGACAGGCTCCTGCCCCGTTCCCGCAGAGGGGCTACGGTGGGATGGGGTCACATCCTGCCCCCAGGGAGAGCCCCATCGTACCATGCACCCACTCACCGGGTACTGTGGGAAGGTGCTGCTAATCCCCGCTCTGTCCCATCCCACCACCTGCCTCTTCCTCTGCCCTCGCCGAGTCCCTCTGTGCCATCGGAGCCCCGAGGCACCACGGGCTCTTCCCGGGAGCCGTCCTATCCGGACGGCCAACACGTCCTGTTCTGCTTCTGGGACATGCCAGGGTCAAGGACCACCACCCTCCCGCTGTGCCCCAGGAGGGCTGGCAGTGCCCGGGGTGCCCAGAGCACCGTGCCCTACACCCACGGTCCCGCCCCGGCTCCCGGCTCAGCCCAGCCGGAGCGGCGGGCGGGAGTGGTGCCGCGTTCCGCACATACCGGAGACCTGGCGAGCGCCTCCGTCCCCTGCTGCCCCCCGGCACGACCCGTAGTGCCCAGCCAGGCCCCTCTCCACCCGACCTCTCCCACCTGTGCACGGTGATCGCAGAACGGGTTCACCTGGCAGGTGCCCGCGGTCCCGCTGCTTCGCCGCTGTTTCCTGCCCAGGACCACAGCACGTTTAAAACCTTGCCCTTCCCCGCCCCTGGGGATGACACACCGGCCCAGCCCTGCCAGAACTCGCGGACCAGCCCTCCCCATGGCTCCCTCTGGATGCTGGGGTCGCCCCTCGCAGGGGTTCACCAATCCCAAAACGGCGGCGGTGTGGGATGTGGCCCTGACCCATGGGCCGTGCCCTCCACAGAGGAGTTGAGAGCGAGTGAGAGAGACCTCCCTCTCCAGGGCCAGCAATGCCCTTATCCCCAGCAGCCTCTCATGCTTCTCCCCATCACATCCCAAGCCCTCCCCTTCATCAGCAGTGCCCTTGCTCCTCATCCTGGCAGCCAAACCCCAGGCTGCATCTGCAGGGCTGACGGACCCCACTGCAGTCCTGACCCTGGCACCACAGCAACTGGGATGGAGAGGGGGACCCTTCCCTGCTCCCCCAGCCTTGTCCACACCCCTGGATGTGCACGTGTAGCCTGAATTGCCCAAAACATGCCCAAACCATCCTGTTGCCACCTGAGTCACACAAACACTCCTGCCCTGCCTTCGTCACCAGCCCCACACCCTCTCTTCAGACCCTGCTCCCAGCTCCACACCCCACTCCTGCTCCCCCTTGAGTACCCACTCCCTTCTTCCTGCTGCCACAGGGGCTCAGAGGGCCCTGAAAAAGCAGCAGGAACCGCAGAGTGGGAAGATGCCTTTGGGCCCACTGGGACAGGGGGATCATGCTGCAGCCTCCTCCATTGCCACCCTGCAGGGTGAGGTGCTGCGGGAGGGATGCAGTGCTTGGGCAAGATGTTTATGGTGTGTGGGAGTGTGTTGTCTGGAGAGGTGCCGGTATCTAGGCATGGGGCTGGGCTGGGTGAGACCATGGTGTGGCACAGTGCAGTCCAGTGGGGACTAAGCCCTGGCACCCATGGTGGGTGCAGCCAGCCCTGGCAGTGGCAGTTCCCTCCATGTGGAGAGGCATTCCCATGGGAATGGCACTGTCACATACCTGGGCAGGACCCCCCTCTTTGCCTGCTGCTTGGGCAGTGATGAGCCAGTGGTCCATGAGGGCAGAGGGACACTCAGGAGGGTCACCCAGAGCTGTGGGGCCAAGAGAGGGGCTGGCCTGGATGATGTCCCAGAGTCATGGGGTGATATCCAAACAGAGGCAGCACCAGTGAGGCCAGTGAGAGGGGTGGGGGCTGCATCCAGCACTATACCCATCCCAGCTCCCGTGGCCCATGGAGAGGTGGCTGCATACCAGAAACCAGCGCAGGTTTCAGACGGCTGCCCAGACGTTGGCAGAGGTTTCACTCCCAGGAGGTGCTGAGGAGCCTTAATCCCTCAGCAAACAGGGATGAGTGTTCGCCACCACCACAAAGGGCTTGGCACTCGGTGCCAGCACAGCTGAGCTTCCCACTGCTGAGGTTCCAAGGCACCGATGTGCTCACCATCTAATGGGGTGGGATACAGCCTTCCTGGGACTCTGTGACCTGTGCTGGGAGCCAGAACAGTCCCCGGGCTGCAGAAGGACCAGGCACAGGCACCATGGCCAGTGACTGGAGAGCCTGGCACAGGCATGGCCAACATCACCTCCCTACCAGGCTGCAGTGACAGGCAAAGAGGGGACCTCGTGTTCCTATCTGGGCAGCATGGCTGTGCACACAGGAACCAGTGCACTGTGTTGGGCCATACTGGGCTGTGCTGGGCCATACTGAGCCATGTTGGGCTGTGCTGGGCATTAGTGCATCAAGTTGGGCCATACTGACCTGTGCTGGGCTGTATTGGGCTGTGCTGGGCTGTACGGAGCTGTGCTGGGCTGTAGTGAGCCATACAGGGCTGTGCTGGGCTGTACTGAGCTGTGCTGGTCCAGGGTGGACATGACTACACCATGCTGGGCAATACTGGGTTATAATGAGCCACACTGGGCTGTGCTGGGCCATAGTAGGCCACACTGAGCCATGCTGGGCCATACTGGGCTGTGCTGGGCTGGGCTGTACTGGGCTGAACTGGGCCAAACTGGGCCACCCTGGACCATACTGGGCTATACTGGACTGTGCTAGACCATACTGGGCTGTGCTGAGCCCTGCCATGCTCTGCCTGCCAGTGCAGAGTGGCTGTTGCTGCCTGGGGTGGCGGGAAGGGGCTGTGGTGATAAATGAGGCGTAACGAGCAGCTGCAATTCCAGTGAATCCGACTGAACCACGTGCGGCTTCATCAAAGCTCCTCAGCTGTCGGATGCGGAGCGACCAGCCTGGGCACCTCTCCCCTGCCCGTGGGTGGCCACGGCTCCTGGAGCCTCGCTGACACCCCTGCTGTGCCGGCTGCAGAGCCACAGGGCCATGGGGACGTCTGCCACTGGGAAAGGGAAGCCTGGAGGTGTTGGCATGTGGTCAGTCAGTGTTGGACGAGTCGTCCACAGCAGGAAAGCCCTCGTGGGTGGGTTGGTGCCAGCCTGAGCCTGGTGTCATGGGTGCAATGCCACAGCCACCAGGCCCAGCCCCCAGTGGGGCTGTGGGGAAGGCACTGGGTCCAAGCGGGAGTGACAGGGCTTGGGCTGAGCTGGTAGAGCTGGTGAGAGGTCCCAGAAGTGGCCAGTCCACCCCCCACAGACTGTGCTGCCACTGGCTGGATTCCCATCCACGTGGACATCCCATCCAACACAGCCCCTGACACTTACCCACACTGCCCAGAATCACTAGGCAGCACATGCCTCCTGTGCCACGTCCTTCTGTCCCAGATGCCATCAGACTGGGCCCAGGGAGAGCCCAAGGGCCAGCAGCAAAGGGCACAGCCCCCTGGCTCTGGGGCCTCTGGCAGGAGGGCTCGACACACCTCTGGGCTGGCAGCAGCAGCATGAGGAGAACATGCCAGCTTGGGCACTAGACGCCACACTCCCCATCCCTCCGGGCAGACGCTGGGGAAGGGGCGAGGCACAGTGACAGCACAGCCCAAAGCTGGGGCTGGGGCCAGACACTGAGCTCAGCGCCAGGAGGTGCCTGCTGGGGCTTTGCTGCCCGACATTGGTGCTCACGCACACAACCTCGTAGAGGTGGGCACAGGTGCTCACGCACAGGCACACACAAGTCTGCTGTGCCAGTGGTTCCGCACACTCAGCGTGTGCTTGGACACAGGCTGGCTCTGGCCAGGGATCAGAGCTGTGCCAATCCATGCAGCACCGAGGCCTCCAGCCCTGCCAGCCTCCATTACCGCTCTGCCATAATCTCCAGCCCCACTGGTATCCCAGCCCTGGACCCAGATAGTGGCTCTACACAGGGCAGGATGGGGGCCCAGAAGGCTCCAGCCTGTGGTTCTTGCCCCTTCCCTATGCATGCTGTGCCTGGGTGAGGGCTCAGAGGGCTCTGGGCTGCGGCTCTTGCTCCTTTCCACACTGTACTTGAGCACTGGGAAAGTGCTTCGCCCAGGACATGGGTGCAAACTGGAGGCATCAGAGCCCAGTGCCTGCAGGTGAGAGCTGGAGCAGCCTGGGACACAGTCGTGCTGGGGACAGGAAAATTGAGACCACAGTGGTGGGAGCTGGGCTGTGCACCCTGGGACTGAAGGAGCTGCCCTGGCACTGTCTCTCTTCAGTCCCCAGAGTGGGGACAGGAGGTGTCTGGGGGGACACACCTGAGCACTTTCCCCTCTGCTAGCCCAGCCCCAGTGAACGGCCATTCATCCCAGTGTGGTCAGGCTCCATTGGCTGGGATGGAGAACGTGGCTCAAGCTGGGACCAGTGTGGCTGTGTGGGGTGTTGGGGTGGCACGTCAGGCAGAGCAGGCCCCGTTCCTGGGGTTCCCACAACCAGGGCGAGTGCAGTGGTGGTTGGGCAACAGGGAGGCTCCCGCCTTCTGCTCCCTGTGCAGGGGCCACCTGGCTCCACAGGGCACATGGTGGGACAGCTGCTCTGACCTGTGAGTGAAGGACCCAGCTCAGGGGTTCTGAGCACCCAGGCATGACAGTCCCACCCACAGCTAAGCCCCTGCTGCTGCCACCCCCTTGCCTGCTGCCCTGGTGACATGATTCCCCAAATACAGCACATGCCGTGGGCCACAGAGGCTCTCCCAGGGCATCCCTGCTCCCCATCCCTTGTGGATGGTGCAGTCCCACTGGGACCCCATGTCCCCCTCCTTGTGCTCTGGATGGGTATCTCTGTCCATCTTGTCACCCCCAGCCCTGGGGGGCTGCACCCTCAGGGTCTGTGTCACTGTAAACACCTTCCAAAAAATTTGGTGTGGGCCTGGCCACGCCGTGCCTGTTGCCTTTGCTTCCCAAGCCAGCACTGTTGCCCGGGGCTCAGGATGTGGCTGACACAGGCCGTGGTGCCGGTGGTGCCGGGCGTGTTGCCCCAGTTGGGAGTGGTGGAAGAGATTTCCATAGATACAGGAATGTGCAACGCAACTCGTATCGGCAGTCCCAGCCTGTGCCAGCAGCACTGCGGGACCATCCCAGGACGTGTTGGCGGATGTGCCGTGGAGAGCTGTGGGCTCAGCCCTGTTCCAGGCAGGCTGTGGCAGTCCCGAGCGAGGGGCCCTGATCTGGGGTGCTTGTGGGGCTCCCCCATGCGTGACTGGGGATGTGCCCTGGCACAAACTCACTGGCACAATTCCAGCCCTGGCCCCTTTGGCTCTGTGTTTGTTTAGAAAAGAAATGAGTGAGGACAGGGTTTTAGGGTTAAACAGTGCAGAAATGGGACTGGAAGACATGAGGGCATGGGCAGACGTCCAAGGGGACTGGGATAGGCAGGGGGCAGCCAGGCAGACCCCCAGCACTGGTGGGGGAGCAGAGGGAACAGGTCCAAGCCCCTATTTGTGGAGTCTGGGACTCCCCCAAAGTGAGGAGGTGCCAGGCAAGGGCCATGGTGCTGTAACACCTGGGGATGGTCCCTGTGCTCGAGGTGTCCCCAACTCTCAGATCAGAGACACAGCCAGTGCCTCCAGACACCTCACCCATCCTGACAGCAGCTAGGCCCATCCCAACTGTACCCCAGCCATCCCGACCAGGATGGGGCAGGCAGGCGATGGATGCACAGCTGCTGGCACAATGCTGGCCAGGGACCACACAGGCACTCCTGGGTGCCCTATGGGTTGCGGGGTGGCTGAAGGGCACCCAGCACTGTGGGAAGATGCACCACCCCAAGCACCCAGGGATGAGGACCCAGCATCTCTCAGCAGTGCCCAGCGTGGGCACAGCAGGAATGCCAGCAATGCCTTCCTCGGAAAGGAGGTAACGCGGCGCGGTGCCCGCTGGCACTCACTGCAGTGCCTGGGGCTCATCAACCGCGGCTGCGGCGCCAGGCGGCTCTGCCGGTGGCACCAGCTGGGGCACACCCGGCCATGCCCAGCCACCCCATGTGCCATCGTGCCAGTGTGCACTGGCTTTGGGGACGTGACACCCCCCCAGCCGTGGAAGCCCCAGTTCCGACAGTGGAGTGAGTAGACAGATGGATGGACAGACTGCAGTCTCTGTATTGACAGTGGGGTGAGTGGACAGATGGATGGACAGACTGCAGTTCCCACACTGACAGCACAATGAGCAGACAGACAGACGGACGGAGAACAATCCCACTTCCCGGCAGCGGGTGAGCAGATAGACAGACTGACAGTGAACCCTTCTGCCCTTAGCAGACAGACACTGATGGACCCCTGCCTCAATATCAGGGCAAGCAGGCAGAGAGACGGACAGAATGCAGCCCCCAACCCCGAGAGGGGACAGGCAGAGTGCAGCCCTCTCCCTAAGCGCACAGACGGACGGACGGATGGGTGCTCATAGAAAAAGGAACCTCACTACAGTTTATTGTGGCGGCGGGCGGGCCCGGCCGGGGTTACATTCAGCTCTACTGCTGTCCGGTTAGCGGGGTGCGCGAGCATGCGGCAGCAGGGCGGGGGTCCCTCTGCCCGCCGGAGCCGCCGGCGCGACGGGGGCGTGGGCAGGAGGGACCCCCGCCCGGGGCAGCCCCAGCCCCGCCGAGGCGGTGGGCAGCCGGAGCAGGGGCCCCCTGCGCACACACCGAAGGCCGAGGGGTGAGGGTTAGCACCAGAAACGGGGCTCGGCGCCCGGCCAGGGGTCCCGGGGCGCGGGTACCGAGCCCGGCCACCTCCTGCCGGGGCATGGGCAGCAGGGTGGGGGACCCCCGTCAGCAACACCAACTGCCGGGGGGCACCGCAGCCACCCCGAGCTGACGGCACGGGAGAAGGGCAGGGCTCAGCGAGGGGATGCCCGGCTTGACCCATAGCCCCGGGCACTCGGAGCGGGGCACCGGGGCTCGGCCCCCCTCGCACTGCCCGGTGGAGCCGTGGGGAAGGGGGCCAGTGCCCGGGGGCTTGGTGTGTATCGGGGGGTACTTGCATATCCGCCGGGGCCAGTCCCGGCGGGATCGATGCCGGACAGACAGCTCAGCCCCGCTCGAAGGGGCCGCAGCGCCGGGCCGGAGACCCGCGGGGCGCACGGCCGCGGCTTCGCCGTCCTCCAGCCTCGGGGAGGAGGGTCCTGAGTGGGGCCGGCCGAGGGTGCTGGCGCAGGGCGGGCGCGGGGTCAGCGGCAGGGGCTGCAGCGCTCCGGGGGAGACTCTTCGGGCGGCTCTGCGAGGGCACGGAGGGGCTGGAGCGGGCAGTTCTCCTGCACCAGCTCCGGGGACAGCCCCGCCGCCCTGCCCCACACCACACACCCACCCCGGCTCCCCTGTGCCCCCCGAGCCTCCGCCCCAGGGCACGGGCAGGGCCCCGCAGCGGCACAGCCCTCACCTGGGGGTGCCACAGCCAGGCTCTCCTCGGCCGCGCTGAACTGCAGCTCCGCTCCGTCGGGCAGCCCGGAGCCGCGGGAGCGCGGACACCGATCTCCGGAGCGCGTCCTTCGCAGCACCGACTGGGGACGGAGACGGTCAGCGCCTGCAGCGGGAGCGCTGGAGCGGGGGGGAACTTCTGGGGGGGTTCACAGCCCTCACCTTCCTGGCCAGGGGGCTGCTGGGGGCCGAGGCGCTGCTGTAGAGGCTGAGGCTGGAGTTGGAGCGGCTCGGGGACAGCACTTTGGAGGAGGCAGCCGACTGGTTCCCCGCACACCTGGCGGCAGCCCCGAAGGCGTCCGGGGACAGGTACTTCTCGTTGATCTTCAGGTTGGTCCTTCCCTTCACTGGGGATGATGGAGGCAGTGAGGTCCCAGCAGTTCAAGACCCTGGAGAGCCCCATGGCCTGTGCCCCACACGGGCCTCACTGACTGGGTTGGCCCCACAGAATGTGCGCTGGGCATGGGGACCCCGCGCTGCACCAGTGCCCGGTGTGGGACCCCCACACGCACCTCTGCAGGGGTCGTTTTTCACCAGGAACTCGTCCAGCGCGATCCAGCCCCCACCAACCCGCACCATGAGGGTGCTGCGCAGGATCCGCACCATCCGCAGCTGCTGGGACTCCCCGAACTGTGGGGAAAGGGACATCAGGGCAAGGTGGGGGCTGGGGGCTTCAGCAGGGCTGGGATTCGGGGAGGGGATGCCAGAGCAGTACTAGCACCCAGTCGGCACTTACCCGGTACCTGTTGGCGCTGATCTGCTCCACCTGGAAGCGCTTGGCACAGTTACACTGGGCCACTTGCCTGTTCACCTGGAGGGGCATGCTCGGCTCAGCCCCAGGCAGGTTCCCAACCCTTCCAGCCCCCCCCATCACGGCCCCCCATCACGGCCCCCACCCACACCTCATCCTGGATCTGGTCAGCATCGGCGGAGCGGCGCAGCGGGTCCCGGTTGGGGTGCAGAGCACTGACGAACTCATAGTAGTCGATGAAGCCGTCACCATTCATGTCAAAGATGGTGGCCACAGCATTCATCTCCAGGACATTGGTGGGGAACTCTGTGGGGGTACAGGGACCCTCAGCCCCCCAGTGCCAGCCCCCTCAGCCCACTCCAGCCCCCCTGGCACCCACTGGAGGCGAGGACACTCTCGATGAACTCCCGCTGGCTGATGCGCCCATCCTGGTCCCTGTCGATGCCACGGAAAACATCCAGGACACGGGACTTCATCTGGCTGATCCACTGCATGTAGCGCTTCCTCCAGACCCCAAAGTCAAAGTGTGCGAACTCCTCCAGCTCGGGGTGGGGCACAAATGGGGATCAACACACTGGCAGGAGCCCCCCAAGCCCCTCTGTGTCAGCCAAGGTGACCATGCTGTGCCCCATGATCCAACTCAGATGCAGCACAGCCTGGCTGCTCCCAGCCCTGGCCTTGCTGAGGTTGCAAGAGGGTCTCTGCTCAGGGCCCCCAGATGTGGGGTGCACGGGGGTCCTGAGCTCCAGCAGTCATTCTGCAGTGTGAGGATGCACCTCCCAGGTGCATGGGGATCCACAGCTGCAGGAATGGGGTTCTGGGACCCACCAACCCCATCGGCATCTCACCTGGGGCCATGGGCTTCCATGGGCAGAAGGTGAGAGGAGCTGCCTGCACCCCCCAGGACAGCAGGACCCTCAGGGCTCCCCTACCTCCTATGGGAGGAGCTGCCTGGGATCCCCAGAATGCACCTACCTCCCAGGAGAGGACCCCAGGGGTACCCCTATTTTTCCACAGGAGAAGCTGCCCAGGATCCCAGAGTGCCCCTCTATCTCCCATGGAAGAAGCTGCCCAGTACCCCTGGGACCCCCTACCTCCCGCAGGCGCTGCAGGGCCGTCTCCAGCCGGTACTGCCGGTCCAGGGCCAGCAGCCAGAGCTGCTGCCAGCGGTGCAGGAGCTGGGCCATGAGGGGTGTCTGGGGCTCCAGCCCCCCGAGCGGCACTGCCACCGCCCCCTGTGCCTTCCCACCACTGCGGCGCCCTGTGGAGACGGGCGGTGAGGGGGCGGCTGAGGGTCCGGTGAGGGCCAGCCAGGGGTCTGGGGGGCAGTTCTGGGGGCAGTGATGGAGTTCCTTACGTGTGGCAAGCCGGCGGGTGGCTGGGGGGCCCAGATCCCCTGCCAGCTTCCGCTTGCAGCTCTTGGTGACCTTCTCCACATCAGGCTGCTTGCGGTTCAGCTCCTCCATGAACACCTGCCATGGAGCACCAGCACTGAGCACCTGCCACCTGTGCCAACACAGCTCCCTGGTGTGCCCCACAGGCTGTCCCCATTGCCTCCCCTCCCAGGAGCCTTCTGAACCAGCAGTGTGTGCTGCAGACCTGGTGGCTTTGGGCTGCACAAAGTGAAAGGTGCTGTGGTGTCTCTGCTGCGTGCACGAGCAGCACCAACAGCCCAGCCCAGTGCACCCCAAAGCCCTCAGCCGGGTCAGGCGCTCGCCTGGGACCAGGCAGAGTCAGGGTATGACATGGTCCCTGGGGACAGCCGGGCACAAGGTCCCTCACCGCATGCTGGGCAATGAGCTCCTCCAGCTGCTCGGCCTCCTCTGGCAGCGGCTCCTGGTCCCGCAGCCCCAGGGCCTCCTCGGCTGCTGTGATCCAGTCCATGAGCTGCGTCGTCTCCTCCCTCTCAGCTGCCAGTGTGGCTGCCTGCACCCGCAGCCGCTCGCCCTGCTGCTGTGCCCAGCTCAGCACCTGCAGGGCAGCGAGGGGTGCTGGGGCATGGGGGGTGCTGGGGCACAGGGTTGCCACCCCACTGTAGACACTGAGGTCTCCCACCCTGGCCAGATGCTGCAGGGCCATCCTTTCAGGGGTAACGAGTCAGCACAGGGAGCCATGGCCACTCTGGCCACGGGGCAGGCTCATGGACAGCCACCAAAAGCCCTAGTGACCACGGGGCAGGTCTGAGCTCCCACGGGGCAGCTGGAGCAGGGCTGGAGTCTCTGCCCCCTATGTTAAGAGGGTGCCCAGGTCTGTGCAGTGCAGACGTGCCGGCTGCCCTCGCTATTCAGAGTGAGTGGGGTGAGTGAGGCAGGCCTGGGGCAGATCCAGAGCAGATCCTGCAGGTCTGTGTTCAATAAGGGCTTTGTGTAGGATCGCCTGAACCTGCCAGACCGGTCCCAGCAGTGCTGGGAGCCTCTTGCCTGCAAACCCACAACCCAGGGAGCTCCAAGCTGCTGCAGGAGCAGGGTTTGAGGTGGGAGTCCCCAGGACACTGCTCTCGGGTCTCCCTGCCTGGGCTGTGTGGTGGCTGCCACATTCCAGGGGGGACTGAGGGGGCACCAGGTGACTCCCTGTATGGCCCCAGGATAGGGCAGCATGAGGGGACATGGGAAAGGCCAAGATTCTCTCTGCCATCCAGGGCTGAGCACCCCTAAATCCCCACAACACCTTGGTCAGGGGGGCAGCGCCATGGAGACCCCAGTCGTGGACGGGGTGTGGGGCCATGCTTGCCCTGGGCAGGGATGGGGAAAAGGTGCCCAGCTCACCTCCTGGAACCGGCTCTTGGCGACTGTGACCCAGGACTTGATGGTGATGACGGAGTCAGGGTGGCAAGTGGTGAGGATCTCCTCCCCCAGTGAGGTGATGCACTCCAGCTCCAGCTGCTGGCACTGCAGGGACTGCATCAGCTCCTGGGGGGCACAGACAGTGGTACTGCCAGATGTCAGCTCCCTGAGCCCAGTCAGACCAGCCTCCACCAAGCTGGAGGTGTTTGAAATGCCAAATCTCCCCACCCTGGGGTGTTTGGGGCCCCAAACCCCATGTTCTTAGTGTAGGGGGACCCAACATTCTGCAGTTCTCTGTGGCAGGACCCAACATCCCACATCTCGCTGTGGGGAGCCCACACCCCAACAGGGCTTGTCTGGTGCTGGCTGACCTCAGTGATGGGGTGTCCTGGGCAAGGCTGGAGCCACCCAGAGGTGAGGGCTGGCAGGGGTGGGTGGGGGCTGGCACCCACCTGCAGCTGGTTCTGGCACTCCTGCACAGCCGCCTCCTCCTCGGGGAAGACACCGTACTTGAGGGTCTTCTCTGACTCGGAAAGGCGTCCCAGGAAGGAGTGCACCAGGGTGTGGAACTCCTCTGCCTGCCACAACATCAGAGACCTGCTCAGCATCCACACTGTGGGCCCAGGTCCTGTCCCTTGAGTGCCCCAGCTGCCAAGATCCCTGGCCAGACCCTGAGTCCTGCAGCTTCTGCTCCTGTCTGCAGCTGGACAAGCCCCTGACACAGGCATTGGCACTGCACTGTGTCAAAGGAGAGTTGCTGACAGTCCCACTCAACCCTCCTAGTGGGACTGAGGGGACAGCACTCACCCTGGCTCGGTGCCTGGACACAATTTCCTCTGAGCAACCCAGTGCCTCCCTGTGCCACGCAGGCCTCTGCCTCAGGCACCCTGTGCCACACAGGCACACCTGCAACAGGTGCCTGCAGCACCCAGCCTGGCACCTGCCCATGGCACCTTGTGACACAGCCACACAGAGCCCCACAGCCCCACACATCACCAGCAGTGCAGCCACACACTGAGCCTCAGCACCCCATGGAGAACCCGAAAATGCATGGCCACCTACCGAGCCTGGGAACCACAGAGAGCACCCTGGAGCACGGCCACACACCGAGCATGGGCATCCCATGGAGAACTCCCAAATGCACATCCAAATGCTGCCCAGAGACCCCACAGAGCACCCTGGAGCTAAACCACCCACTGCCCGGGCACCTCACACCCCCATGGCCACTTCAGCCTTCCCACATGAGGGCACCAGCTGCAGACACGGACCCTGTTGCCTCCCTGGTCCTCACCTGTCACAGCAGACCCCAACCCGGGGGTTCTCCTGCTGCCCCTCAGCCCTCACCTGCCGCAGTGCAGCCTCCAGTCGGGCCTGCTTGGAGAGGGAGAGCTTGCAGACCAGGTCCCAGCGGGTGCTGAGCTCCTCCACCTGCCGCTGCAGCCACTGAGAGTCCACGCTGCTGCTGCCGCGCGTCAGGTCCCGCACCGAGCGCTTCAGAGTCTTGATGCAGCTGGCACGTTTGCCCAGCTCCTTCTGGAACACCTGGTAGGGAGGGCAGGAGGGGTGGGAGGTGCCGGGGGGTCCCAGCACCCCATCTGGACCCTGTTACTGTGCAGGGTTCCTGTGCACCCCACACCCTCACAGCAGTGGGTACAAGGCTCTTCTGCGCCCCCAATCCTCACAGCAGTGGGGTACAAGGCTCTTCTGCACCCCGAACCCTCACAGCAGTGGGGTACACAGGGCCCCCCAATGCTGACCCAGGATGGGGGGCACAAGCTGGGGTCGAGCAGGAACTGCTCTGGGTGGGCAAAGCCCTGTCCTGTGCCTGGGTCCAGTCCTGTCCCAGATGGAGGGTGGGGAAGGCAGGAGCAGAGCCCAGGGCTCCCTGAGGGCTAACACCAGGCAGGGTCCTCCCACACACTCTTACCTTGTGCTTGTCCATAAGGTCCCCCACCAGGTCCCGGTCCCCTCCGACGGGCACATCCTCGCTGAGCTGTGGCTCAGCACGGTACAGCCAGTCCATGAGGGCCTGCAGTGCATCTGTGAACTTGCCTGAGAAGAGCAGGTTCTCCTCCAGCTTGTGCTGCCTGCCGGGGGGCACAGGAAATGTCACAGTGCCCAGGTGTCGGGGGTCACCCACAGAGCCAGGTACAGCCACTCCACAGAGCCAGCAGTGTCATCATGGACAGAGACAGGTCCTGGCAGTGCCATTTGGGACACAGGCCTTGGCAGTGCCTTTATGGGACAGGACCTGGCTGCTTCCCAGTGGCTGAGCCCAGCAGTGCTGGGCATAGGGGTCCTGGAGCAGGGAGCAGGATGCTCAGGGAGGAATAGCAGTGCCACGTACCCACCTGGGACCCACACAGTGAGCAGAGAACAGACAGTGCCATCCCATTCCATCCTGTGCCATTCTCATCCCATCCCACCCATATCCCAACACCTTGCTGCCCATCCCATGCCCATTCTATCCCATCCCTATTGCATCCCACCTGCATCCCAACCCTTTCCCCATCCCATGCCCATCCCAACCCATCCCCACCACATCTCACTTGCATCCCAACCCCTTCCCCATTCCAACCCATGCACATCCCATCCCCGTCCCGTTCCCACCTCTCCGCTGCACGGCTGCACAGTGCATCCCAGCGCTCCTTGAGCTCCCCCAGCAGCTCCTCCAGTGGCTGCAGGTCCTGAGGGAGCCGGGCCCCCTCCCGCAGAGCCCGCCCGCTCCGCAGGGTCGCCTCGTACACCGGCCGCTTCATCCGCAGCACCTTCTGGAATGCCTGGGGGAATCCCAGAGTTGGATGCTGAGTCCCCCAGCTGGGGGAGACACTCCCTGCTCCCCTAAGCACTGTAGGGTGGTTGGGGTCCCGACATCCCTTAGCCCTCCCTGGGTCTCCCTGCTTTGCAGAATGGCCCTGGGAAGGTGTCTGACTCCCTGCTGGCACTGACTGTTTCCCCCTGGGTGCTGCAGAACCCCCTTCTAGAGCCCCCCGGCCCCCAGCTCTGCTTCCCATAGCCCTCCAGGGACTCCCCGTGCTGGGGAGCAGGTCAGCCTCACCTTGTGCTCAGCCAGCTGGCACTTGATCTCCTCCTGGCTGGTGGGAGCATCCTGTGGCACCTCCAGGCTCTGCTCCACCTCATCCATCCAGTCCAGGAGCAGCCGCCGGGACTCGCTGAACTGCAACAGAGGGGAAGGCTGTGGGGGGCTGAGGGGGACTGTGGGGGCAAAGTGGGGCCGGGGTGACCCAGGCAGGAGCCATGGAGCTACACAAGGGAGCGGCACTGCCCTGGCACCACTTCGAGGCAAACTATGGGCCAGCATGGCATGGTGACAGCACTGGAGCCTGCTTCCAGCAGGACCCGTGTCATGGCATCATCAGTCCCAGGATGGTTTGGGTTGGAAGGACCTTAAAGCTCATCCAGTGCTGCCACCTACCATGGGCACTTTCCACTAGACCAGGTTGCCCCAAACCCCTTCCAACTTGGCCTGGAACACTCCCAGAGATGGGGCAGCCACAGCTTCTATGGGCACTCTCACAGGGAAGAATTGTCTCCCAGTATTCTATTGAAACCTGCCCTCTGGCAGTGGGAAGCTACTTCCCCTTGTCCTGGCACTCCAGGCCCATGTTCAAAGCAAACCAAGAGGCAGAGTTCCCCTCCCCAGCCCACGGGGGTGGCTGAGCCATGTCCCTGGTACCTGTTTGCTGCGCTTTCGGGCCTCCTCCAGCGCCACCCCCCTCTCGGCCGCCCGCTGCAGCACCTTGCCCAGGCGCTCCCGCGCTGCCAGCACCAGGTTCTGGATGACGGCCCCATCCTGCTTACGGCTGAAATCCTTCAGGCGTGCAGCCACAGCCTCCAGGCCACTCAGCTTCTCCCCATGGGCATTTGCCTCCTTCACCAGGGCCTGCAGCAAGGGGGCAATTGAGGGTGGGTGGTCCTGGGGCAGGTGGGGAGCCCCTGGCACAGCTGGGACAGGGCATGGAGCCCCTGGGCACAGCTCATGCCAGGATGGGCACAGACCCCCGGACATAGCTTGCACTAGGATGGGACACAGGTCCTCTGGGCACAGCTTGCACTAGTACGGGACAGGGAGCCCACTCACTCCACTGCTGCAGGGACAGATGTCCCACCCACAGCCCTGGGGAGATCTCCCTGGGGGTGCCACATGGGACCCCTTCAGGCAGACCCCAGCCCCATGAACCAGCCCAGGGAAGACCTGTGTGACGCCGCCACTTCTGGTGCCACATGGGTACCCTCCAGACAGACCCCAGACAGATCAAACAGCCTAGGGGAGACGTCCTTGTGGGTGTGTGCCCATGCGGGACCCCTCTGGGCAGAACCCAGCCCCACGGACCAGGCAGGGAAGCTCTCCCTGCCGGTGCCCTCCGGGCAGGCTCCAGCCTCATGAATCAGCGGCGGGAGCACCACACCGGCTCCTTCGGCTCTTGCCTTGTGCTCCTGGATCTGGGCGGTGACGGTGTCGAGGACGAAACTGGGGGGCGCGGGGGATCCCAGCAGCTCCTCGGCGTGGGCCACCCAGCGCAGCAGCTCCTGCGCGGAGCCGTGGAACTCGGTGGTGACCGTCAGCCCCTCGGCCAGGCGCTCCTGCGGACGGGGCAGGCGCTGAGCGGGACGGGCACCCGCCGCACCGGGGCCAGGGCGAGCCCCCGACGGGGGTCAGAGCCCCGCCGCCCCACACACCTTCCTCTCCTGAGCCTCGGCCTGGACGCTCTCCCACTTCTGCTCCAGGAGCCGCAGGCTGTGCTCGGTGCTGCACGGCCGCCCGGCGCGGCACGACTCCAGCAGGCGCTGCAGCCGCTCCCGCAGCCCCCGGTATGTCACCGCCCGCGCCTCCAGCTCCCGGCACAGCTCCTGCCCGCACACCGGGGACACCGCTCAGCACCCGCCGCGGGGCCGGCGTGGGCACAGCGGCTGGGCACGGGGAACGGGATGAGGAAGAGGACAGGGATTGGCATGGGGACGGGGATGAGGATACGGACGAAGACGGGGATGAGGAAGGGGTCAGGAAGAGTGGACAGGGGACGGGGACAGGGATGGAGAGGGAGACAGGGACAGTGGACAGAAACAGAGGACGGGGACAGGGACCGGGATGGGGACAGGAACAGGGTCAGGGATAGGGGACAAGGGCAGGGATAGCTTCTGCTCTGTCTCAGGGAGCTGGAGGGGATTGGGGAGGGGTACCAGACTCCACCCGGTTGGGGAGAGGAGGCAGCAGAGAAGGGTCTTGGCCACTGCGCATGAAGAGGGGTGAATTTGGGGGACACATCCCCCGAGGGACTCCGGGAAACAGCCCTACAGCAGGGCCTGGCCCGGTGCCGGTGCTCACCAGGTGTGCGTTGAGCTTCTCTTTGGTGACATCCGGGTGGCCCCAAGCAGGCTTGGAGCAGAAGAGCTGCAGCTCCACCTGCTCCAGCCACTGCAGCAGTTCTGTGATCTCCAGCGTGATGTCCTGCACCTGGGGGCAAGGGGGAAGCTCAGCGCTGGCCCCACCGTCCGGCAGCACCGTGGCCCCGCGCCCGTACCTGGCTGAGGTTGTTCTCCAGCTCCAGCTGCCGGCTCTCAGTCTCGCTGCGCACCAGGTCCCAGCGCTGGCCCAGCTGCTGGAGGCTGCGCTGCAGCCCCTCCACACTCTCCCCCAGGCTGGACAGCAGCAGCCCCTGCCCGGCCTCGGTCACCGACTGCACCGTGCGGGCGTGGGACATCACGTCAGTCCGCAGCACCTGGGGAGGGGCGGGAGGTCACGGCTGGGACTGTGGCAGAGGCATCCCATACCCCACCGGCTGTGCCACACACAGCCCCTCACCACTAATGCCGGGGACGCCTCTGCCACCCACATCCTCACTGCCACCACAGTGCTGGGGTCTGGGGGTGCCACACAGAAGGAGGACAGCACTCAGGGTGCCCCCAACTCTTGCTCTCAGCAGGGCGTGGGGCTGAGGCACCAAATTTGCTGATTCGTGGTAGAGAGTTGGCCAGGACAGGCACAGAGGTGACAGGGTACCTCCTGCCTGGCTCCCCTCCCCTAGCGTGGAGCCAACCCGTCCCTTGCACAGCCTCGCCTGCGTCAAGCACTGCATGAGCATGTCCAGGCAAGGGGCCGCAGCGCTGGGATGGCACAGAGACAGCTCATTCCTTCCATGGTGTCACCACGGGAGGGGACGCGTCCTCACGCCGCAGCCTGCCCAGCCTGGCCACCACTGCCAGGGCTCAATAGCAGCACGCCAAGTAGGGGCTGGGCAGCACCCTGCAGTCAGGATAGACACCCCGGGGATGGGACCACAACCAGGGCCCCCAGAACACACATATCAGGGGTGTCACCACAGCTGGGACCCCCAAGACACACACCCAGGGGTGGGACCATATCCAAGACCCCCATGACCCTCAGCAACAGCCCCAGGCTGGGTCCCCACAGCAGGGCTGTGCCATGTGTGCCCTGGACTACAGCACAGCCTCACCTTGTGCTTGGCCAGCTCAATCTCACAGCTCTGCAGGTCGGGGCGCAGGGGTGCAGGGCCACGGAGCTGCTCCCCGGTGCGGCTCAGCCACTGCAGCAGCTCGGCCAGTTGGTGCTGGAACTGCCCCAGCCCCAGCAGCGCTGCCTCCAGCTGGTGCTGCCGGGGGGGAGCGGTGATGTCAGGGGAGCAACAGCACCCTCGGTCCCATATCCAGCACCCACATGGCCCACTCAATACCCAGTACCCACCCAGTGCTCGCCTGGCCCCGTGTGCACGCTCAGCAACCACTCAGTGCCACACGGTCCCACACACCCAGTGCCTACATGGCATCCTGTGCACCCACAAAGCTCCCACACACCCACCCAGAACCTACACGGCCCCAAGCACCCACCCAGCACCTGCATGGACACCTGGCACCACAGGGCACCTTGTGTCCAACAACTCCACTGCTTCGTGGGTCCTCACAGCACCACACCCAGCACCCATGTGGAACTGCCATGAACACCCCCAGACCCACATGGCACCCACCACACCCACCCAGCCCCATGCACCCAGCACCCACATTGAACCCCCCACACTGACCCAGTACCCACAGGGTACCTCCTGCAACCACCCAGCCCTCTCATACCACTCCATGCCTCCCCCATGTCCCCTCCCCACCTGCCGGCTGACGATCTCCTCCTCCAGGTGGTCCCAGCGCTGACGGAAGTCACTGAGAGCAGCTGGGGGGTCCCCCTGCCCCCCGCCCCCCTGGTGCCGCAGGCTCTCCACATCCACCTTGCACTGGTACAGCTCCCGCTTGAACTCCTGTGGGGTGGTACCAGTGGGTGATTCCAGCCTCACACACTGGGACAGGGTCTGCCTGTCACCAGGCACTGCATGGCACCATGTGGCACTGCATGGCACGGCAGGGGCTCCTGGGCCCAGAGCTGCTCCTCACAGGGAGTGAACACTCAGCTTACCCAGGGACCTTGTAGGGGGCAGGACTTGGCCACTCAGCACCCACCATGGGGGCACCAGCACTGTCCAACCTGCCACCCCTACATCCCACCGCTGTCTAGAGCACCCCAATGCCCCCCAGCCCCCCACCTGCCCCCTGGGGTCAGGTCCCCATTCAGCAGCACAACATGGCATGACATGGCACATCATGGCACCTTGAGCTCCGCCAGCTGCTGCTGCACCATGTCCAGGTCCCCTCCAACCAAGAACTCCTCGGCGATGCGCAGCTCAGCCATGTCCAACCACTCCAGCAGCCGCTGGGTGTGGGGGAAGAGGGAGGAACAGGGTTGGGGGGGGTCTCATGTTGGTCCCACAGCCCCTCACACCCCTGAGAGGAGACAGGAGGGTGACACCACTCCCTCTGTTGGGGGTCTGCCTGAAGGCCCCCACACTCACCTGCATTGTGTCCTGGTAGCTGAGGGCGGCCTGGAGCTGCTCCTCAAGGCGCCCGTTCCGCTCCGTCCACACCCGGCTCAGGCTGTGCCAGGAGGAGTAGAGCTGCGGCCGGGCGCAGGGTCAGCAGTGCCATCGGGGGCGACAGGGCATGAGGGGAAAGGGCACGGTGCTCAGCAGTGTCACGAGGGGGACAGGGTGTGGGGGGACAGGGCGTGGGGTCAGCGGTGCCACAGTGGTGGAAACAGGGTGTGGGGGTACAGGGTGTGGTGTCAGAAGTGCCACAGTGGGGCTGGGGCATGGGAGCATAGGACACGGGGCCAGCAGTGCCACAGCAGGGACAGGCCATGGGGTCTGTGGTATGGGGGTGGCACCACACAGGCGTCCAGGTATGGGGGTCAGTGGCACTGTACAGGAGCCTGGGCATGGAGGTCAGTGGTGTTGCACAGGGGTCTGGAGTGCAGGGGTCAGTAGCACTGCCCAAGGTCAGGGGAGAGCCCATCCCCACATCCCTCGCTGAACCCGACCCCAGGGACACTCACATCGTCCAGGCTCTTGGTGACATCGGGCTTGTCAGGGTCCCCGCAGGAGGCCATCAGCTCCACACCCAGGCTGCCCAGCGTGTCTAGCTCACCCTGCAGGGCATCGATCTCCTCGCGCAGCGCCTGTGCACAGCACAGGGGTCAGGGCTGCCTGGGATGGGGGCTGGCCATGTCATGGCACTGCTCACACCAGGGCTCTGCCTATACCACGGCACTTGCCATGCCAAGGCGCTGCCCCCAAGCCTCTGCCCTGGCCGTACCTGCATGGTGCGCAGTCGCACACGGATGGCCTCAGGCTCCCCGCCGGCCTCCTCCAGCCCCAGCACCAGCTGCTGGGTGTCACCGAGTGCCAGGGCCAGCTCGGAGAGGCCGTGCCAGAAACGCTCAGCCAGTGCCAGCAGCTCCCGCAGCCACTGCTCTTGCTCCTGGCAGCGGCTGCGCAGGGAGTCCCACTGCGACAGCAGCTGGGCTGTGCGCTCCTGGATCCCTGCGGGGCACAGGGCATCAGGGACCAGGCTGCTCTGAGGATCTGGCACCCCCACACAGCCCAGACAGGGACACAGATCACCCACCCACCGATGGGGCCATGCCCACCCCTCCATGCTGGTACCTCTGGCTGCAGCATCAGAGTTGACTGCCTGCATGGTGGCCAGCAGCTCTTCACCCTGCGCCTGGACACCCTCCAGGGCCACCCCCAGCTTCTCCAGCTCGCCAAGGGCCAGGCTGTTCTCCCGGATCTGCTCCCGCAGGTGGGCTGCGTCCCCACGGACGGGGGACTGGTTCTGCAGCCGGCTCTGCAGCCGCTCCAGGCACTCCAGCAGCAGGTCCATACGCTCTGTCAGCTGGGGACCAGCCTGGTCACTCGAGGGGATGTCCCTGGGGACACCCCCCACTCTGGTGCCAGCCCTGTACCTGGCTGTATCGTGGCAGGGCATCCTCCAGCAGAGCCGCTGCCTGGCGCACACGCTCACGGATGCAGCCATACTGCTCCTCAGCCTCCTGCCAGCGCTGCTGGAATGGGGCCCCCTGCTCTGGGCTCAGCTCCACCAGCTGTGCTGACACACGCTGCAGCTTCCCCACCAGTGGCCGGTGCTCAGCAATGGCCTCCCGCAGGCTCTGGGGATAAGGAACAGCCACAGGGCCATGTTGGGGTGGCACATGCCCAACAGAGATATGTCCCATGGGGACATGTGCTGGTGCACCTTGGTGCTGCTGCTCCCAGCAGACTCATGCTCATCAGGTGGCCCAGCCCTGTGGCCCCCTCAGTGATGCCACCTCCATCCTGTCACCTCTCCACTCCCAACCCTGCAGAGACATTGAACACATCCCTCCATGTCCCTGCCTGCACCTGCAGCAGCGCCTGTTGCTCCTTGAAGGCCTCGTAGCTGATGGCGTTGGGGGAAAGCTGCACCCCCAGGGCCTGTGTCTCCTCCAGCCAGGGCAGCAGCTCCTCGAGTGCCTCGGAGAACTGGGCGAGCAGGGACTGGGCATGCTCCAGCTGCACAGCACAAGCACCACTGCGCAGGGACAGCTGCCCCGTGCGCTCCCGCAGCACCTGCACTGACGGCTGCAGAGACAGGGGGTCACCAGGCGGCTGGGGATGTGGGGCATGGCCATCCCCAGGTGATGGCAGCATTCCCCCTGGCACCAGCCCGGCTCACCTGGAGGTGCTGCCGCAGGGGCTCAGGGCAGCAGCGCAGCAGCGGCTCTGAGATCCCCAGCAAACGCTCAACTAGACCCCGGCAGTGCAGGATCTCAGCAGAGAGCAACTGGAATGGAGCAACAAGTCGGTGCAAGGTCCTGGGGGGTCAGTGCAGGACCCAGTGGAATGGGGGCGCTGTGCCAGTGTCCCCAGGGATCCTTGGACACCGCTGCAGACCCACCTTCTGCTCAGAGAGCTGTGAGCCAAGAGTCTCAGAGTCCAGCTGCACACGGCCGATCTCCTCCAGCCGCTCACCCAGCTCAGCCACACGGGCAAGCTGGGACTCCAGGACCTGCTCAAACTGCAGCAAAGGGACAGACATCAGCCAGGCATGGTGGGCAGCTGCTCCAGGACACGCACCCCTGGCACATCCCAGTCCCACAAGACTGTCTGCCATAACCCAGAGTATCCTACCCAGACCCAGCTCCCCCATCTCCCACTGCAGACAGCTATGCCAGGAATGGTGAGGGAGACAGAGGGTGACAGCCCCCAAAGCCCCATGTCCCGCACCTTCTCCCTGTCGCTGGTGCTGACCAGGGGCTCCTGGCCATCATCCTGGCTCTCCTGCTCGCCCAGCTCCTTCTCCATGCGGCCCAGCCACAGCGCCAGGTCCTCAGGGGCCGTGCCCAGTCGGGATGAGGCCTCCAGGGTCTGCCCCAGCCGGTGTACAGTGTCGGCACTGCTCTGGCCCACGATGAGGTACCGCATCCTCAGCGACTCCATCTTCTCCTGTACCAGCTGGGCCTCCTCCCCTGCGGCCACACCACACCGGCATCAGCAGCTCCGTGCCAGCATCCCCGGGCATGGAATCAGCCACACCAACAGCTTCCACTGCTGTGATGGTCACTCTGAACTGACCTTCTCCCTCTCTTGCTGCTCCTGGCTTTGGCCCCTCATCCTGCTGCCAGTAAAATCCACCTTCCCAGCTGCCCCTCACTACTGTCCCACCATGGCCCTGACCCCCAGGCTCTGCTCTGGCCCCTCTCCATCCCGTGGGATGGTGTGCTCCCTCACACCACCTCAGAGCCCCCAGTGGGGAGCAGGAATGCCCCAAGAACTCCCAGTGCCCAGGGGTGTCCTCACTGGTCTGGGCTGCCACACTCTGTGCTCATCCCATCCCATGCTCCGCAGTCCCAACCCCATGGCCACCACTCCTGGCCATCGCCACTCACCTGTCACCATCTCCAGGACCCTCTGCCCACTCTCCAGGACACCATCCAGTTCTCCCAGCCGCCCACGGATCTCCTCACAGAGTGCCTGGGCAAGAAGCTCCCGTGGCAGTGACTGACAAAGACATAGGTGCCCGTGCCCACCCCGTGCCCACCCTGGCCCCACCTGGGTCTGCTGGTGGGCATCCTGCACACGGCTGACACAACCATCGGTGCGCCAGAGCTGTGCCAGCTGCCGTTCCATGGCACTGAGCCACTCCTGGAAGGCATCCATAGCCTCCTGGAAGCCCTGAGCTGCCGGCAGGATCCGCTCCAGGCAGCTGTACCTGTGTTGGGAGGGCTGGGTGAGCCAGGGGGTGATAGTCTCCAAGGCCAAAGTGTCAGCCAGCAAAGCCCCCTCCCCTCACATCAGGGTCCCTATGCCCTGTGACCCGCAAGGAGAAGGGACATGGCAAGGCCAGTGTCCCCAAACAGGGACCTGTGGGAGGAGCCTCATGCTGGACTGGCTGCAGAGCCCCAGACCTGCTGCCTCTGTGCTGCCCTGGCATATGGGATGGGGATGGTTCCTCTGCCACGGTGACTCTGATGCCAGCAGGGCAGAGCACACAGGGATATTGAGGTGTCACGATGATACAGCTGGTTGGGACACCAGTGGCCAGAGCCTGTGACCACCCGGTGATGAGGGCCTGGACCCTGACCCACCTGGCTTCAGCCTCCTGGATCAGCTTGTCCCACCTCTCCCCAAGGTCGGAGAGGCCAGTGCCGCCCTCAGGGGCCGCCGTGCCGGAGCCCTGCGCCGTCGGTCTGTCCTGCAGGACGAGTTCCACACACGGCCTCCGCTCCTCCAGCAGCCGCTTCAGGAGCTGCAAGGCAGGGGGCACCGCGCTGTGCCGAGGACCCCCGCCCGCACACGCAGCCTCGGCACAGCCCCGGACGGCCGCTCCAACGCCAGACCCCTAATCCCCGGCCAGCCCTGCTGACCTTCTGCTCCTCCAGCTGCGCCTTCGCCACCTTCGCCTCCGCCGACGGCGGCTTCTGGTTGCTCACCAGCTCCTCCATGTCGGCCACCCAGGCCAGCAGCCGCTCCAGCGTCTCCTGGCCCCGCTCCGCGCCCGCCACCTCCTCTGGGGCAGGGACGGCCCGCGGGGACACCTGAGTGAGGAGAGGTGGCTGAGCCGCCCAGATGAGCGGGCAGGGCTCAGCCGTGGGGCTCGGCCGCGACTCCACACTGTGCCCTGTCCGGGAGTTAACGCCGGGGACAGTGTGACCCTGCCCAGCCCACGGGGTCCTCCCCGACGTCTCTCACAGAGGGCCCCAAAGCAGGGGCTGCGCACTCTGCATGGTTTGGGCCCCTCTGGACACGCGATCCCCACAAGCCGCAGGGGCGGGGAGTGGACTCCCTGTCCTAGGGCACTGGGCTGGGTGCCCAGAACCGGGGGTGCCACAAGCACCGGGGCACAGACCCCGGTGACCCCGCGCGAGCCCCAGCCAAGGGAGAGGAAGGCGAAGACTCGTTGTCGAGAGAACCATGCCAGAGGGCAGCCCCGAGGCGCGGGGGTGGCACAGTGTCCTCCCGGCGAGGGTCGCTGCCCGGCAGTCACCTCGGTGGCATCTGCATGTCCGGCGCAGCCGGCGACAGCGAGCTCCCCCACGCGCTCCGTCAGCACGGTGACCTTCCGGGTGACCACGGGCTCGCCGCCCTTCTCGCCCGCCGGGTACTCGGTCACCTCCACGATCTCCGTCACGATGGTCTCAGTGACCTCCGTCACCTCCGTCACTTCCCGAGTGGTGACAGGTTTCCAGGACCAGGTGCTGCGGGGGACGCTGGACCTGGGCGGGGTCCAGGCTGCGCCCCCCGCCTGCCCCTTCACCGGGACGCCGGCCGTGCCCCCGTTCTGCACCGCCACCTCGGACTGGCTGCGCCTCAGCACCGGGCTGCCCGGCCTGCTCCGAATGGCACTGGGCACCGGGCTCCAGCCGTTCTCTACCGGCACCGGCGCCTTCTCCAGCAGCCCCGGCCAGGCCTCCGTGACGCCTCCAGCGGGCGGTTGCCCCTCATCCAGCCCCGGCTCCCGGCACGGCGGCTCCCGCAGGAGCTCCTCCGGCTGCCGGCTCTTCTCGCCCAGGCAGCTGGGCCGGCTCACCGAGTTCCCCATGGCGCGGGCGCCGGGCCCCCGCCTCAAATCCCGGCCTGCAACGAGCCAGGGGACGCGGGTTGCCGGGGCCACCGCGGGGCCCCGGACCCCGTCCTGCGCCCGGGTCACCCCTCCTGCCCCTCTACGCTGCCCGACCTCCCCCTCCGGTGTCGGGGGCTTCTGGCCCCCCAGCAAAAGGCTGCCAAGAGCCAGGGCACCGGCAAGGAGGGACGGGATGCTGGCCGTCACTGGGGCCTGGCGGAAGGAGGGGATCCCTAGGGACGTCTCGGCAGTGCCCGGGATGCCCGTCCTGTGCGTCTCGGCGGCAGAAGCGGCAGTGGCGGCAGCGCCAGGCACTGAGGACAGACAGATGCTCCCGCCCTGCGTCGCCTTGTGCCGTTGGATTAACGAGGGCGGCGAAGCCGGGAGAGGGGAGCATCTGTCCGGGGGACGGGGGCTGGGGGTGGCCGGGGGCGGCCGGGGGCACCCACCAGCGGGCGGGCAGGGGGGGCGGGTAGGGGACAGGCAGAGGACAGGCAGGTGGCCTCCCCACCCTGTCAGCATTGCCGCAGCCGTAAATCCCCAGTGTGACCCGACAGGACCCTCCCCCGACAGCCCCCCTGCCAGCCCCCCTGCCGCAGCCGCAGCCCTCCAGGTCCCCGGGCCCATACTCGGCTCTCCGGCTCGGCCGCGGGCACACGCCCCTGTGCACGTGTGTACACACACACACTCACACGTGTGTACACACACACACTCCCACACGTGTGTACACACACACACTCCCACACGTGTGTATACACACCCCGACATGCAGACCCCACGGCCATGCTCCTGTGCAGGGGGCAGCGGCAGGACCCCCGCGCCTGTGTCAGCCGTGACATGAAACACACCTGTGGCAGCCCCGCACACGCGTGGGAAGCTCACGTGCACCCACACGCACCCGCCGTGGCCGTGTACGCCGGGGTGTCCCCGCCGTGGGCACCGAGACCCCACGCACGGCCCGACACGCCGTGAAACACGCCACGGGCACGTCCCCTGTGCACGGCCATCGCACACACCCACAGCCACAGCGGGATCCTGACACTCGCACCCCCGTGGGTGCAGTCCCTCGGGGCGTCGCTCCCCTCCATCGCTCCCTTCTGCGTGTCGGGGTCCCGTGGGACCACACGAGTAGGGGAGCCACGACGCGGGGTGACTCGGGGGGGCCCCGCACCGCGCCTCTGCCTCGGGGGTACTTCGGGGACACAGACCCCGCCCGGCCCCACGCACACAGACCCGCGCGGAACCCCCGCCCCACACTCACCCCTCGGCGGCTCGGGGCGTCCATGGGGCCGGGCCGTGGGGAGGGCCGGCCTGTGCGGGGGAGCGGGGCGGGGGCAGCGGAGGGGGCTCGGTCCCCGTTACCGCCGCCCCGGCTCCGCCGCCACCACCGCCGCCGCCGCCTTTGTGCGCCGCGCCCGCGGCGCGGAGGGAGCGCGGAGAGCTGGGGGCAGTGGCGAGGACCCTCGCACCAGCCCCGGCCCGGCGGGGCTGGTCTGACCCCGGCCACGCCGCCGCCCCCGTTAACCCCCCGGCGCCGATGGCCGCCGTTACCGGGGAAACCCCCGGGGCCCCGCAGCCATCCCGCGGGGAAGGGGCGGCGCCGGCCCACCGCCCGCCCCGCACCGCCCGGGGGGGCGACACCCCGCACGGGCACCGGCACCGATACCGGCACCGGCACCTGCTCTGGCACCGCACCGACACCAGCACCGGCACCTGCCCCTGTCCCTGCACCGTCACAGACACCAGCACCTTCCCCCGCACCAGCAGCTGCCCCAGCACCAACACCGACACTTACATCAGCAGCCGCCTGCACCGGCACCGGCATCAGCACCTGCCGCTGCACCTGCACCCGCATCAGCACCGGCACCGACACCTGCACTTGTCCCCACACCGGCCCCAGCCCCCGCACTGCACCGACAGCGGCACTGACACCAGCCCAGGCTGCAGCACGGCCCCACGGTGTCATAGCCTCTCCAGCTGCACCCGCCAGGGAGCACTGACCCCCTACCCCGGCTCTGGCCCTCCTGCTCCAGCCCCAGGCAGTGGGTGCTGTGGTCACCAAGGGGCTCCGCCCCATTCCTCAGGGCTCTGTGGGTGCGGGAGTTTCTGAATCAGGGGCTGGGGGGGCTGAGTGAAGCAGGGAACAGCTGGGGGCCCAGGCTGAGCTGCGAAGATGCTGTGGTGAAGCCCACCCTGAAAGCCGGGGTGCTGCAGACCTGGGGCTCCAGGACCCCCGCAGCCGCCACCCCGGGTGCTGGAGGAATCCGGGGACTGCCGCAGATACCCGGGTGGGGGCTGCTCCTGCCCGTGGTGTGAGCCCCCTCCTCACCCTGCTCGGACCCAGCTCCAGCTCCCCGGTCCCCCCGCCAGGGAGAGTCCCCCAGGGCGGAGGTCCTGCCCCGCAGAGCTGCACGGGTGGCCCTCGCTGGGCCCCGGCAGCCGGGGGGCCGCTGCGGGCGCGTCGGCCACGCTGATGGATGGGGCTCCCCGGAGTCTCCTGGGAGCGGCGTGCGGCGGGGCTGGGGGCTTTGTCTGCTGCCAGAGACGCTGCCGGGAATTAGCATCTGCCAGGGCCTCGGCGGCTCCACACCCTCCTGTGACGGCTCCGCACCATCCTTCCCACCCAGCTCTGGAGCCTTCCACTGCTGGCACCAAGCTGCTCGGCACCTAGCATGGGGCTGAGCACCACGGCACCCCGGGCACCCCACAGCACCCCACGGCGTCCAGCCAGGACCCGCCAGGCAGGAGCTGGGCAGGGGGTGACGGTCCGCCGAGCTGCCCTCCGGCAGCTCGCCCGGCACGCTCCACAGCCCCAGGTACCGGGCTCGGGGTGGCACGGGCGCCCCGGGCAGAGGAGCCCGGCGCGGGGCACCGGGCGGGAGCGGTCGGCTGGAATCCGCAGCCTCAGATCCCGGGAGCCGGGTGGGTTTCTGCGCGGCCTCGGCTTTGTCTGCGCCGGGGCCAGGATGAATGGCCCTTTCAGTTTGTGCCGTCATGTGTGCCGAGGGAGCCCGTGTGCCGGCCAGGCCCCGAACAAAAGGAGCCGGCGAGGGGCTGCGGGCGGAGCGGCGAGGAGGGGCTGCCGGCAGCCCCCCCCGAGCTGCTCCCGCTGCGGCTCCGGGCCTGGGCAGGGGGCACAGCGGCGCACGGCTGCACAACCCGTGCGTGGCCGCACACCCCTCCTGCACGCTCACACAGCCCTGGCACAGCCGCACCCCCCGTGCCCCGGCAGTGGTGCCGTGAGCCGCAGCCGAGCCCGGGGCGGACGGTGGCCCTGCGGCCAGCGGGGCTCCGAGGTAGCGATGCTGCGAGTATTGGCGGGGCCACGGAGCCCACGGGCTCTGAGCCAGCAGCACCGTCGGCCTGCGGAGCAGGAGCCGGGGACGGGTGACCTGACACCGGCTCGTTGTGGGGATGAGCCGAGGGGTCTCCCGACAATGGAGCTGTATCGAAGGGTCTCCCAGCCGGCTATAGCCAGGCACCCTCTTGCCTTCCAGGGACCAAGACTTCATCGGCCTCGGTGGAAACATGAACTGGTCCTGCCCGGCTCTGCGTGACCCGGCCGCAGACCAGGCCAAACGTTACCTGCGGGGCCGTGCCGGACTCCGGCAGCGTCGGCAGCCGCTTCTCCACGGCGTCCAGCCAGTGCCGCAGGGCCAGCAGCTGCTCCTGCATCTCCAGCCTCCGTTCTGACCGCGGCCGGGCTCTGGGGAGAGAGCAGGGACACTAACACAGGGTGGGGGACATGGCCGCTGTCCCCCCTGTCCACGCCATGCTGAGCCCCGGCCTCGCTGCGCACTCGTAACAGACCCTGCGAAGGGCGTCACCGTCACACCAGCGCTCATGGCTGCGCCCGCTCTCACTCGGCTCGGCCCGGCACAGCCGAAACGCGCCCTCCCCATCCCGGCGGGTGCAGGTTCACCCTAGCTCCCCCATCACGGTGTAGACACCGAGGCACACCCGCAGCCCCCGGTACGGTGTGTTCGCCGGTGCCCGTACCTCTCCATCTCCTCCCCATCCGGTGATGACCCCTCCACGCTCTCTCCGGTGAGCCCAGTGTCCCCCGCAGTGCGGTGCGTCTGCAGGGAGAGCAGAGGGACGGTGGGAACGGAACACCAGGACCCGGCAGAGGGGCAGGGGACGAGGATCCACAGCCTTTCCCGCTGGAAAACCGGTGCGGAAATCCTGGAGTCTCGCTGTGTTCCCCCAGAGTCGGCCCGTGCTCACCAGCCAGGGGAGAGCTCTCCCGGCCGGGATTCCCGACCTCTGTCTCCGGCCGTCACCGATGCCTGCGAGTTTTGACTCGACTCCGGCTCCTCTACATTCCTGCAGCGCTTCCCAGTTTCCAGACCCTTTTTCACCCGAGATCAATCCCAGATCTCATCCTGCTGCTGCCCCTTGGGCTCTACCTGGTCCCCTGTGTCCCTATACCAGCTCTGTGCACTGCAGAGCCACTGTTTGGGTCTGGCTGAGCCCAAACCAAGCCACGGCAAATTGACCCATAACAAACTGAACAGTGGCAAACTGACCCACGACAAACCGACCCATGGAAAACCCACTACACCGACACGGAACGCTGGCACTGACACCTACGCCAGCCGCTCCCGGCTCCGGTGCTGCGAGATCGGTCACTTTGCTGCAACATGTGGGAGGAGACGCCAGGCAAACACCGAGATCTAAACGCCAGCAACGCCCCGGCACGAGCACAAAGACGGGGCATGAACGGGCAGCGGCTGCTCCGTGCCACGGCGGAGAGCGGGGCTGGCAGGAGGGATCGCATCGTGCCCGCTCCCAAGGCTGAAGGCTATCCTATTCCTAACAGCATAGGGAGCCCTGCAATTAACCGGTCGTTAACCCTGGTGATTAATTAAGCCAGGTCACTTGGCCGAGCATAACGAGGGGGAAATGACTTTGGGGATCCCAGAAGGGAACAAGGAACAGTCACCCGCAGACTGGGGGTGGGTGACCTGGATGCGGCTGTTGCGGAACCCACAGGAGCAATAGGGAATTCCTGAAATGAGGGGAAGCGACATGAGGCAGGTGCCAGGTGCCGGAGCCGCAGCAGTCCCTCGTGCCCGGTGTGCCGGCAGGTCTCGGTCCCGTCGGAGACGCTCCGGGACTGTGCATTCACGGGCAGACTCTGCGGGCACAATGCCATCAGCCGAGGCAGGGTCCACCCGCCGGACACACCCTCAGTGTGGCCACCTTCCCCCGTCACTGTCACCGGTGCCCTCCGCCAGCTGTCTAAGCCACCAGCAGCATCCTGCTTCCTCCTCCCCCGTACCAGGCGGGTGTCCAGGGAGGGAGCGGGACTGCCAGGCCGCGGGCGCTGAGACTCGTGGGTTCGTGGCAGCTCCAGTGCAGTCACCAGCAGTCCCGCAGCCCTCCTGCTCCACGCCGCCGGTCCCTGGTCCCGCGTGCCCCACGGTAAGCACTCATCCCAGGGCAGGACCGCGGTGCCACAGTATCAGCCCTGCTACCAGAGGCTGGGCAGAGGGAACCGGAGAGCTGGAGGATGCTGCCGCAGGTGAACAGACTACACCAGCGTCTGCAGTGGGAAACGCTCCTTCAGTAACCAGTCCAGGCTGGTGAGGATGGAGCCGAGGATGAAGCCCCGGTGATGCTGCCAGCCTGTCCCAGACACGACTGCACCGGCCGCTTCGGTCCTGGGGACGTGCCAAGAGACTACGAGGAGCCCCGAACCCCAAACCGGCACCGGGACACCAACGCGCTGGGTACGGCACGTTGCCTGCGAGGGTCCCGCAGCCGCTGCCTGCCCCGGCACGCTGAATATGGGTTCGGAGCAGTCTCCAGCCCTGGCTCGGGCATCAGACACCTCGAGCTGCACCGTTCGCCCGGGGACACAGGGACCTGGAGCTGCTCGACAGCAGCCCCACGGTGCCGCGGAGGGACGCAGGTCCCCTCACCGCGCTGCCCACACGGCACCGCCGCCGTCCCCACCGAGTCATCCTGGCCCTGCGCCCAGCCTGGGGGTGCCCGGTGCCCGGCAGGACGTGATGGCTGCAGCCCTGGGGCAGCACTCTCCCCACTCGTATCCCCGAGCTCCGCGCCGCGGACGGGGGGATTCACCGGCCCTCCCAAGGCCGACCCCAGCACAGACCGACGGGCCACAGAGTCTCCGGTGCCTACACGAGGCAGAGCCGCCCTTGGCCAAAGCAGACGGGCTCCGAGCCCCAGCGACGCGGCCGGGGGGGTCTCGGGGTCCCTGCCCATGAGGAGGTTCAGCGCCCAGGCGAGGCGGGGGCGTGGGAGAAGCCGGTCCGGCTTTGTGGAGAAGCTGTACAGAGCGTTCCCGGCGAGGCAGGGGCCGAGCCAGCAGTGCCCGGGGCGGTGGCACAGGGAGCTGGCAGCTGCTCTGTGCCAGCGGGGCCGAGCCGGCTGCTGCGGCCACGCTTGGGACGGCGGCCACGGGTCCCACGCACCGGACCGCGGCCAGGACGGGGCGGTGCTGCCGCTCACGCCGTGACGGGAGGTTGGCAAATGCCGGTGTGCGCTGGGCGGGGGGCGAGGGACCCCTCCAGGTCTGATCGGCACCAGGGACAGGGCGGCACTCGGTGCCACACATGCCACGACCCGCGGTGTTAATGCTGAGGGATGATTTTGCTCCAGGGGGCGGGGAGGGTGAGCTCCGAGCCGCGCGGCAGCGGGGCTGGATGAGCTGCAGGGCATTAAAACTGGGAATGTCATGGAGTTCTCCATCGTGACAAGCTTGGCCCGGTTACACACTGGCCTGGTCGCTCCCAGTGCATGGTGCTGAAAGGGTTTTGGGAGGGACAGAGGGTCTCAGGGTCAGGATGAACAATGGAGACGTGGAACAGCATGAGGCAATGGAGAGGGTCCATGGACAAAGGACACAGTGGTGGGTTCGGGGTTGTGTGCTCACCCCACATTAACTGGGAGCAGACAGCCCAGATCTTGGGGCATTCCCATCTCCTGTGCCCCTTTGCCAGCCAAGGCAGGAGGATCCTACCACCCCGGGCACACTGGGGAGGGTCCCCATACCAGGGGCCCGGGGCTGAGGGCATGTGGAGAATGGGGTCTTCTCTGTCATGCAGATGCAGTTCCTGTAGTGGGGCCCAGGAGTGGGGGGTCTCTCACCAGTGACTGGAGCTGGACCCCACCAGTGTTGGGTGGTGATATGGAGTTGGACCACGGGGCTTAGCCCTGGGCCAGAGGGCTCTTGGTGGCCTCATGAGCTTAGGGAGAGGTGACTAGCTTGGGGTGGGGGGGTCAGGAAGGTGGGGGGAGCAGGGAATGTCTGGGGGAGCAGGAAACATCTGGGGGACACAAGGAATATCTGGGAGGGATAGTGAAACAGGGCATGGTCCTGGGCAGCCCAATGCCACCCTGGGGAGTGTCATTGCTGCCCTGGGATCCCTCCTGAGCCTGCAACCCCCCCAGTCCCTCTGGCCCTGCTGCACTCAACGGCCTCGTCCCACTGCTGGTGGGGACAGATGTGGTTAATTGCTGATGGACAATGCAATTAACGTCCTCCCAGCCACCGCCATCTGTCCTGGCCAGCCCGGCTTCCCCACCCAGGGCTGCTGCCAGGGCTGACACTCTCGGCTGCTCCTGACACAGGTGAGCCCCACGAGCCCCTGGACATCACAGGGATCCCACAAGGGCCTGCACATCTCTGGCACTCCTGGCATGGTGCCTGGTGTTCCTGGCACTGCTGGAGGATGATCCTCCCACTCAGGGAGCCCAGCTCAGGCAGAGGGGTGGCACCTGGCTCATTGGGCTGGACAGACCCCTTGAGCTGCCCACACCTGCACTGGTGGCTGTATCAACATTTCTCAGTTTTCTGGGGCTGTCCCTTCCAAACGCTGCTGCCCTGCCAGCGGCTGCTGGGGCAGCACACCCTAAGTCACTCCAGCCCCTCATCCTCACAGAAAACCACTACCATCTGCCCACAAGAGCCTCTCACTGCCCAAAAAGAGAGAGCCCATGGTACAGCCCACACTGGGCAGAGGCCATGGGACCAGGGGGCACAGCCCTGCACCAGCAGTGGTAATGGCACACATGGGCACAGGGACAAGTACTGCAGGGGTCCTGCCCTGCCCAGAGCCCCACTGATGGGGCTGGGAGGGATGGGTCTGTCCCCATGTGAGGGTTCTGGCCTCAGAAGCTCCCACAGGCCCCATAGCACCAGCAGTGCCCACTCTCCAAAACCAGACACCTGCTGGCCAGGGGCTGTGCCCACACTCACCTCCTAGCAGTGCTGGCTTTGCCACCAGCCTGGGACAGCCCTAGGGACACCCCCACGTCCCTGCTCTGTGCCTGGCAGCACCATGGGGACACCGAGGCCCAGCCCATGGGTACAGCACCCATGCTGAGAGCCAGTCAGAACCCCTGTTGTCCAGCACATTCCACCATGACCCACAGCAGTACACGCAGCTCACGGCACAAAGCCATGGGAGGCAATGGGAGCCCCAAACCCCCAGCCACGGTGGCAAGGCTGGAGGGGCGAACAGACCACGCGGAGCTGCCGGCTGGTTTCAGAGGATTCTCCTTTACTGCCCTCACAGGGGAGCCCTGGGACCACACTGCTCCTTTTACAGACACTTCACGGTATGTACAGGTCAGGATTTTAGTGTTTTGCCCCAAAAAAGAGATGTGTTTGGGTAATTCATGGGCCCCCAGTGCCCCAGTGAGTGAGGGTTGGGGCACCGGGGGCCCCAGGGAGTGGGGAGCATCCCAGAGCCGTGCGGAGCGGCGCCTCATGCAAAGCCAAATGGGGTAATGAGAGCAATAACGACACCAGAGGCGGAGGGTAACATGATTGGATTTACAGGAGGCAGATGAGAGCAGGGAGGAAGGAGGAGATGCCATGGAGATCTGCGGTGAGCCCAGCACTGTGCCAGGAGGCCATCCCTGGGGAGGAGGGTATGCGCAGGGTGACGAGGGACTGGGTGACCCCATGGATGCCTCTCGGGCCACTGGCTGCCCAGGTATTGCGGCCCTGGTCTCTGCCTGGGGACTCTGGCAAATGCAAAGGGCAAGGGAGCACGTCCCCGTGTCCTCAGGCGCGGTCCCACCGGCCCCAGGGTGGGGGACTGGCTCCGTGGCGGCAGTGAGGGGAGGTGAGATGGACATCCAACCACACTACAACAAAGCGAACAGAAAAGATGGGATGAGACAGGGAGAACAACCCATGAGATGAAGCCACTGACCCGACCGGCAGTGCCACACACCCATTGCGGGACCGGGATGGAGCAGGGAGCTTGGCATTACCTGTGCTGGTGAGCGCAGCTGAGCAGCTGCCACCTCCTGGGCTCCCCTCGAGCCCATCCATGACCTGCTGACATCGGAGACCCAGCTCAGGAGCTCACCCAGTGGCACCGAGACGTCTTTGGTGGGACTGGAAAAAGATGTCTGCCAGAGAGAGAGCGCGTTACTGCGGGCGCAGCAAGAGCCAGGGGTGGGGAGGGTCAGAATTACCGCGAGGAAAGAGAAGGAGGCTGGTTTTACAAAAATCCACCTTTTTCTAACTAGAGCATGTACTGGGTTACTGCAGTGTCCCATGGCCCACCCCACACTCTGGGGGTCCTGGGGCCCCCACATCCCTCACAAAGGTCAGGAAAGTCCCTGTGGCTGGAGGGGCTCTGGGCGCAGGAGCCGTGCAGAACTGGGCATGGGCTCTGGCAGACACCTGCCAAGGGTGCATGGAGCCACATCAGTGTGAGCAAATCATCCTCGAGCGGAAGCACTTCTCAGATACACGGAGAGACAGACAGACAGACCGGCCTGCCACGGTGGGAGCATCCCAGAGGGCAGGTGAGCGGGTGGGCTGGCGGAGGCAGGCGCGCAGCGAAGCCCCTTGGCGGGCGAAGCGGCGGAGCGGAGGCAGGTCCCCCCACGTGGCACGGAAGCACCGGGTAGCACCAGCACGGGACTTACGGTCGGAGCACCGGCTCCGTGGTGTGGTGGCAGGGACGTGCCGGGAGGCCAAGGCAGGGAGATGGGGCAGCTCGGGGGCCGGGGTGCAGAGCCCCCTCCTCAACACGCTGAAGGGGGAGTGGAAGGGGTCCAGGCAGTAGCTCCAGGGCCGGCATGGTGTGTCTGGCTGTTTGGGGCCTGGGAGCCCACAATATCCTCCTTCAGCATGCTGGCTGCAGTGGGGTGCACCATGGGGCCAGGGTCATCTCCTCCTTCCGGATGGGGGGGTTGAAGCTGGCAGGTTAATTACAAAAGAGTGCTAAGTGGTTAAATCCAAACAGGGAACTGTTTTCCTGGTGTCCGGCTTGACCGCACCATGTGTGAGTGGCAGCAGAGTCTACACAGCTGGGGGCAGGAACAGTGTCCGGCTCCCAGGGCACAGGGCAGGGAGGGTAGTGTGTGTTCTCTTGTCTCTTAATATACAAACACTGTCAGCACATTCGCATATATTAATTTATTAGTCTTGTCTTTTTGGTTAAACTCGAGGCACTGCTTTGGGAGAAGAGTGGAGGTTCAAAATTAAAAAAAATACTAGTGATTAGCCAGCAGCGTTGCCACATGCGGAGCGGGTGAGGTGGCGCCTCGGGGTCTGGTGGGTCTTAGGCCACATGGAGTGGAGGCCCACACACCACAGCGTGCTCCCCGCTCGCCTCCTGCCTACAGCTCCCAGATGCAGCCAAGGAGAGGGCAAGGGCTAGAGCAGCTGCCTCCACAGTGCCCTGGGGACCCCCGGCGTATCTGCGCCCGAAGCTCGAGGAGGAGTAAGATGAGGAAGAGAAGGTCATGGAGAAGCCGGAGCTGGTGGCATCAAAGCTGCCCCGCCGGGAGCCTGAGCGGGAGCCGGTGCGGGAGCCTGAGCGGGATCCGGAGGTGGAGCCAGCACTGCTGACATTGTAGGGGCTGTAGTAGCCCTTGCTGGACTGGGAGGAGGCCTCCAGCAGCCGCAGGCCAGTCCCATCCTCAATCATGCTCCGGTCCATGGCGTCCTTGTAGGAGATCTTGAGCTTGGTCTTGGGGCAGGTGAGGTACTTGGAGTAAGTGTTGACATCCCGCAGCTTCTGGGCAGTGCGCGCGTCAATGGTGCCCTTCTGCAGCGCCTCATCCAGGGAGACGCGGCCCGCGGCGTCGGGCTCGATCAGGCCCCCTGTCAGGTACTGCACCTCCAGGAACCGCTGCCCAGCCTCATAGTACAGCCAGCCCTTCTTCAGTGCCTGCGCCGCCGACATCTTCGTCTTGGTCCGCGGGTCCTCGAAGCCATAGAAGGCCTTCTGCGCCAGATTGATGCGGTCCACCATGATCTTGTCGACCAGGCCCTTGTTGACTGCGTCAGCAACGGAGCACTTGTCGCCGGTGTTGGGGTCGATGATGCCCCCGGTACAGGCCTGGGCCTCCAGCAGCCGCTGCCCTGTGATGTTGTCCACCAGGTTGCGGCGCATCGCCTCCGTGATGGACACCTTCTCAAGAGTGTCCGTGTCCAGAATGCCCGCCACCGGCCCGGTCTCCTCAGTTGGGTCAGTCCACATGGAGATCTGTGTCCGTGTCAGGGCTGGGCTGACGGTGTAGGAGGAGGAGGATCCCACTGAGGACGACCGTGACCGGAAGCCACCCATGTTGCCAGAGAGCATGTCAGCAAACTCAGTGATGGAGAGGGTGCCTGAGCGGTACTGGTCCAGGGCTGACTGGTCAATCAGGCCCTTGCTGATGGCATCGTCAATGTCGTACTGGCGCCCTGAGCGCCTGTCAATAATCATTGACTTCACCACACCATCAGAGGAGGAGGTGGTGATCTCTTCCCACTCACACTCCTGCTCCGACAGCTCCAGGTAGGTCTGGTGGTCAATGAGACCCTTGCGATAGGCTTCATAGACGGACATCTCCTTGCCCGTCTCCGGGTCAACGATGACCACCCGGCGCTTGCGGACAGAGGACTTGGAGGAGGTCTTCCTCTCCCGCTTCTTCTCCTTCAGGGGCAGGAGGCAGAGGCCAGTCTCTGGGTCTGTGATGCACCGCTCCATGAGCTGCAGGTAGGTGAGGTTCTCTTCCGTGTTGGGATCAAAGAAGCCCTTGGTGTCATCACTGGGGTCCAGCAGGATCTCATTCATCTCCTCGTCAAAGAGGCCCCTCTTGTAGGCCACCTCCACAGGCAGGCGGTGGCTCTCCTCAGGGTCAATGATGCCTCCCGTGGCGATCTGTGCCTCCAGCAAGCGGATTCCGTGGTCCTTCAGGATCAGACCCTTCTTCATGGCCTGGAAGAGGGAGATAAGCTTCCCAGTGTAGGGGTCCCGGTAGCCGGTGACGGCCCTCTCAGCAGAGAGTAGCTTGTCCTTGAACTCAGGGCCCACGATGCCCATGCGCACAGCTTCTTCCACCGTCAGCTTGAGGCCCTTGATGGGGTCAATCACGTAGCCTGTGGCTGCCTGTGCCTCCAGGAGCTCAAAGGCAGTGCCAGGCCGGATGATCCCCTTCTTCATGGCCTGGTAGACAGACAGACGCTCCTTTGTGGAGTCCACAAAGACGCCAGCGATGCAGCTGGTGCCCTCCAGGAACTTCTTGAGGTTTTTGGAGACCTCCTCAACAGAGGTGAGGCCCTCTTGGAGGCGCTGGGCTGTGGCTTCATCCATCACCTGCGAACGGACGAGCTCCTCCACAGTGATCTGCTTCCGCAGACCCCGGAAGGTGAGTTTCCGTGTGTCACAGAGTGGGAGCAAGAGGAGCCTGGAGTTCTCGTCCTTCCGGCAGCGCTTCAGCAGCTGCGTGTAGCTGAGCTTCTCATCCGTGGAGGGGTCCACGTAGCTACGCACCTCGCTGGGCTCCGAGAGCATGTCATACGTCTCCTTGTTGATGAAGCCACGCTGGTAGGCCACCTCCAGGGGCAGGTGGAAGCCCAGGTGCGGGTCGATGACACCACCAGTGGCAATCTGGGCATCCAGGAGCTTGAGGGCCTCTTCGCTGGGAATGAGATCCTTCTTCATGGCCTGGAAGAGGGAAATCTTCTGTTCACTGTATGGATCTCTGTAGCCAGTCACAGCTCTCTCCGCAGACAGGAGCCGGTCATGGATCTCAGGCCCCACCACGCCCTTCCTGACCGCCTCGTCGACAGTCAGCATCTCGTTCTTCGTGGGGTCGATCATGAAGCCAGTGGCTGCCTGGGCCTCCAGGAGGGAACGGGCCACTTCAGAGTTGATGAGCCCCTTCTTCAGTGCCTGGTAGACACTGAGCGTCTGCTTGGAGGAGGGAATGTAGATGCCAGCCACACAGCCTGACCCATAGAGGTACTTCCAGACAGTCTCCACCTCCAGGAGCTCCCGGAAGGTTTTGGAGCCCTGCTTCAGCAGGTTGTAGATGTCCTGTGAGATGATTTTGGCCTCGTAGAGGTCCTCAGCCGTGATGCGGCGCCGGACGTAGTCATAGGACATGAGGTTCTGCTGCCGGATGATCTCAGTCTTCTCGATGATCTCGATGATGATGATGATCATGCGCTCCTTGGACACACGGCCCGACTGAAATTCCTCCATAAGCTGCTTCCGTTGCTCCTCAGGCAGCAGGTCTGAGTGCATGATCTCCCACAGCGACATGGAGGAGCCTGCCCGACTGCCCACAGGGATGTCCACCTGTGTCTCCTCAAACACCTTCCGTGTCTCTGCCTCTGTGTACACCTGGGTGGTCTCCACCACTTTCTGCTTCTCGGGCTCCCGCAGAGGCAGCAGGTACAGGCCTGTCTCTGGATCCTCGATGCACCTCTCCTTCAGCTGCACGTAGGTCAGGTTCTCCTGAGTGTTGGGGTCGAAGAAGCCCTTGGTGTCATCAGTGGGGTCGGAGAGGGTCCGGTTCATCTCCTCATCAAAGTAGCCGCGCTGATAGGCCACCTCCACGGGCAGGCGGTGGCTGTGCACGGGGTCGATGATGCCGCCAGTGGCGATCTGGGCTTCGAGCAGCCGAATGCCATGCTCTTTGACGATGAGCCCTTTCTTCATGGCCTGGAAGAGGGAGATGGTGTCGCCCGAGTAGGGGTCTTTGTAGCCAGTGACAGCCTTCTCAGCTGACAGCAGCTTCTCATGCAGCTCAGGCCCAACAACACCAGCCTTCACCGCCTCGTTGACATACAGTTTACGATTCTTCACAGGGTCAATCAAGAACCCGGTGGCTGCCTGGGCCTCCAGGAGGACCACGGCAGTACTGGGCCTCAGCAGGTTCCTCTTCATGGCCTCATAGATGTTCAGCTTCTCCTTGGTGGCCTCCACGTAGACGCCAGCAATGCAGTCACTGCCATGCAGGAACCTCCTCACTGCATCTGTCTCAGAGAGGTCCTTCACCGACTTCTTGCCTTCCTTCAGCTGCTCGTACTGGGCTTTGCTAATGATGCGGGACTCCAGCAGCTCACTGGCCGGCACTGGTGCCCGCAGACCACTGAATGTCAGCTTCTCCTGCTTTTTGGTCTCTGCCTCCTCGATGATGGTGATCACGATTTTGATGATCTTCTCAATGGTGACCTTGCCAGTTTTGTACTGTCGAAGCAGCTCCCGCCTGTGCTCCTCTGTGAAGTACTCTGAGTGGATCAGCTCCCAGATGGTCATCGTCCGGCCCTTCATGCTGCCCACTGGGACCTCTATGGTGGTCTTGTCAAAGCACTCCTTGGCCTGGCTGTCGGTGTAGACCTCCTCCTGCTGTGACTGGATGGCCTTGTCGGACAGCGGCAGCAGACACAGGCCAGTCTGCTTGTCACGGTGGCAGCTCTTCTGCAGCTGGGTGTAGGTGAGGTGCTCCTGGGTGTTGGGACAGTAGAAAGCCTTGGCATCGTCTCGGAGCTCAGTCAGAGCCTCGTTTATCTCTGGGTCGAAGTAGCCACGCTTGTAAGCAACCTCAAGTGGGAGCCGGTGGCTGTTGACAGGGTCAATGATGCCACCAGTGGAAAGCTGGACATCCAGCAGTCGGAGCCCAGTGTCACTGGGGATGAGGCCCTTCTTGACTGCTTGGTAGAGGGAAACCGTCTGGCCTGTGTAGGGATCCTTGTAGCCGGTCACTGCCTTCTCTGCCGACAGCAGCTTCTCATGGAACTCTGGCCCCACCACCTCCGCCTTCACCGCCTCGTCCACAGAGAAGAGCTTGTTCCCCACAGGGTCAATGATGTAGCCGGTGGCAGCTTGTGCCTCCAGCAGGGACAGGGCAACCTCTGGCTTCAGCAGGTTTCTCTTCAGGGCCTCATAGAAGGTGAACTTCTGGCCCGTTGACTCCACCAGGACACCGGCAATGGCATCTGTGCCCTTCAGGTACTGCCGCACAGAGTCCATCTCTGCCACGTCCTTCACAGACTTCTTGCCCTGGTGCAGCTGGTTGTAGAGGTCCTTGTTGATGATCTTGCTCTCCAGCAGCTCTGCAGCAGGCACAGGGGCCCGCAGGCCCTCAAAGCACATCTGGCTCTTTTTCTCACTTTCCTCCACAACCGTGATGATGATCTTGATGATCTTCTCCACTGTGATCTTGCCAGTCCTGTACTGCTGGATCAGGTCCCGCCTTTGGTCCTCAGTGAAGTATTCAGAGTTGATGAGCTCCCAGATGGTCATCGTCTTCCCTTGGAACTTGCCAAACGGTGCTGTCACCGTGGCCTTCTTGAAGACGTCCTTGGCTTCCTTGTCAGTGTAGACCAGCTCCCTCGCTTTGGCTGCCTGGTCAGTGAGCGGCAGGAGGCACAGCCCTGTGTCTGGGTCAGTCACACACCGCTCCATGAGCTGCAGGTAGGTGAGGTTCTCCTGAGTGTTGGGGTCAAAGAAGCCCTTGGTGTCATCAGTAGGGTCAGACAGGACCTGGTTCATCTCCTCATCGAAGTAGCCGCGTTTGTAGGCAGTTTCCACAGGCAGACGGTGGCTGTGCACGGGGTCAATGATGCCACCAGTGGCGATCTGGGCCTCGAGCAGGCGGATGCCGTGATCCCTGACAATGAGATCCTTCGTCATGGCCTGGAAAAGGGAGATCTTGTCGCCCGTGTATGGATCTTTGTAGCCGGTGACGGCCCGCTCAGCTGACAGCATCTTGTTGTGCAGCTCTGGCCCAATCACACCCTCTCGCACTGCCTCGTTCACCGAGAGCCTCACGTTCCGCACAGGGTCGATGATGAAACCAGAGGCAGCCTGAGCCTCCAGCAGCACCAGCGCCGTGCCTGGGCTGAGAAGCTTCTTCTTCATGGCTTCATAGATGCTCATCTTCTGGTTGGTGGGTTTGATCAGCAAACCGGCAATGCTGCTCTTGCCCTGTAGGTACTTCTTGATGTCCTCCCTCTGCGAGAGCTCACCCACGCTCACAACTCCCTTTGATAACTTGTCCAAGTTCTCTCTGCTCAGAATGCCGGCATCAGCCAGCTTCTCTGCCGACACCTTCTGCCGGATGCCATCGAAGGCGAACTCCGGCTCCCCATTCTGTGCTAAGCCGTCCACCGCATCCCGGCCGTTGGGCACAGCCTTGATGTCCAGCAGCTGCGTTGTCGTAACCACGGCCTCCCCGGGCAGGTCATCCGTCTGAATCATGATCTCCCGTCTCTGGGCCAGAGTGGCCTTGTACTCCTCCTGTATCTGCTCAAGCCTCTCCCTCAGCTTCTTGTTCTCCTCTTCCAGAAGTTTCTCCTGCTGCTGCCGCTGCCTCTCCAGCTGCTGCAGCTCCTCCTGCTTGTGCCGGACATTTTCCTCAGCTTCTTTCTGATGCTTCTTGGCTTCATCCAACATGGCTTTCAACTGCTGCTTCTCCTGCTCCATCTCCTGCTGCTGCCGCTCCTGCTCTGCCTTCAGGTTCTGGGCTTTGTTCACCTCGTCCTTAAAGAGCTTCTCCAGCTTCAATTTCTCCTCCTCAATGAACTTCTCCTTCTGCAGCAGGGCATCCTTCTCCGTCAGGAAGCTCTGCTGGAGAAGTTGTGTCTCCTGACGGAGCTGAGCCTCCTGGGCCACCTGCATCTGGGGTGGGAGAGAGGACAGTGTGGTCAGACACCCAGAAGGGCAATGTGTGAGGGCAGAGGGATGAGGGGATGGGGCATGGGCAGCAGGGGTGGCACCAGGGGACACAGAGTCACCCACACACTCCGCTATGTTGGGTAAGATAACTCTTAAGTTAAGGAGCAGAGCCGGGGTTAGGGAGCCACGTACACAACATAGGGCAGGACAAACAGGGGGGAGGACATGAGGGATCCTCCAGCACAGAGGCTGGAAATGGGGCACAGAGGGGAACACAGCAGGACACACTGCAGGGCTGAAGGGCTGACCCTCTGAGAGGATCCCCCCTTCACAGCAGAAGATGGGGTGGAGATCCCGCTCCAACACTGCCTGCAGGGTTTGCTTCAGTGCTCCTGACTCTACACACATCCCTGACCCACATGGGGGTCCTGCCCCACCATCCCCAGTGATGGTCCTTGGGGACCTGGCCAGGGATGGTGTGGGGAGAAGGACAGCCTCCCTGCATACCACCACTGCTAAGGGGGACCCACAGCCCAGTACCTCCTCTGACTTCTGCTGCAGCAGTGCCGCCTCCTTCTTCAGCTTCTCCTTCTCCTTCTCCAGGTCAGCAATGGCCTTCCGCAGCTTCTCTGCGTCCTCATCGCTCTGGTGCCGCTGGATCTCCAGAGTCTGCACCAATGTCATCTTCTCCTGCGTGGCCAGTTCAGTCTCATGCAGCCTCTCACTGATCTCCTCTGCCTGCTTCTTGAACCGCTTGGCTTCCTCCTCAGCCTTGGCCTGGGCCAAGCTCATCTCCGCCACTTGCACCTTGAGGCGCTCAGCCTCGGCCGTGATGTCCAGCTGCCGCCGCCGCTCGGCCTCCAATGTCTTCTGGAAGCCCTCAGTCTCCTCGGCCAGGCGCTGCTGCATCTGCTCCTTGTCCTCCTGCAGCCGCTTGGCGTGTTCCTGCGCCAGGTCCTTCTGCTTCTGCAGCACCTCAGCCTCGGCCCGCAGCCGTGTGGCCTCCTGCACCGCCTGCATCTTCTCCTTCAGCATCTTCTCTGCCAGCGCCCGCTGCTGTGCCAGGTCATCCTCAGCCAGCTGCCGCATGCGGGCGGCCTCCTGTGCCTCCACACTCAGCCGGGCCACCTCCTCTGCCACCTGCTTCATCTTCTCAGCCTCCTCCGCCAGGAACTTCTGCGTGTTGTCCTTGTCCTTGAGGATCAGTGCCTTGTTCTCCTCCTCAATGCGGCTCTTCAGCTTGGCCAGCTCCTCCATCTGTACCCGGACCTTGAAGAGCTCCTCCTCCACCTGGGCCTTCTGCCGGACCGCATCCGTCACCTCCTCCTTCAGCCGCTGCAGCTCCTCATCCAGGATGCCCTTCTGATGGTCTGTCTCATCCAGCTGCAGCTTCACCTTGGTCAGCTCCTGCTCCACCTGCGCCTTCTGCCGCAGCGTTTGCTCAGCAAACTTCTTGTGCTTCTCCATCTCGGCATCGGCCAGCTGCTTCTGCCGCAGGGCCGCCTGCTCCGCCTGTGCCCGCTTCGCTGCCTCCAGCTCGGCCTCCTTCCGCAGCTTCTCCGCGTCCGCCTGCGCCTGTGCCTTGGCCTGCGCCTCCTCCTCCGCCCGCTGCTTCAGCCGCTCGGCCTCCTCCACGCGCTGCCGGGACAGGCTGGCGTCCTGCTCAGCCTTGCCGCGGGCAAACTCAGCCTCCTCAGCTGCCCTCCGGGCCCGCTCGGCCTCCTCGCGCAGCCGGTCCAGGAGGCTCTGCTCCTGCTGCCGTGTCTGCAGCAGCTCCTGCTCCTTCTGCTGCACGGCGGCCAGGTGAGCCTTCTCCTCCGCCGCGATCCGCTTCTGCGCCGCCTCCCGCGCCAGCTGGATCTGCCGCTCTGACTCCTTCTCCGCCAGCTCCTTCTGCCGCCGCGCCTCTTCCACCATGGCCCGCAGCCGCTCCACCTCCTCCAGAGCCAAGCGCCGCTGCCGCCCGGCCTCCTCCTCGGCCGCCAGGATGGCCTGAACCTTCTCCTCAGCCTCACGCCGCCGGCCCTCCTCCTCCAGTGCCAGCGCCCGCTGCCGCTCGGCCTCCCGCTCGGCCTGCTCCCGGCTGCGCTGCACCTCCTCCGCCTCCCCGCGGATGCGGGCTAGCTCTCGCTCCAGCTCACTCTTGCCAGCCGAGGCCCTCTCAAAGCTGGCCTTGAGGGCGCGGATCTCCTCCTCCACCTGCCGCCGCTGCCGCAGCGTGTCCTCCACCAGCCCCTTCTGCCGCTCCAGCTCGCTCTCCGAGGAGCGCTTCAGCAGGGCGATCTTCTCCTCGATGTCCTGCTTGTGCTGAGCCGCCTGCTCCTCCAGCAGCTTGCGCTGGTAGGCCTCGTCCTCCGCCAGCCGCCGCAGCCGCTCGTTCTCTGCCTCCTTCTCCTTCAGTGCGATCTCTGCCTCTGCCTTCAGCCGCGAGGCCTCGTTGATGGCTGCCAGCTTCTCCTTCAGGATGCGCTCGGCCTCGGCCCGCTGCCGGCCGGCCTCTTCCTCCGCCAGCTGCCTCTGCCGCTTGGCTTCCTCAGAGAGGGCACGCAGGCGGGCGGCCTCCTCGGCCAGCTCCCGCAGCTTGCTGGCCTCCGCCTCCAGCCGCTGCTTCGACTTCTCACTGCTGGAGCGTGACTCCTCCTCCGTTTTGGCCTTGCTCTCCAGCAGGACCTCCATCTCGGCCCGCAGCTTGGCCAGCTCCTCCTCCAGCTCCTTCCTCCTCTGGATGGCCTCGTTCACCTCACTCTTCAGCCGCGAGAGCTCTTCCTCTAGAAGCAGGCGCTGCTGCTCCCCGTTCTCCATCTCTGCCTTCAGTCGGATCAGCTCCTGCTCCGCCGCCAGTTTCTGCTGGGCTGTGCCCTCTGCCAGCTCCCGCTGCTTCTCCAGTTCCTCCTCTGCCAGCTCCTTCTGCCGCAGGGCTGCCTCCTCTGCCTTGGCACGCTTGCGGGCCTCACGCTCCGCATCCTCCTTCTGCTTCTCAGCCTCCTCCTGGGCCAGCGACTTCTTGTGGGCCACCTCCTCAGCCTGTAGCCGCAGCCGCAGTGCCTCGTTGGCCTTCTGCCGCCAGCGCTCCAGCTCCTTCTCGGCCTCCTCCCGTGAGCGCTCGGCCTCCAGCTGCTGCCTCTTCAGCCGCTCAGCCTCCTCCTGCAGCTGGGCCACCGCATCGTGCTCCTGCTGCAGCGACAGCTCCAGCTGCGCCGTCTTCTCGGCGAAGGAGAGCCGCTTGCTCTGCAGCTCGGCCTCGGCGCTGCGCTGGGCCACTTCCTGGGCCACCTGGATCTGCCGCTCCTTCTCGGCCTCCGCCTGCCGCATGCGCCGCTCAGCCTCCTCTGCCTGCAGCCGCAGCTGCTCCAGGTCTGCCACCGCCTTCTGCTTCTCCCGCGCCGCCTCACGCTCAGCCTGCACCTTGCGCTTCAGCTCCTCCTCCGCCTCCCGCTTCTTCTGGCTCTCCTCCTTCACCTGCCGGCGCAGGCGCTCGGCCTCCTCCTGCGCCTGCCTCTTCTGCCGCTCGGCCTCCTCGGCGCGCGACCGCAGCTCCTGCAGCTCCGTCTCCGCGCCCTCCCGCTGCTTCTCAGTGCTCTCCAGCTGCAGGCGGATGAGGCGGATCTCCTCCTCCACCTTCTTGCGGTTGTACTCGGCCTCCTCAATCAGCTTCACCTTGGACTTGATCTGGTGGTCCGAGTTCTGCCGCAGCTGCATCAGCTCCTGCTGGATGTTCTGCTTCTGCTGCTCGGCGTCCACGGCCACCACCTCCCGCCGGGTGACCTCCTCCTGCATGCGGAGCTGCAGCTCCCGTGCCTCCGCCTCCGCCTGCGCCTTGGCTTTGGCATGAGCCTCGGCCAGTTGCCGCTGCTTCTCCAGCTGTGCCTCCACCTCCGCCAGCCGCTTCCTCTCCTCCTCCTTCAGCTTCTCGGCGGCTTTCTGGAGGGGAAAGAGGGTGCAGGGGACAGAGAGGGGAGAAAGAGACAAATCACAAGGGATGCGATCGCGCCACGGCATCGACACTGGCCAAGCCACACACCGCTGAGCCAGCGGAGCGGTGGAGAAAGTGTGTGGAAGGGCTTCGGCCCCTGGGCCACCCCACGAGCTGGCGGCAGTGACACCAGTTTCCAGAAGACATGGTAGGATAGGGGACACACAACAGCACAGGCAGACAGGCAACAGGAGCCAGACAGCAGCGCGGGAAGCGGGTGGCCACGTACCAGAGAGAAGGGACAGAGCGCAAGTGGAGCCCAAGAGAGGGAGACAAATGCAAGCAGCGTGCACGCCACTACCGTGGCTCCCCATGTGAGGGGGCTGGCACAGACAGCCCTCACTGTGGGCAAAGAAGAGAGACGGCCCAAGTGCCAAGAGCAGGACAGAGAGGAGCCGTGCGAGGGCGGTGCCAGCAGAGGTTTCCCTGTCGGGAAAGCCTCGATAATGGAGAGAGCGATCCAGCCGGTTTGAACCCCTCCCAGCCCTTTCCAGGGGAGAGCACAGCACTCACGCCCCATGCACCATGAGAGAGACAGCCTCATGCCCCACAGGGCCTGGACACAGGCAGTGCAGTGTGCATGCAAGGGAGCTGGATCCCTGTGCCAGACCCCTCCTCCCCCCCAATCGCAGGAGCAGCACAGAGGCTGAGGAGGGAGAGGAGGACAGGGTGAGCTATGGAGAAGGCAGAGGGTGCCGCGGGGAGGGGGCATGCGCAGAGTGAGTACCTGGTGCAGGGCTGCCAGAGTCATCCTGGTTTTTTACCCTCCATTAGATTCCCACCAACACAAACATCCCCCAAGAAAAAGCACCGGCAAAGCGGCTCCGAGGGCAGAAACCAAGAGTTAGAGAGGTTACCCCGCGCCAGACCCCGTGGGCTGGCGCCCAGCACAGCAGCATGCGCAGGCGGGTGCTGACTGCACTACGTGTATCCGGGAAGTGCCTCCTACCACCCAGTCACATCAGAGCCCCTGGTGCCCAGAGCCAGCTCAGCTCGGAGACCCTCCACACCCAGAGCCAGTGGCCTCGCTCCCGGGAGCCCAGCAGGGAGCAGAGTTAGAGGCCGAGGGTCAGAGTTAGTGATGGGGCCAAAGTCACAGCCATGGGCCAGTGTCAGTGATGGGACTAGGGCCAGAGCCACAGCTGTGGGCCAATATTAGTGATGGGTCTGAGGCCGGAGCCACGGCCATGGGGCAGCATTAGTGACAGGGCTGGAGCCAGTCACAGCCAGAGGCCAGGGTTAGTGATGGAGCCAGGGCTGGAGCCAAGGCTTTGGGCCAGTGTTAGTGATGGGAAAGAGAGTCACAGCCAAGGGCTGGTGTTACTGATGGGGCTGGAGCCCCTGTGAACCACGCTCCCCATGGTTACACAGCCAGCCATGCCACTCCACACCACTCCCTACCTCCTCCTCCTCCAGCCGTCGCAGTGTCTCAGTGATGAACTTGATGTACTGGGTGGTGAGCGTGGTCAGCTCACTGTACTGTGTCCGCAGGTCCACATACTGTGGAGACAGAGAGTCAGTGGGAGTGAGGGGAGCACACCCACAGACCCCTAGTCCCTTGGCAATGTGGGACGGAATGAGGGTGAGTCTGCACAGCAGCCCCCCGAGTCTACCCCTTCATGAGCAGCCATGCCCATGAGCCATGGGACACCCCAGGCCCACAGCAGTGGGAGCCCCCTCACCTCCTGGATGATGCTGTCAGATGCCGACTGCACTTTGGGCTTCTTGGCTGGCGATGCCACGGGCTCCACCTGTGCCTTGAAGCTCACTAGCTGCAGCTCATAGTCCTGCCAGGGAGAGGGTGCTCAGTGTGCCATCACAGCCCTGGCAAGACCCCCAGCTCTGGTGCTGTACCCCCACAGTGCCCCGAGGGACACTGTGCTGCCCTTCCACCCACCACCAGCCCCAGCCACACAGGCAGCAGGCACACCTTGATGGCATCGATGTACTGCTTGGCATAACGCTGGCATTCCTCCACCTTGTCCTTGTGCTGCTCACACTCTTCCAGCAGTTTCTGGGGAGACATGTGAGGGTGAGCCCAGGCACCCCACAGTCACCTGAGAGCAGCCCTTGCCACGCCACAGCTGGGAATGGCCAGGACCACCCCTCACCCTGTCGGGGATGGCCAAGAGCACCTCTCATCCTGACACAGCCAGAGACAGACAAGAGCACTCCTTGTCCCACTATGGCTACGCAAGAGCCCTCCTCACCCCCCTGCAGCAGGTACAGCTGAGAGCACCCCTTGCCCCATTTGGGGCCAGGTATGGCCAGGTGCACCACTCACCCTGTCACAGTGGGGGATGGCCACATGCAGTCCTTGCCCTGCCAGGGATGGCTGGACGCACCCCTCACCCCACTGGGGATGACCAAGAGCACCGCACACCCCACAGCAGCCAGGAATGCCCAGGTACAGCCCTTGCCACACCAGGGATGGGCAGGTACACCCCTCACCCCACCACAGCTGGGGATGGTCAGGCACACCCCTCACTCCGCTGTGGATTGCCAGGAACCCCCCTTGCTGCACCACAGCCAGGGATGGCTGGGCACACCACTCATCCTGCCGCTGGCTTTACCTTCTCCTGCAGGAGCTGCTCGCGCACGACGTGGCTGTCGGTGATGGGCACAGCCTGGATGGCCTCCTGGCGCTGCCGGGCATCGCGGATCCACTGGCGCAGGGCGTCGCAGCTCTGCCGGTAGTAGCGCAGCTGGCGGCCCAGCTGGTCCAGCTCCCGCTGGCGCAGGTCAGCCTGGCCCAGCACGGCCTGCCAGCGCTCCAGCAGCTGCTGCACCCGCTCCCGGTACCGCTCCAGGTCCACGTCCCGCTCACTGTGGCCGCGGACCATCCGCTCGTTGACGTCCTTGGCCTTGCCAAGGTCGGTCTCCAGGGTGCTGAAGAAGGGCTGGTGCCCCTCGGCCTGTGTCCGCAGCCGCTGTGGCAGATGGGCAGGGGTCAGTGCTGGCCCCAGCTCCCCCAGCACCTCCTGGCACTCCCCAGAACCCCCTCATACCTTCAGCTCAGCCTTGCTGGCCTCCAGCTCAGCCAGGTCAGCCGGCACCGCCTGCACATCTTTCAGCTGCTCCTCGTACTTGCGGAGCAGCTCCTCAGCCCCCTGCGTGCTCCTGATCACCAGCCCGATGGTCTTCAGCCTGTGGCAGTGGGAGGGATCAGCCAGGAGCAGGACAGGAGTGGGATGGGAGTGAGACAGGAGCAGAATGGGCTCAGCCAAGAGTGGGACAGCTCAGCCAGGGCAGCAGCACAGAGGCATGAGGGAAGGAAAAGGGAGAAGGGAAGAAGGAAGAGGGAAAGGCTCCTGATCCCCACTGGCAGCCCAGGCTCATTCCCAGCCCAAGGTTCCAAGAAGCCACACAGTGCCAGGGCCAGCACCACACTCACTTTTCCAGGTAGATGGTGGAGAGGCTGTACACCTGCTCCATCTTCCGCAGGGTGACCTCCAGCTCGGAGCGCAGGACAGGGGCTGAGCCTGCCTGCTCTGGCTGTGCCAGGACCTGCTCCGTCTTCTCGCTGACCTTGGCCAGGTTCTTCTGGATGCCCTCCAGCTCCAGGTGGGTTTGCTGTGGGGAAGCAGTCCCTCACTCCCTGGCAGCTGCAGGTCACGGCCGACCCCCAACCAGCTGCTCCCCTGGACCCAAGCAGGAGCCAAGCATGGGAAGGGTCTGCAGTCCACCAGACCAAGTGGGCAGGGGAGGTTTTCATGGCATATTGGGAACAATTCCTTCTGGAAAGGGCTGTACAGTCCTGCTACAGGCTGCCCGGGGCAGGGGTAGAGTCTCCATCCCTGGGACTTTTAACAGATGTGTGAATGTGGCACTTAGGGACATGGTTTAGTGGTGAACCTGGCAGTGCTGCGGTAGCAGTTGGACTCGATGTGCTCTGAGGGCTTTTCCAAACACAAACTGTTCTGTGATTCCATGACAGCCCCTCCTGGCACCAAGATCCCCATCTGTGCATGTCACACAGATGTCACACACCCACACACACAGGTCACACACCTGCTGCTCGGCCTGGCGCTGGGCACACTCGCGCAGCGGGTCAGCGTCCAGGGGCAGGCGCAGGCGGTGCACAGTGCGGCTCTCACAGCTCTCCAGCTGCAGCCGGATGTCCTTCAGCTGCGAGATGTAACTCTTGCACAGTGACTCATCCTGCTCTCCTGGGGGGACACGGGGATGGCTCAGCATCCTGGGGATACCCCAGGAGCACCAGGGGGACTGGCAGATGGCTCAGTGCCCCAGGGGCATCTTGGAGACCCATGACAAGGAAGGTGTACAGGGACACAGCTCAGCACCCAGGGACACCCTGGGGACACTGCAGGGACCCACAGCAGGGAGGGTACACCCACCTTTCTCCTGGCTACGCAGCAGTAGCTCATATTTGTGGGTGCAGGCATTGTAGTCACGCTCCACCTGCAGCCGGTCATCGGGCTGGAAACTCTGGGCATCCTGGCTGTCCCGCAGGAACTCCTGGTAGTGGCTCTCCAGGCTGTGTAGGACCTGCCGCACCTCCTCCGCTGGCAGCGTGCGGAACTGGGGGGCATGGCCGTGTCAATCCCCATCGGGACTCCCAGGGACCCCCGTGCCACCCTGTAGCCCCTGGGGACTCACCGTGATGTGTGTCCAGGACTGGATCTGCTGGATGTCCCGGGTCAGGTACTGCCAGGCGCGGAGGCTGCGCAGGTCCTGGTGCAGCTGCTGCCACAGCCCCAGCAGCTGATGGTGCATGGTCTCCAGCCTGCAGGAACACAGAGTTAGCGGGGTGGGGGAGGTCGGGGGAAACGGGGAGGGGTGCAGGGTCACTGTCCCCACCTGTGCACGGCATCCAGAGCCTCCTTGTTGGGGGGTGGCAAGAGGAAGCAGACGGAGGGGACAACAGCCTCATTGCCACCGGCGCTCAGCACCCGCCACTGCTGCGGCTGTGCGTGGCTCAGCAGGGCACACGTGTCATTCTTGTGCACTGTCACCTGCAGAGCAGGGGGTGAGGGTGGAGCAGGGTACCCTATGTCTCCCCATGTACCCCCATATCTCCTTGTGTCCCCCCATGGAGCTGGAGTGGTGTCAGACTGGGGTGAGGGACCCCTGTGTCCCCCACTGTGTCCCCCCAATGGGATTGGGGCAGAGTTGGAGCATGGTGGGGTTCCCCTCTGTATGTTTCACATTCCCCTATGTTCCCCAATGTCTCCTCATATTCCTCCATGTCCCCACCATGGGGTGGGGGGCCTCCCATGTCCCACTCCCATGTCCTCCCTTGTATCCCCCCATGGGGCTGGGGCAGCACCATAGAGGAATGGAGAGATTCTGGTGGCCCCTCGTACTCCCCAATGTCTCCCAATGGCACTGGGGCGGGTCTCATACTAGGGTTGAGGGCCCCCAGTGCTCCCTCCCCTATGTCCCCCAAGGGGCTGAGGTGGTAAGAGAGAGGTGAAGGGCCCCTTTTACCCCCCGTGTCTCCTCATGGGGCCAGGGCAGCATGAAAGCAGAGTGAGGCATTCCCCATATCTCCCCATGTCCTACAGGGTGGTGTCAAACTACAGCAGGGGTCCTCCCGTGATCCCCCTTGTCCCCCCATGGACTCTGCATCAGACTGGGATTCTGGTCCCATCATGTCCCCCCACATCTTCCCAGCCACCCTTGCAGCACCCCAGCTGCTGTGACCCCCCCACCTCCATTTGCTTGTAGTCGCAGACAGCCTGGATGGGGGGGCGGCCCTGCAGAGGGGTCCCCGGACTCCGTGGCTTCAGCTGCACAATGGTCCTGGCGCGGCGGGCGAGAGCCCCCAGCTGCGTCCCCAATTCTGCCAGCTGCTCCTTCTGCTCCTGTGGAAGCAGGTTTGGGGTACCTCAGCATTTTGGGAATCCCGTGGTTTGGAGGTGCATCAGAAATTTAGGGGAATATCAGGTTTTTTAGGGGAGCTCAGGAATACTGGGAGGTCCCAAAGGTTTTGGGAGATCTCAGAATTTTGGAAGGGTCCCAGGGATTTGGGGGTGGGATCAGAAATATGAGGGGGGGTTCACCCTGGCCTGTTGCAGTGGGAGGCACATGTTGGGGGTCGCCCCGGGGGCTGCAGTGGAGTGGAGGTCACCCTGGAGGGACCGCCTTGGGGATTTTTGTGGGGGTCAATTTGGGGGGGTCTCTCTGGGGTCCCATTTGCCCTCACCACGAGTTCCTGCAGCAGGGTCATCCTGGGGCATCACCATGGGGATCTTGGGGGGAGTCACCCTGGGGATCTTGTGAGGGTCACCCTGAGGGGATTCCCTCAGGGTCTGGAGATCATTGTAGGGGCCACCCCCCGTGATCTGGGAGTCCCCCTGGGGGTCCCAGGTGAGCCCTCACCGCGAGGTCCTGCAGCAGGTCCTCGAGGCGCGTGGCTGTGGTGCCGCGGTCGCAGCTGAACTTGCGTCTCATCATCTCCTCTGTCTTCCGCAGCAGGTCCTCAGTCTCTCGCACCTCAGTGAAGAACTGTGGGGGCCGGGGGTCAGCACTGGGGTCATCTCCTCCCTCCCACCTCTCCAGTCCCTCCCCGGCCCCCCCTTACCTGGAAGTAGTTTGTGTTCTCCTTCAGATGGGTCTCAATGCAGCAGCAGAGCTGGAGCATCCAGCTCCACTGGGTCTGCAGTGCCGCCAGGAATGCCTGGGGGGGGCAGGGGAGCAGGGTGGGGGCACATCAGGGCTGGCACTGAGGGCACCTGTGCTGGTACAGGCACCCACACCTGCACCCTCACCTGCACCTGCACCCAGTACAGGTGAACCTGTACCCACACCGGTACAGGCACCTGCACCCATACCTGCACCCACACCTGCACTCACACGGGAACCTGCACCCTCTCCCGCACCAGTGATCCCCAGTGCTCAGACTTCCCTGACCCCACTCCCCGACCCACCAGATTTCCCCAAGCTTCCAAATTCTCCCAGCTGCCCCAGGTCCCTCAAGCTCACTGAGACCTCAAGGCTCCCTCCAAATTCCACCCCCCCCACAGATACCCCAGCCCTTGCAGCTCCCTCAGCCTCCCATGCCCACTACCCACTTCTCTGTACCCCTCCAGCCCCATGTCCACCCCCAGTGTCTGCATGCCAGAGTGTTCCTTGTGCAGTAGTTGCTCTCGCAAAGCCCCCCCGTACCTACCCCCCCATTATCTCCCCGTGCCCACCTCCAGCGTCTGTGCCCCGGGATGCTCCTCACGCAGCAGCCGCTCCCCTGAGCTCCGAAGCTCCTGGATCCGCCGCTCCCGCAGCTCCAGCTCCCGCATCAGCGCCTGGGGGTGGGTCAGGGCTCATACACATGTGCACAGCTGGGGGGGTCAGGGCTTACACAGGTGTGCACAGGCAGGGGTGTCATTGGTGTATCTCTGTGTGTGTGTGTGTGAGAGGGAACCTCTGGGAGTGGGGGTGCTCATGGGGGTCACAGGGGCTCAAGGTAGGGGGGAACAATGGGGTTCAGCACTGTGGAGCAGGGACAGAACCATGTGGCACAGTCATGGGCAGGGATGGCACATATGTGCATGTGCATGTCTGGGTCCATGTCCATGTCTGAGAAGGGATGGCACATAGGTGCATTTCTGCGTCCATCTGTAGGTCCATATGCATGTCTCTGTGCATATCCATATGCAGCAGATGTCCTCCACGTGCCCACGTGCATGTCTATGTCACACCTGTGCCCATCTGTGTGCCTGTGTCCATGTCCACCCCTGTGCCCATGCCCATCTCTGTGTCCATGTCCATGTCCATCCCTGTGCCCATGTCAATGCTCACATGCCACCCCACCATGCCCATACCGAGTAACTCTCCTTCTTGGCAGCCATGGCAGGGTTGTGGTGGCTCCAGTCAAAGGCCACTTCCTCCTCCTCGCGCTCGCTCAGCCACAGCAGCTCCTTGGTGGCAGCGCTCACGAAGCCATGAAGGCTCTCCAGGTGCCGCAGCCGTGACTTGGAGGAGTTCTGGGGAGGTGGGGGGGGGGGGCTGCAGCTGCATCCTCACCCCACACAGTCACCCCCCACACCCTCACCCCCACATGTGCCCCCCCCATGTCCTACATCCTCCTGCCTACACATTCCTCCCCGCTGCCATCCCCCTCCCCACAGCCCTCACACAGCCCCGTCAGGACCACCCCCACCATGACCCCCTCCATGTCACACCCACCTTACTAGGTTTCCCCCATGTCACACCCCTCATCAGGTCCTCCCATGCCTGTCCACCCACGCTGAGCTCCAAGTCACACCTTCCCAGCAGGTCCCCTCCCCTCCATGTCCCCCCCACCACATTCCCCACCAGCCCTCACCAGCAGTTTGGCGTACTGCAGCTCCAGCTTGCCCAGGCACTCCCGGTAGGCGCCGCGGGGGCCGGGGGACAGCTGGGTCTGGGGAGGATACATCATGAGTGCTGGGACCCCGCCAGGGACAGCAGCACCCCAGGAGCCCTTCTGCACCACACAAGAGGGGTGATGGAAGGGGGGCAGGCAGGGAGGGCAGCAGAGGGGCCAGACCAGGGGCACAGGCCATGGGGGACCAGGGGTTGCCCTCAGGGCACCGCGGGACATGGGGGCAGGAGGTTGGGGTGGGTGCTCCAGAGTGGGGGCAGAGTCAGGATGGGCTGCTCTCCCCAGAGCCCCCCCAACCTGCACAAAACACTGGCACCTCAGAGACCTCCAGGAGCCAGAAGGGAAGCAGCCGTGGTGCTTTGGGGACCCACAGGAGTAGGGCAGAGGAGCCCTGGGAATCTCAGGGACACCCAGAAGCAGGGTGGGGACACACACAGAACGTCGAAAACCCCGGGAACGGATGGGGGAGCTCTGAGGGTCTGGGGGACCTCCAGGAGCAGGAAGAGGGGGAGCCACGGTGTTTTGGGGACCCCTGGGCACAGAGCAGGAGCAGCCCCATGGGAAACACTCATGAGCAGCATGGGGGGGTGCAGCCCCAGGGGGACCACTGGGACCAGAAAGGGGGCAATCCCAGAGAACCCCCAGGACTGGGGGATCCCCAGCACCCCATGGGGGCTCACCCCATCAACCCCAGGACTTGGGGGTCCCCAAAACCCTGGGAGTCTCACCTCGTCAGCCCGTGCCCGCTCAACCTTGGTGCGGAACTCCTCAATGGCACGGTGCAGCCCGCGGTGGGCACCCAGGTGGGTCTCCACAGTGGGCAGGTCTGCGCCCCACTCAGCTGAGGCCACACGCCTCTGGTTCTCCTCCACCCAGGCCAGCAGCTCCTGCAGGTACCGCAGCGGCGCCTCGTCTGGCTCTGGCCGCCGCTGCCCTGACGCCACAGACACGGCCGTCACGGCTGTCACCGGCGCCCCCGACTTCAGCCGCAGGTTGTACTCGGTGCGGATGGACACCAGGCGCTCGTGCAGCCGGTACACGCTGTGGGGTGAGGGGCATCACTGAGGGGTGCAGGGCGGCACAGGAGACATGAAGGGCACGGGGGACGTGGGGACTTTGGAGACATGCAGGCTTTGGGGTGTACAGGGGTCAAAGGAGGGGACAGAGGACGTGGGAGCTTTGGGAGCATGGGGACTTTGGGGTGTAGAGCAGTCAAAGGGCACATGGGAGCTTTGGGAGCATGGGGGGCTTTGGGGTCACAGGGGGCTCTTGGAGGTGCAAGGACTGCAGAGTGTATGGGGGGCTTTGAGGGGTAGAAGGGACATAGGGGACATGAGGAACATGGGGGACATGGAAGGCATGGGGGTCACAGGGGGCTTTGTAGGGCTTTGTGGGGCACAGGGGACATTGGGAGCATTGGGGTGCAGGAGAATGGGGGATGTGGGGGGGTCTGAGAGGTCGTTGGGGGTCTTTTGAGAAGCACAGGGGACATGGGAAACACAGGGTATATGGAGGTCTTTGGGAGGCTTTGGGGGCATGGTGGGCAGGGAGAAAAAGGGAGACATGGGAGACATGGAGGGCTCTGGGGGGCACAGGACAATGGGGACAGGCTGTGGGGACCTCTCCAAGCCCCACCCTGGGCCGTATCAGCAGTATATCTGCTCACTCTGCAAGTCCTACCCACGGGGACCCCCGAGCCCTCCACCCCAAGCCGTACCGGCGGTACATCTGCTCGCCCTGCGGGTGCCGCCCATCCTTAAGACTCTGGACATCATTGAAGAGCACCCGGATCATGGCATCTGCCTTGTCCAGGTCCCGCTCCACCTCAGCCGCCTTCTGTGGTGCCTTCCCCGCTGCCAGCAGCCGCACATCCTAGGGGAGGGGACCATGGGGTCACGGCCAGGGGCATGGCCCTGGCTGGCCTCCTGGTGGGGGTCCTGCCAGGCCCCCTGCCCCAGTGCCACCATCACTCACCGCCTGCAGCAGAGCGTCCGCCTGGTTCAGCTGCTCCTCACAGAGCCCCGACTCCATCTGCAGCTTGGTGACCACACGCTGCAGCCGCTCCAGCCTGTGGAGACATGGGAGACACAAGGGACATGGTCAGCATGGACCGAGTCCTGCTTGGGGGACACCTGTCCTGGCCATGCACAGAGTGGTCCAGTCTCCATCATTCTCCCTCTCCCACTGCCCCCCATCCCACTCCACATTCACATCTTGATCCCCATCCTGCCCCCAATTTCAGTGTCTCCCCACCTTCTGATCCCCATCCAGCTCCCCATCCCACTCCCAATCCCCAATCCAATCCCAATCTCCATCCCGTCTCACTCCCCATCCTGTCCCCCATCCCATTCCCCACCCCACCTCCCATCTCCCCCCCACCCTAGTGCCCCCCATCCCACTGCCTCGCACTCCGCTCCCGCCGTGCCGTGCCGTGCCGTGCAGCACTCGAGGCCAGCTGCTGTGCTGGATTCCCAGCGAGAGCGATGACTCACGGCCCTGTGGTTCCCCCTCGGGGGGGCCAGGACACCCCACCCCGGCCCAGCCCCGCGGTTTGGCAGCGGGAGGGGGATGCGGGTGCCAGCACAGCCCTGCCCAGCCCCCCCAGCCCTCCCGGGCTCCCTCCACTCGCCTCTCGAACTCTGCCCGCAGCAGCTTCTCCCGCTCCAGCACAGCCACGTGCAGCCGCCCCCACTCCTTCTCCACGTCCAGTGGGTGGTACCCGGGGGGCACCTTCAGCTGTCCCGACTGCACCGCGCCCTGTGCCCCCAAAACGTCACACATTACCCTCGCCGCCAGGGGGTGTGCCAGGGGCTGCCACAGGACCCCTGGCACACCAAGGGCCCTGGGATCATCATCCCCTTGGGACCTATTCCCAGCTCCTCAAGGCCTCCGGCTCCCCAGGTCCTCCAGCCCCAAAGGATCCCCACCCCTTGGGACCCCCACTCTCTGGAACCCAGCCCCAGGACTGTCACCTCCCCAGGACCTCCAGCCCCCCCAGTCCATGGATCCCAGGCACTGAGGACCCCTACCCCTCGGGACTCCCTCCCAGTGTCTGGCCCACGCACCTCCAGTGCCTGGAAGATGGCCTTGGAGCGGTTCTTGTCGGCCTCCCGGGCTGGCAGCTCTGTCTCCTTGAACTTGAGGAACTGGCGCCAGAGGATCTGCCAGAGGGGGGGGCAGCTGAGCAGGGACCCCTGGCTGCTGCAGACCCCTCCCCGGGCATCCGCCCTCCTCTCCAATTTTCCATGTGTGCAGAGCCGGCGGGAAGGAAGTGGCCATGTGGGGCTCTGCCAGCGGTGACTCATGGCAGAGCCGGGGAGGGTGAGTCAGGGGGAGGCCCCCCCTCCCACCACCAACAGGGCACCCGGCTCTGCCGTGGCTCCAAGCCCCTGTGCCCTGCAGACCCCTGGCTCAGCTCCATGACCGTGGACAGGTCTCCCAGTGACACACCTTGTGGCACAGCTGGCTAGATGCCAGCACAGGGGCTGCCACGCCAGGCATGAACCGCTCACAGTGGGGCCACCAGATGGCTGGAACCCTGCACCGGGCATGAGCCACCCATGCACAGCCACAGGCCAGCTGGGACCCCACCATGCACTGCCCCAGGCACTGGTGGCTCCCAGGACCCATCATTGCTGTGTCAGCACCACCCCTGTTTCAGTCTCCATCTCCAGTCCCCATGGTCACACTATGCTGGCAGCACTAGACCCATCCTGTCCCCATCCCCATGCCCATGCCATGCCAGCAGCACCATCGCTGTTCCATGTCCCCATGGCCATGCTGTGCTGGTGGCCTTACCTCAATCTCCTCATAGCTGGCAGGGAGCCGACGCTCCTCAAAGACTGTTGAGTGCTGCCGGCTCCACTGCAGCAGCCCTGTCACCACCTCATAGTACTCTTGCCAGCGCAGCTGCAGCTCCTGAGGATGGGGACATGCATGGGGCTGGGGGACGACACTGCTGGGGGTGGCAGCAGCAGTGACCTCCCTGATTCCCCAACTCACATTGGCCTTGACGCCGTCCTGCACCTCGGGCACGCGTGGCATGGCATCATACAGTGAGGACACATAGGTGATGATGGACTTCTCATCTGGCTGTGCCACATCCACATCTGTGGAGATAGAGGGGGTCAGGCAAGTGGACCCTGTGGCAGGGAGGGATGGGGGCTCTGTTGGGGGACCCCCGTGGTTCACCCCAGCCCATACCTTCGGGATCCAGCAGCCGCGTCACCCCCAGGTCCCGCTCGGCCACAGTAAAGGCCTGGTCCAGATTCTCCAGGTTGCTCTGACGATACACCCGGCTCATGTCAATCAGCATTGGCCTGTGGGCAGTGGGGCAGCGCGGGTCAGTAGGGCCGTGTGGACCCCAAAACCTCAGGATGGCAGGTCTCCTCCTTCCTGGGGCTACCTGCACCCCTGTCAGGCCACTCCTCACACTGGGGCCACCAGCAGCAGGTGAGACCCCCACACCCAGCACAGGGGCACCAGGAGCCCAAGACACCCCATGGTCTCCAGCACGGACCCCAGTGCAGGCAGAGCCCCTGTGGCCTGTGCGATGGGCACTTCAACCTCTTGTGAGGCTGATGCCCCAGTCCTCTGGGGGTCTGACACCCCAACCCTCAAGAGGGTTGATACCCCTACCCCCATGGGGCTGACACACCAACCCTTGTGAGTCTGACACCCCAAACCCCCATGGGGTTGACATCCCAATCCCCTGTAGGGCAGACACCTCAACCCCCGTGGGACTGACACCCTAACCCCCCAGTGGGACTGACAACCCAATCCCTCGTGGGACTGACACCCTTGTGCCCTCTGGCATAGACACTTCAGTCCCTCCCTGGGGCTCCACGGTGGGACAAAGTTAGGCATGCCAGTGGCTTGGGCCAGAGCATGGCACAGATGTGATGGGGCAAGTAAGGGTGCCTTCCCCCATATCGCATGGGCCTGCACATTCCTGTGCTTCCCAAAAGCATGTGGCAGTCCCAGTAGGACCCGTGGGGACCTGCTTGTCCATGCCCCAGCACGCCACGGTGGGCACGGCACTGCCAGCACAAGCCAATGGGCCAGGACTCGTTTGGGTGCATGTGCCCACAGCGCCCCAAATGGGATCACCAGCTGGCCCCAGTGAACACATGCCTGCCTATAGGATCGATGTGGCTGATTCCAGTGAGTACACCCCATCCACTGGATCGATGTGGCTCACCCTGCTGAACACACCCCACCCACTGGATCGATGTGGATGATCCTGCTTAGCACACCCCACCCACGGGATCGATGTGGATGACCCTGGTTAGCATACCCCGCACACAGGATCAATGTGCCTGATCCTGGTGAACACACGCCTGCCCACAAGCCATGTAGCACCACTATGGCACCCACCTGTGCCGGTGGATGATGGCATTGAAGAGGCGCCCATCCCGCCAGCTGGTGGTGAAGTTGTCACAGCGAAGGCCCTGGTAATCCTCCACCATCCGCTGCGACCACAGCAGCAGCTTCTCCTTGGCTGTCATGTCCTCAGACTGCCCTGTCACCTGGATGTCTGAGATCTGCCGGGACACAGCTGTTACTCCAGGCACTAGCACAGGCACCAGCACGGAGCCAGCACCAGCACAGGTACACTTGCTCCATGGCAGCTTCCAGTGACACGACTTCTGCCCCATGCAGGGAGCAGACTGGCCCGGGAAGCCCCCCAGCACCATGGAACCCTGGCCCCCTGACATCACTGTCCCCATCCCCACTGTGCCAGGCTCACCTGGAAGTGGAGGATGATGGTCCAGATGAGCCCCAGTGTCAGCTTGGGGTTGCCATCGGCGATGTCATCATTCCGGATGTTCACCAGCTTCACCTGCAGCATGGGACACACTTGGCTCAGGGATGGGGGAGCACAGCACAGCCCCAGGGGTCCCGGGCATCCCAGAGGTTCCACCCCCCTCTCACCTGCCGATGCTTCAAGTAGTTGAGGGCAATCTGGACATTCTGCAGCTTGTGGAAGCGCATCCGGCCTTTCTCCCGGGGCTGTGGGAGAGAAGGGCAGGGAGTGTGGCCACAGCCCTGCTGCATCCTGCCACCCTGGTCCCCCTGCATGGCCTCGGCCCTGCTGCAATGCCATGGTATAACCCCGGCCTCTCCACACAGCCGCGGCCCTGCCACGATGCCGTGACACCCCCCCCGCACCGCCCAGCCCCTCCCAGTGCCACACATACCAATGGCACCCGCCCTCGCACTTTGCCCCTGTAGGGGTGGGGACGCTCCCCACACTCCCCACTCAAACCTGCTGGTACAGACCATTCCTACCCCGCAGTGGGGCCACTGCAGCCATCCCAGGGGAAGCTGAGTGTCTGGTGTGTGGGCACAGCAGCCACCACCCACGCAGGACCTGTGCCAGCCTCGGTGCCACAGCACCACGGTTCTGACAGCGCTGTGTGTCCAGCTTCCACCGTCCCTCCCCATGCAACTCCCCAGCACACTCCAGTTACCCCCTCAGAAGGACCAGGCACCACCAAGCCGAGTGAGCACCCCCAAAATGTGCAGGTCCCAGCCAGGGTCCCCTGGGCAGGTCCTGCCTGGACAGATTCCCCATACATGCTGGCCCCACAGCAATGCTGATGCTTCAGCCAGCTTCAGCTGCTGGGAGAGCTGTGGAGCCCACAAATCCCCCATGCTGCTTGCAATGGACCAGGGTCCCTCCCACCCCACAGTTGAGAGTCACCAAAGACCCACAGCCTGTCAGGACCAGGGCCAGCCCCAGCATGAGAGCCAGGGGATTGGTGGCCACATTGCCATCCTCCTTGCCAGCCCCCTCAGGCAGCCAGTGGCACATCCCGCCACAGTGTTGGGATGTATAGATCAGCTCCAGCCCTCTGGAGCTCAGTGCAGTGTGGTCACTCCCAGTGATGCCATGCTTCTCTCTTGCCACTGCCACCAAGGTTTGGCCCGTGGAAATCCACTCCCGTGGCGGTCGGCATTGGATGGGGCACTGGGACAGGCACAGCATGCAGCCAAGCACCAGGATGGCATCACATGCCGACGGATCACTGGGACAGGCACACGGCCAGAGCACCAGGATGACATGGCACATGGCACATGGCACATGGTACATGGCACACGGACAGAGCCCCAGGACATGATCAGCCCTGCTCTGTGCCCATATCGCGGTGTCGGTCGCCATGCAGGGCCATGCCAAGAGCTGATGACAGAACCACTCACCAACCGCAAGGTCCGGAGGACGTCGCGCTCCCGGGGCTGCCCCGGCCGAGCGGAGCGGAGCGGAGAGGAGCAGAGAGAGGAAGGAGAAGGAGGAGGCAAAGGCGGCGGTGGGCCGGGGGCCGGCGCCGGGAAGCAGAGAGGGCACCAAAGCAAAGAGAGGTTAGAGGCGGGGGGCACGGGCGCTCGGGGTCACCGGGACGGACCGACGGCCAAGCGGGAAGAGAGGGAGCAGAGGCGGGCAGCAAGGAAGAGGATGAGGACAAGGACAGTCGCAAAGGGGTGTTGGCACACAGCGGGGAGTGGGGGGCAGCGGGGGGCGGCACGGCACGTACCAGTGTGTCCCCTGAGAGCACCTCCAGCAGCGAGATGAGGTTGTGCCCGTCCCGCAGGTCCTCGTACAGATCGTTGACATGGCGCTGCGCCTGCGAGGACAGTGACAGTGTCAGGGGGGATGGGGGCAGCTGAGCACTCCCCACCCCTGCCCGCCAGCACCGCAGTGGGCACCCAGTGACCCCCCAGTGCAGCAGGTGCTCACACACAGCCCCAAGCACAGTTGGTGCCCCCAGTGCCATGTCAACCCCAAAAACACACACAGCAACTCCCCCCACAGTCCCAGGATGGGTCTGCCATCACTCCAGCATCACTCTGGCATGCATAGGGTCCCGCTGCCCACCATGCTGCGTTGGACCCACTGCCCATCACATCAGCAGTGCCAGGGATCCGTCCCCAATGAGGGGAGAGGAAGATGTGTGAAGAGGAAGAGCACAGTGGGACAGACAGAGAGGAAGGACCTACCTCTGCTCGCCAGTGCTGCACAGGGCAGAGAGAAGAGAGCAGTTAGGAGAGAGCAGAGAGGGGATCCAGGGTGGGCTGGGGGTGGTGGCACTGCAGTGGCACTGCAGGGTTGGGGACACGTGGAGACACATCAGTATGGGGGCTGGGGGACATCCCAGTATGTGCTCGATGCTGAGGTGGGGCTCTGCCCACCACCCTGTGGGTATGGGCACTACCACAATGACAGGGAACAGGGCCCAGCAGGAGTGGGACTGAGAAAGCCCAGGACATGTCCCCACTAGCCAGGGGCACCATCTCTTCCTGGCACACATGGGAGGGCAGCAGGGGGGCAGCTCCTGCTTGCAAGGCCAGACCTCCACCATGGAGGCAGCTGAGAAGCCTCAACCACCGGTGAGGCACAGAAGGACTGGCACAGGGGACCCTCCACTGCCCATGTCCTCGGCCACACCGGCACGGAGGGCTGCAGCTGGGGATGCTTCCAGGGCTGAGGGCTGGGGTCTGCTGGAGCAGCAGTGCCCACCAGACTGGCGGTGCCTGTACCTTGATGAGGTGCTTGTTGACCCATTTGGTGAAAGTTTTCTTCTGGACACGATCTCGCTCATCTGCAAGAGAGGAGAGAGACAGGTGAGCCAGCGGCACCTGGGTCATGGCACAGCAGGAACTGGGCCCCGCCGGTGGCACCGCAGGGCACAGCTGGCGCAGGAAACTATGAGCCAACAGCTCTGGGGAACCACAGTGAGTCATGGGGTGTGGGGAAAGGAAATGGCTAACGGGGATCGGCCCCAGCGTGCCAGCACCATGCCAGCACTGTGCCAGGACCCGCCAGCACCCATCAGCACCCATCAGCAACCACCAGCACCGCGACACTGAGCACTGCTCGGACAGAACAAGGGGGCCCACCCAGCCCCGAGACCCCAGCACCTCAGTGGGGACGGACGTCCAGCACTGCCCTGGGCTTTGAGGGCACTGACTGAGTGGGACAGGTACAGCAGAGGGACGAGGTCATGGGGTGTCTCTCCCAGCACAGCCCCAGCCCTGCGGGCAGGGCCCCAGTGGAACGTGCATAGGACTGGTATAAGCCCACGCACCGTCTGCACTGCCAGAGTCGCGGGACACCCCGGGACACCCTACACCCCCGGGGACACCCCTCGCCATGGGCGCGGGGCCAACAGAGCCACAGTGAGTCACGGCACTCCCTGCCCGCTGCCCTGTCATTAGGGAATGGGATGGGAATGGTGACGCATCGGGACGGGCACCCAGGATCGCACAGGACCCAACCCCCAGCACCACTACCAGCACCCACTGCCCTGCAGCCCGTTACCAGCACCCACTGCCCTGCACCCCACTAACAAACCCACTGCCCTGTGCCCCACTACCGGCACCCATCCTTCTGTCCCTGCTATCCCCTCGCCCCCAATGTCACCACCAGCGCCGGACCCAGTCCAGTGCCCAGGAGTGGTCAGTGACCAGAGAGGACATTACATGCACATGGGGCAATACCATGGGCCCCACGGCCGCCGTGACCCCCCCTGCCCACGCCACGGCAAGCCGGGTGCCGCGTGCCAGGTCTTGCCCTGCTGGAGCGTGCTGGGATCTGCCTGCGCGGCACCCAGCACCCCACAGCCGACAGCCCCCACCCGGGCGAGCACCCGGGGACGCCGCGCACCCAGAATCGCCCTACGGGCTCGGGGGCGCTCCGCGGCACAGCCAGGGCGTGCCGGGCCGGGAGCGGCCGCGGTGTGAGAGAAAGGAAGGAAGGAAGCGCGGGGCACACTGCGCGCCGAGCAGGGGGCACGCACACCGCACGCCGGCACCCGTGCCCGAAACACTGACACCCAGGGGGTCCCCACGGCGGCGCCCACCCCACGGCACCGACGGAGCTACCGCCGCAGCCAGGCCACAGCGACCGGGCAGGGCGTGGCAGGAAGAGACCGACGGGCACGGGGGATGGGGATGGGCGGCGGCGTGGGGTCTGAGCCACACTCTGCCCCACAGCCCGCCCCAGGGACACTCCCCTAGCATGGGGGGTCTGCCCCCCACGGGCTGCCCGGGGACACCACCCCAGCACGGGAGTCTGACCCACAGCCTGCCCCACAGGCTACCCTGGGGACACCAATCTGAGTACACGCTGCCCCAGTGTTGAGGTCTGCCCCAGGGACACCGCCCTGGTGTGGAAGTTTGCCCCACGGCCTGCCCCACAGACTATCTGGGGGCATACCTCCCCAGGGACACTGCCCCACCACTGGGGTCTGCCCCAGGGACACTGCCCTGGTACGGGGGTCTGTCCCACAGCCTGCCCCGGGGCCACCGCCCCAGGTGAAGGATGCAGCGGCGGGGCGGCTGCCCCGCACCCTCCGGTGCAGTACCTTTGCGGCCCTCGGCCGCCCGCAGCACGGCCAGGTACAGGTTGTCCTCGGAGCCCGTCCGGGCGGCCGACACCGGAGCCTCCTCCGGGTTGCGCCGTGGCCGGGACATGGCTGAGCACCAACCAACACAGCTCGTCTCGCCTCCCGCTCCGCCGCCGGTCCCGCCGCGAGTGGGGCGGCCCGGGGAGGAGACGGGGCTCCATCCCCCCGCCCCACGCCCCGACCCTGCCCACAGGAAACTCCCGAGCCCACGGCGCCGCTTTAACCCTTTCCTCCCCGCTCCGGCTGCCGGGATGGGGCATGGACCCACGGACCTGCCACAGGGCACCCCACGGGGCACCGGCACGCCCCGACGCACACCCACGGCCGCGGGACCTTCAGCTCTGCAAGAGCGCGGAGTGGGACTCGCAGTCCCGGAGCTCGTGGTGCCCAGAAATCCCCATCCTCACATCCGAAGCTGCCAGAACACTCCAGGACCTGGGAAATCTCAGGTCCACAAGCTCGGGGGTTTGAGACCCCACACCCCAGGGCCTCGGGACCCCTAGGTCTGCAAACCCTGAGGATTTGGGAGCCCCAGCCCCACAGACTGGTGCTGTCAGACCGCCAGTCCCCACACCCCGGGACCCCCAGGTTTACAAGCCCCAGAGGTTCAGGAGCCCCAGGTTCCCAGGTCAGGACCCTTCTGGCCGCATAACGAGGGTCCTCAGAACCTCTCTGGCCCCATGGTCACGGGTTCCTCAGCCCCTGAGCTTCCAGCTGAGACTCTCAGCTCCTCTGGAGGCCATGGTACCACGCCCTCCCTCTGCCCAGGAACACCCCAGCAACCCCCGTCCATGCCCCAATGCTGTGGGACCCCCCTTCTCCCTCACCTTGGGGCTCAAGCCCCCCAAGTTTGCTAGCCCTGATGCCCGGTCCCATAATTGGGGGGCTCAGAGCCCCAGCGCCCTTGATAGGGGGTTCAGAGTCCCAAGCCCCTGGGCTGCAGGACCCCGAAGATGGTAAGGCTGAGCTCCACAGACTCACTGGGTGCCTCCCTGCTCACTAACAACTGCTCCCACCCGCCAGTGGCTCCGCTCCCCCCAAGCACCACAGGAGAGCACCCAACACCCCACCCTGCACCCCATGGCACCCACGGGCTCTCGTGTCAAGTGGGGGCATTGGCAGCACTGGAGGAATTCCCCTCTACAGGGACCCATCTCTCACTGCACTGCCCTGATGGGTGACACTGCTAGCCATGGGAACTACAGGGGGAATCCAGCGGTCATGGCCCAGAGTGCTGTGTCCCCCCGGGACATCCCTCCTTGGGGCTTTCGGGGGTTGGGAACCCCCGGAGGGGTTGGCACAGGGTGGGAATCCACGGCTCCTCAGAGTGGCACTGGGCTGGCAGCCCTGCCCATGGCAGCACCCACAGCACCTATGTCAACCATGTCACCCACGTCACTCATAGCAGTGTAGCAGCTGCTGGGGAAAGTGCAGCCACAGGCGCCCTGAGTGCTGCCAGCTTGGCACAACCTGTACCCCAGAGCCCATATCTGCACCCCAACACAGAGGTCTGCTCCCCAACATACACATTAGTGCTCCAAGGCCCATGTCCTGCACCCCAACATCGACATCTGTGTTCCAACACGCACTCTGCACCCCAACACCCACATATACACCCCAACACCCACGTCAGTTCTCCAACACCGGCTGCCTGACACCGGTGTGGAGTCCAAGGACACGGGGCCGCAGCCCCGTCCCGCCGTGACTCACGGTCCAACCGCGCGCCCGCGGCGCCACGGGGAGCCTTGCCGGCACCCGCCCACCGGTGACACCCACCCGTGACACCCACCCGTGACACCCACCCGTGACACCCCGTGGGTGCGGGGGCCCATCAGGGAGCGGCAGCCAGTGCCGGCCCAGTGCCCGCTGGGGCAGAGCCAGCGCGGCCGCCGCGGAATGCGGGCGGCACCAGCCCGGCCCGGCCCGGCCCCGGCCCCGGCACGCACATTTTTCCGCCGAGAGCGCATCTGGCACAGGCACGTCTGGCACAGGCACATCTGGCACAGGCACATCTGGCGCCCGGAGCGCTATGGAAGCCCGGCTGACGCACGTCGGGGGGGACAGGGACACCCCGGAGCCGCAGCTACCGCGGCCCGTGGGCACCGGGACACGAAAGGCGAAGGGCGACAGAGGGACAGGGCGGTGGCGCTGCCAAGGCGGTGACACGGGTGGCACCGCGCCGGACCGGCACCCTGCTCGCACCGGCTGAGCCGCTCCGACGTGCCGAGACGGGGCCGGAGGGTACTGAGGCACGGCCGAGAGCCCGGGACCGCGCTGGGGCGAGGGGCGGGACGGTATCCCCGCTCCGGCACCCCCGGCCCCCCCCGGCATCGGCATCCTGGCACCGCCAGGTACCGACCGGGGGGACGGGGCGGTGTCGGGGCGGGCGCTTTGAAGACCTGACAGGGCGGCTCTTGGCACCGGCCCCGGCGGCTCCCGGGGCAGGCGGCTCCCGGCTCCCGGCCCCGGTGGCTCCCGGCCCCGGCGGCTCCCGGGCCAGCCGGGCCGGCCGGGCAGGAGCATCGCAGTCTCGCCCGCGGGTGCCGACGCCACCGGGCCGGCCCTGCTCCCTCCCACGGCGTCTCCGCCCGCCGGGCTCGGAGGGAACCCCCGGGACCCGCCGAGCCTCCCCCACCTCGGCACCGTGCCGGGCACCCGCACCCTGCGGCACCCACGGCCGCGAGAGGGGAACGGGAGCTGTCACCACCGGGGCAGCACCCATCGCCGTGGAGTCGGGCCCAGGTGGCACCGCCACGCACCCGGACGGGACGACAGAGCAGAAAAGCACCGCGTGTGCTCCCGGCACCGGTCCGGGAACCCGGTGGCATCAGTGCGGGACTCGGGGTGTCAGCACCGGGAGAGGGAGTCAGTACTGGGGGGGAAGGCGTCAGCACCGGAGGGGGGGTCAGCACCGAGGTGACTCGAGGTGACACGTGTGGGGTGTCCTGACTCAGGAGGATGGGCACACGGGGCACCGACGCGGGGCCATCCCATGGTGGTGGGCACACCCCAGGGAGGGGGGGGCACGGAGAGCCGGGAGTGCACACACACAGACACACACACACACAGAGGCACACACACAAGCACATGTGTGCAGGACCTCACGCACACACACAGACACTCATACGCATGTGCACACACTCATACAAACTCTCACATGCACGCTCACATGTGCACAGACACGCACACTCGTGCACACACTCCCCCATCGCCCCCACACACGGGTGCACTTACACACACACAAGTGCACAGACACAGGTATGAGCACAGAGATACACGGACACCACCACACATATGTGCACACACACACACATCCCTACCCACAGATATGTGTGCAGGGGCACACACCCGTAGGCACACATGTGTGAACACACACACGTGTGAACAGGCACAAGCGCAGACCCATGAACAGCCGCACACAGAGGGAGGTGCACACACACACAAGTGTTTGCTGGTGCACACAGGAACAGCCGCACACAGAGGTGGGTGAACGCACACACAAGTGTTTGCTGGTGCACACACATGTGTACACACACACACGTGCAGGCGTTCACCAGCACACACACACTAATGCACACATACACTAACACACATATGTTCACACAGAACAACACACTCCAAGACAGTAACACACACTCGCACCCTCCCGGCTGAGCCCGTCCCAACTCAGCGCAGCTCAGCCAAGCTTTGAGGGCGGGGTCACAGAGGGGGCGAGGCTCAAAAGCTCCGTGCAGACCCCGCCCCTCCCCGTTCCCCCCCCCGCCCGCCCCTCCGCTCCCCTGTCCCCCCATCCCGCCGCAAGTCTCCCCCCGACCCTCCGCCCCGGGATCCCCCTCGCCCCCCCCACGCTCCCCCGGCCCCGCTCCCCCTCGGTCACCGGCGCAGCAGAGCCGGGCGCTCAGGTACCGCCGCCGCTCGGGCTCGGAGCCGCCACTCAGCCAGTCCCCGCCGGGACCGGGGCCCGACATGGCCGCGCCGCTCCACAGGACGGGACGGAACGGGACGGGACCCACCGACCACCGACGGACCGACGGACCCACCGCCGGGACCGACCGGCGGCACCGGGCGGACGGGACGGGCGGGGGGGGAGGGACGGGAGGCACCCGCCCCGCTTCGCCCCGCCCCCCCCGGCGGTCCCGGCTGCGCCACCGCCCGCAGCACCCGAGGGGACCGGGGGGACCCGGGGGGGACACCCCACCCTGCACCCCGGGGAGACCGGGGGACACCCCACCCCGCAAACCGGAGGAACAGGGGGACACTCCGTCCCTGCTACCGCGGGGAGACACCCCGTTCCTACAACCCGAACGGACCCGAGGGGAAATCTCACTCCACACCCCGGGGCGGATCTCCGGTCAGGACCGCTCCTTCCGCACCCCGGACCCCGGTGCTGGAACCCTGCGCCCCCACCCTACACCTCTGCCCGGTGTCGGCACCCAACACCCGCCATCCCCCCGCCCGCATCCCTGTGCCCGGTGCCCCCAGGAGCACCGCGTAATGCAGGCACAGGGCGACCCGACATCTCCAGCCTTCACATCCTGGCCCCCTCCCCAGGCACAGAGCTCCCGGAGGGTGGGGGTAGCTCGTGCCCCTCAGCACCCACCCCTCACTTCAGCACCCATCCCTTCCAGTTTCCTCTCTCCACAGGCCCCACAAAAGGTCCCCGTGCCAAGGAGAGCCCTCAGTGTGTTTTCCGGTGGGTCCCCACGGCATCGGCGACCCCCGAGTTGCCGGGACCCCATGCGCCCCACGCCGCGTCCCACCGCCTCCTCCCCGAGGCCAGATGAGCCCCCCGGCACACGCAGGGCCGGACCGAGCTGTGTCGGGAAGGAGCCTGCGACGGGGAAGGGGGTCCTGGGAGACGCCAAGGCCGGGACACCCCCCTCCGACCCCCGGCATGCGGGTCACCTTCTCCTGGCCCGCAGCAGCATCCGCAGCAGAGTGCGAAACCCATCACGCGTCCCGGCGCCCCCCGCCCTGCTCGGCGTCCGGCCGCGTCTGGTGGGAGCGCGGCAGGATCCGTGCCCGGAGGGCGGCCGGAGCCGCGGCCAGTGACTCACACAGCCCACGGCCTCCGCCAGCCCGGCTCCTCCTGCTCCCGGGCAGCGTGGAGCCCACCCACGGCCGCTCCGCTGGGAACCCGCGATCCGGCACGGCTGTGGGCAGAGCACAGCAGGCAGCCGGGACAAAGTCGGAGGGGCTCGGACCATCAGGCATGGGCACAGGCACGGCACGGCACGGCACAGCCATGCCATTGCACAGGATCGCTGTCCAGGGAGACACCCGACTGGTTCAGAGTCGGTTGCAATCCCTGTCATCACCCTGGGTGCTGGGAGGCTCCTGGAGCTCGGCACATCCCGGCCACGGGGAGCACAGGGATCTCAGGGGGACTTCAGAGGATCTCGGGGGTCTTGTGTGAAAACTCAGCATGGCAAAAGCCAGCCAGGATGAGCCAGGCCAGCAGCAAGGCCGGGGTGTGGGGGCTGGGCACGGCATAGCACGGCATGGCACGGTGCCGACCTACAGCTCAGCCCCACGGCAGTGGCTGCGTCCCATCTGTGCCACAGAGATAAGGAGCCACTGGGGGGAGCGGGGGGGGCCGAGCCGGAGCGATAGCGCCCGGCGAGCGGGGAACACCGACTGGAAGGAGACACGTGTCCCGCGGGATGCGCGTGCCACGCCCGCCACGCTTCCCGCACGCTGCCACGGCTCCGACACGCTTCCCACGGCTCTAGCATGCTTCCCATGGCTCCGACACGCTTCCCACGGCTCCACCACGGAGGACGTGGAACAGTGGCGGGAAGAGCTTCCCCACGGATGCCAGAGGCGGAGCCGGGGGGGCCGTGCCGGGGATGCCCGTGGTTGCCAGCTACGGCCCCTCGAGGCCGGTGAGTCATGGCTGCGGCCAGCAGCAGCATCCGATCCTCCCGACCTGGCACAGCCAGAGCCACCAGCGCGGTGGAAAAGCTGAGTAGAGCGGAAAGGGGGGGACACAGGGGGCTTCCCAAACCTCTGGGGCCCCCTCCGCCTACTACCGCCACGTCTCTGGCAGCCTTGGAAACCGGAGCGGGGCCAAACAAACAGCAGCGTCCTGCTGCCAAAAGAAGCCGGCGCCACCACCAACCAGCCAAGCTCTGCCGCCGCTCCCCCGCCCCCCCCCCGGCCCTTTGCCCCCCAGGCACGGGGATACAGACACAGACAGGAGGCCTGGTTGGGCCGCGGTGTCCCTGGAAAACACCTGCCCCGACACTGTGCCGAAACTGGCACTGAGAGCAGCTGGTACAGCCCCTCATTTGCACCGGGCAGCCCCTAGCTGACACCAGGCAGCCTCCCGTGGGTACTGGGCAGTCCCCCCGCGGGCATCAGGCAACCTCTCGTGAGCACCGAGAAGCCTCCCACGGGCACCGGGCAGCCCCTTGTTGGCATCCGGCAACCCCCACGCCCGACCCCTCCGTGGGTTCCAGGAACAGCGCTCAGAAACGAACCCACTGCCCTGGCAAGGCGCAGCCCAGCACGGGGATCACCGGTATAAACCTCTCCGAGCTCCGGAGGGATTGCAGAGGCGCAGACCCCAGCACCACCGAGAGCGGCCGGTGCTGCCGGAGCCTCCTGTCACCCCCCAGCTCGGGGGGGTCGCGGCGCGGCGGGATGATGGGCTCCGGCAGGTGCGACCTTGGGGGTGCCCTTCGGACTGGGCCGGTGCCAGCCACAGCGGCCCCCCCGGCAGGGAGCACCGAGGGCTCCAGCCCGGCCAAGGTGCCCTGCCCGTCTTATCTGGCACCGGCACCGGCGGCGGCCGCCGCGGCTCCCACCGGCCGAGGGCCCGGCACTGGTTTCCCAGTGCGGCGGCCGCGGGAGCGGGGATGGCAGGGCACGGCGGCGGCCGCGTGACGGTGCCCAGTGCCGCACACAGATCGACGGAAACCGCAGCCAACGCCCTGGAAAGTGCCGGGAGGGGGGGCCGGGGCCGCCGGCAGCGCCCCGGCAAGCAGGGATGCCGGTATCTGAGGTGGCGCCAGCGGCGGGTGTAGGGGGTTTCACGGAACCCCCAGACATCAGAATCCACTCGGCCCTTCCTGGGCCCCCCGTCATCAGATCCCTGTCCCCAAAAATATTTGGCACCTTCACACCTCGGGATGGGGATGCTGGGGGAGGGTTTGGGCAGCCAGCCCCGCGCCGAGGGGCTGCTGCCGGGATCCCCACTCCTAATGGTATCAGAATGGGGGGCATGAGGGGTGTCACACTCTATCAATGCTGAGTCATTCCTGGGTACCACCTGGTGCTACATCCCGCCCCCTGCTCCGGGATGCTCTCCCATGCCATGCTCCCCCACGCCATGCTCCCCCATGACAGGTGAAGCCCCCGAGAACCCAGGACAGCAGGTCTCTCCCCTTTGCCCCCCCCCGCACGGGGGTGAGTCCCCCCTAAAACCCCTCAGGACCCCCACCCACTCAGGATGCAGCCGGGCTGCAGGTGTCGTGTCGCTTCCCCCCTCCCCACGGCGGGTGGGCGGAGCGAGGGGCCGAGCCAAGCGGAGCTGGGGGAGGCCGAGAGGGAACCGAGGGGAGCCGAACTCACCGCTGCCCCCCGGCTCGTCCCGCCGCCGCCGCCAGTACCAGACCAGGGCGAGGGATGCTGCGTGTCCCGCCGCCACCAGCGACGGGAACAGGGACCCGGTGTCCTCCATGCAGGACACGGGACGGGCTCGGAACCGGCCGGGCTTGGCGGGGTAGGGACGGACCAGCGCCCGCCCCCCCGGGGCAGCGCCCGCTCCGCCTTAACCCCTCCCGGGCCGCGGCGCGGAGACGCCTCCTGCCCGCCGCACCGGCACGGCCCCCCCGCTTCAGCCCCCCCCCTCCCTCCCCCCGGTGTCCCCCCCTCTCGTCGTGTTTCCCCCATCCCGGCTTTTTATATCCCGGGACACAGCGCCCCGGTGGCGCCAGCCTCCCCGTCCCCGTCCTTTCCGCAGCCCCCCCGGTCTCACCCACCCGGTACGACCTTCATGGAAAAGGCAGGGTGCGGGCAGGTGCAGGCAGGGTGCGGGCAGGTGCGGAGCGCGGAGCGAGGGCGCAGCGCGGCTCCGCCGGGGGCGGGGGGGGCGGGCAGGGAGAGGGCGCCGATATAAATAACAGGGGCCCGTCACCGAGCCCGAGTTAGAACATGACACGGGTGGGGGCGGGACGGGACGGCGGGGCCGCGGCGACACCCCGGGACCCCCGGACCCCCGGCACCTGGCGGGGGGGCGTCACCCAGCCGGCACCTCGAGGGGCGTCGTGACACCAGGGTTAAGGGCCCCGGCCTGGCCCCGCCGGAGAAGGAGGCCACCCCGCCGGACCGGGGGGAAAAGGGGGGCGGCTGAAGGGGCACCGGGACCCGCTCCGCCCCGGGGGGACCCCGCGGCCCCACGCCGCCGCGACCCCGTCCCCGCCAGCTGCGAGTCCAGGCCGGGTTTTCCGCCAGTGGCTCGCGGAGCGGAGGGAAAACCCGGATCCGGATCAGCTGGCACGGCAGGACTGGACAGGATGTCCGGGCTCCGGGATCGTGCCCCACGCGGGGGTCGCACAACGACCTCCTCCTCGGAGCCCGGCGTGGGATGCGATCCCCGGAGCAGAGCTCGGGGGAACGCCACTGTCCTCGCGGGACGTGGGTACTGCCCGCGCAGGACCCGCACCCACGGGGCAGGAGCCGCGGGCCCGGCCCCCCCGCCGGCCGGTGACTCACGGCGCTGGCAGGGACCGGGCTCGGCGCCTCTGGGCTGGAAACTTGGACCGGCGCGGCTGCCCACGGCCGCGGGCTGACTCACAGCCCAGGGGAGTGAGGGGGGGCCCTCACCGCCGCCTCGGGGCGCCGCCGCAGCTGCCCCACCCGGGGAGGGTGGGACACCGGACGCCCCGCACCCCCGCCGGGTCCAGCTGCCGCCGATCGTGTGTCGGGATCGTGTGTCGCGGAGGAGGCGGGGTTGGGGACCCCCCGCAGGCGCAGCCCCCTCCCCACCAGCCCTGCCCGCCCCAGCTGCCGCCGTCTGTCCGACCCACCCTGGGCACAGCAGGGGACTCAGAGGCGCAGAGTCTCCACGCACGGCCCCCACAGCACGGGCACCCCACGGCCCAGCTTCCTCATGGCACAGCCCCCTTCCCCCATGGGGAGCACGGGGGGTGGCAGCAGTGACACTCCTGCAGCGCTCAGGGTCTATAGTGCCCCACCAGCCTCTTGGGGACCCCAGGGAGCCACCTCACCGCACTCAGGCCCCTCCAGCCCCCGTGGTCCCCCAGGGACCACTCCAGCCCACAGGGTCCCCGTGGCCTCAGGGAGGCACAGCGAAGAGGCTCCCAGCACCCTCCTCCCTCCCCAGGCAGTGAGGGGATTGCAGATGCCCCCCGCCACATCTTTGGCTGGGCAGCAGGGGGAATCAGGGGGCCTCTGCCACCCGTGGGAGCAGAGGGGCTCAGGTTCCCCCCCCACAAGAGCACGGGGGGCACCCCAGGGCTCTAGTCGGTACCTGTGGCTGGGCTGGGCTCCAGGGGCACCTGGGACACCCCTTGCCCTGCAGCGACGGTGATGGGCTCCACGTGCCGCTCGCCCTCGTCCTTCCTGCGGTAGAGGCGGTCGCCGCCGGTGGGACGTGCCCGGTGGGTGCTGGTGCCGGTGCCGGTGCCGGTGGTGGTGGCGGCACGGCGGGTGTCGGGGCGTGGGGCAGCGGGGCGCGGGAAGCGCTGCAGGGAGCGCGGGACAACGTCGGGCGGCAGGCGCAGGTACTGGCGCAGGTGGGCGATGCCAGCGTCGGTCAGGTACCAGTAGAGGTGTCGCCAGGCGGCTGTTTGGCGCACGAGGCCGCGGGAGTGCAGCGAGGCCATGGCACGCCGAACCTCCACGTTCGCCACGCCGGGCAGCTGCGGGTGGGTGCGCCGGGGGCACCCGTCCCGCTCTGCCACCAGAACACCCTCGCGGAACAGCAGCTCCAGGATGGAGCGGAGCCGCTCCAGCGGCATCAGCATCCCTGCCACCATGGCGCGGGTGGCACAGCAGAGGGCACCGCACACGGCACAGGGGACAAGACTCAGTTACGCCTCACCGCTGCTCAGTATGGTCCGGTACAGCTCCGTACGGTACAGCCCAGTATGGTTCAGTACAGCCCAGTATGGCCCAGCACAGCTCAGTATGGCCCAGCACAGCTCAGCCCCGTACGCTCCAGTACAGCCCAGCACGGTCCCATATGGCTCGGTACGGTCCAGCCCAGCCCAGTAAGGTCCAGTTGAGCTTGGTATGGCCCGGCGCAGCCCAGTACGGTCCAGTACAGCTCAGTATGGCCCGGCACGTCCTGGCGCGATCCGGCACGGCGCGGCGCTGGCTGCCGGCACGGTCGGAGCGGCGGCAGCTCCACCCCCGTTCGGGGGGGCCGGGGGGAGCGGGGGGGGCCCCAGGCCCAGCCCTGACTCACCACCGGCCCCTCCCCGGCCCCGGCTCCTGCCCGGGGGGGGCACGGCCGGACCCGCCCCCCCTTCTTCCCCCCCGCCCCGACCCACCCGGCCGGTTCCTGCGTGGGAACCCCCGCGGGTCCCGCCCCGCCCCGGGACCGGCCCCACAGAGCTCCCGGGGGGACCCTGAGCCCTGGAGGGGGTCACTGAGCGAGGCGGCAGCCTTCATCCCTTGGGGAGACCCTGAACCCAGGAGGTCTCTGAACTGAGGGGAGAGGGGGGCTGAGCCTGGAGGATCCCTGAGCCCTGGGGGGGAACCCTGAGCCCGGAGACGTGGCCTCCACGCCCCGCCCGGGCATCCCACACCATCGGGCTGCAGCCAGAACAGCAGGCAGGGGTCGGGCATGGGGACGGGCAGGTGTATAGGCAGGGGCGCAGGCAGGGCTGGGCTGCCACATCCTGCCACGTCAATATTTGCTCTGCTCCTGCCCCTGTTTATACCGGGGGGAGCAGCCCCAGGCGGACCCCACGTCGCTCCCACATCCCCCAGCAGTGACACAGCCGCCGCGGTGCCACAGCTGTGCCCCACCACGCCCCTCGGGTGGCAGGTGGGGATGAGGCAGTTGCCCCCCATGGCCGCCCCCGGGCTCCCCCGGCACGGACAACCTCCCAACACCCCCTCAGTGGCACCGTGGGGATCCTGGCACAGCCCCCGGCACAGTAGTGGGGTCCCCAAGCACCAACGTGGGAAGACCCCCAGCACTGGGGACCCCTCATCCCACGGGCACACTCAAGTTACGGGGGAGGGGGAATGTGGGAGTGAGTGCCAGAACTCACATCATGGAGCAGGAGGGACTCTGGGACGAACTGAGGTGCCAAGGGGTCCCCCACGGTGGGGGCTGCCGCATGCCAGGGAGATCCCAGCCCCACAGCCCCCAAAAGGGGAGGAACGCCCCCAGGGCTTTCTTGGCCCAGCACGGTGAGGCCAGGGCACAGGGACACTGCAAGGCTGCAGGAGCCTCTCGGCACGGGGGGAAAAGGGAGGGATGCTGTGGCCTTGGGAACAGCATCCCCAGCACCTCCGTCCCTGCACCAGTAGTCCCACTAGGCACTACTGGGAACAGCAATGGGGTGCACTGGGATTTACTGGTGGGGAGCAGTGACCCGGGCATGGGGTACTGCTGTCAGTGGGGCACCCACCCCAGAGCTGCCAGGCCCCGCGGACCCCAAACGCACAGATGGGTGATGCAACCATGCTGGCGTCACCGGGGTGGCCCCACCAGGGCTTGAGCAACTTCCCTGTCCCCTGATGCCAGGGACAAAAGGAGAGTGTGGGAGCTGGACCCCCATCGCTGAGAGCCCCCAGCACCGGGCACCCCCGGCACAGCTGGTGCAGGGGCCAGGGGCGCCGAGGGCACTGGGGTACCCAACCCCACAAAGGAACCCTGCGGGAGAGCATCAGTAGCCTGCCTGAACGCCCCCAAGCGTGCCCAGCACCATAGAGCACCCCCCAGCCCCATAGTATCCCAGAATCTCAGCGGGGTGGGGAGAGATGGGAGGGGGCAGAGTTGGGAGGCAACGATGGGAGGAAGGCAGAGATGGTGCAGCAATAAGAGAGTGCTGGGGAAATGATGGAGAACAGAGATGAGGCAGAAATGGGGAGATATTAGGGGAGTGTTGGGGGGCAGAGATGGGGGGAGTGTTGTGGGAGCTATGGGGTCCAGAGACGGGGTGGCAGCGATAGGGGCAGCGATGGGGGGCAGCAGAACCGTGTTCCCCGAGCCGTGTCCCCGCACCTCCAGCCTGCAGTAGGGTCACGGCCGCGCCGGCGGCTCCCACCGGGAAGTGCCGCGTCAGCGCCCGCCGCCCGCCGTGATCCAACGCGATGTGACAGCGGGGCCATCGCCAGCATCCCACCGCTGCCCCGCGCCGGGCAGGGCGCCGGCACCCTTCTGCACGCACCCGAGAGGAGCCCCCCGCCCTCCGCCCTGCGCTGCCAGTCCCCCCGCACTGGCCCCGCAGCTTCGCGTCCCGCCGGCGTCGCACCTCGGGGCAGGGGGGAGGGCACCGAATGCCGGCACGAGGAACTGGGCCCTCCCCCCCCGCAGTCCTGTGCACCCCCCGTGCACCCCACCCCTCCGATCCACGGCCCACGGAGCCCTCGGGCAGTCCGGCGGGGGGCAGCCCCCCAAATCTCGGGCGGGCAGCGGCTCCTGGCCACAGTCCCGGCGCTCCCCTCCCGGTGCCAGCACCGGTGCCAGTGCCGGGGTCTGGTGAGGCCGTGGGGCTCCCCGTGCCCAGCGGAACAAAGCCGCGGCTGTTTGCGGAGGGCACCGCGGCCAGAGACCGGCTCTTAATGAGGCCGGGCCGGCGGGAGTCCCGGCACTGGCGTGGGTCCCGGTGCCGGCGGGTGTCCCGGGGCTGGGACGGTTCTCACCATAAATCGGCCTCGCCGCAGCGCCGGCTCTGCGGGAGGGGACACGGCCCGGGATCCCCCCGCTGGGCCTGCGGCACCGCCGCGGCTGCCGGGCGCCACAACTCTCCCGTGGTCCATCCCATCCCATCCCGAACCTCGCCGGGCTCCATCCCCACCCTCGCCGGGCTCCGTTCCAGCCCGACCCCGGCTCGGTGGCTCGCTGCGGTGCCGGGCCCCACGGTGGCTCTCTGCCCGCTGCGGTGACACGGGGGCCGGTGGCCGCCAGCAGCCCCGTGACCGGCATTCGCCGGAGCCCGTTACTCACGCCCCAGCGCCCCGGCTCTGCGGCACCGGCATGGGAACCCGGCACGGCACCGGCATGGGAACCCGGCACGGCACCGGCATGGGAACACGGCACGGTAACGCGGCACCCGCCCGGAGCCCGGCCCGGTGGTGCCTGACAGGGGCCCGATGATAGTCGGTGATGCTTGTGACACCGGCTAACACTGGGTGATGCCGGTGAAGTCCCCCGCTCTTCTGTCCGCGCTGCGACACACGCACAGGAGGGATGCAGCGCGGCTGGAGCCCTTCGGGACGCGGAATCCTCCCCGGGTCGCGGAGCCCCGGCCGGTCCCCACGGCCTTGGCCTCGGGACGCCCCCGGTGTCCCCCCACCCCGGTACCTTTGAGGGAGGCGATCTCGTGGTGGATGCCCCGCGCCCCCTCCATGGCCGCCCGCGCTCCCGCACGCTGCCGGCCGGTCCCGCAGCCCCGGGGCGGGTCCGGCCCTCCCTCTCGGCCTCGGCCCCGCCCCGGCCCGCCCACCCGCCGCAGCCCCCCGCCCCTGCGGCACCGACACCGCCCCCCCTCCCCACTGGGTGGGACCGGCACAGAGCCCCAGCAGCATGGCCCCCCAGAACCCTCATTACAGCAAAGACCCCTCACATCAATATCAACACAGACCCCTCAACAGCACGGCTCCCCCAGTTCCACCAAGTACAATACAGCCTCTCCACCAGCATCGAGGGGGGGGGGGGGGGGCGGGGGGGGGGGGGGGCGGGGGGGGGGGGGGGGGGGGGGGGGGGGGGGGGGGG